>CAKOAT010215710.1:50603-77888 GCA_932364175.1 Eruca vesicaria subsp. sativa | reverse complement strand
CTTCCAAAAAACATCTTAACTTTTCAACATCATTTTTTAATCCCTCGAGCTTCTCTTCAACTCCTTGAAATCGCCCAGTTTCTCGGACAAGGAGGTTCCAAAGCCTCTCGACTGCAAACGGTAAAAGTGCCTCAGCCATAAGTTGTCCTGCTCAAACATGAGATAAGTAATCAATAACCGCTAGAGTAAGATCCATGAACGCATAGTCCTGATAACATTTTTACAGCAAGGCAGAAAAATATTATACTATTTTGTGGGATCTAATCTATGAACGAGATGAACAATTGAGATGAAATAAATATGCAAAATACAAAAAAAAATATAAATCACCTCTTGATAATCGCTTTGCGTCCGACTGATCTGTATAACGAAATTATGCGAATGCGTTTTAGTTAGAACACGAAGCTGAAGATCTATTACAAAGACTTGATTATTCTCAGTCAACACCAAACGACACAAACCAACTGTATTCACGTGTAGCCATTTATTCACGATAAGGAGTAAAATCTATTGTAGCCACTTACATTTTAGCTGAAAATATAAGGGGACTGTACGTAGGGCCTAATATATAGTACAAATTTTTATTACAATTATTTGATCTCTGTCTAATGAAATAAAAGTTGGAACATTTTCTTTAAACGCTGTGAAAATTTTATAATCTTGTTAAAACAAATTATAGCTGGTGTTAAGATTGTTGATTTTCTATATTTAGTTAAATGTAGGAAATGGCATAGAAAATATCACAGAAGTATATAACATGGAACACTAACAATGAAAGAAGCAAAAAAAAAAGAAGGAAAAACAAAAGGAAGATGATAAATAAAAATGAAGAGCTTTAACCTTTTCAGTCGAAACGTTTGATCAAATCCGAGACTATCTGCTCCCAAACGCCACAGATTCACTTGACAAAGTCGTTTACATGGCTTGTGAGATCGCCTGCAAGGCCTTGGTTTCTCGGCTTGAGAGTGCAGATCAAATCCATGTCGAGAGGTGATTACGTGGTTACAGGGAACTCAATACCATAATGCAGTCCAGAAGTCATGAACAAAGTCAATTATAATCATTACAAAACAGATACTAAGTGTATACTCTTTCTGAGTATTAATACTAAGTGACATCGTGATATTGTCCACGTCCTCCATGGATCATGGACAAAAATCTAAAGAGCTAGTCAATTATAAAAATAAAAGGTTTGGGCAGAAGATAAAACATATACAAATTAGAAATGGTCCCCTACTACATCTACAGTACAGTTATGACATCTATTCACAACAGAATCACATAATTTTTTAATGGAAGATGCATTATTTTTTAGTTAATCTTGTGTTTATGTCTTTGATAAGTGCGGAAGAGGTCAACTAATGACTTGAGCTACACGAAAAGCTTGAACTAGTCACAAAACCTAGTCTCTACAAGTCAGTTTATGTGTACTAACCAAGATATCTTTCCCCCTATTTATTGGGACAAGATGTATGCAGCGTTCCTTGGAAAGTTAAGAAACCAATGACTCTTTAGCTTTCTTCAGTTTCTCTTTTCGATTTGCTTATCTCAAAGATGAAAACAGGAAACAAACTTAAGCACAAGTGCGTCCATAAGCAGGTGAGATATATTGTAACCCAAGATTTGTCTTTGTATCTTGTATTAGAAAGCAAGCAACTGTTCTTTTTCAGTTATCTAAGAGTTCATGAGACCAAGCACGTCTCCAACTAGAATAAAACTGCACCTGCTTTCTTTTCTCTTTAACCATTACCCATAAGTTCTTGCCTGCTGTTTCAATAAAACTCAGTGCCCTGCAAGCCAGGAGCAACGTGATTCAGAGAGAATGAGATATTATACAAAACCAAAATCAAGCTGAGTAGGATCGACGTGCTCAAAATTGAAATAATTCTTCTAAACAAAAATAAATAGACATTCAAACATTTACTCAGTTTACTAAGTAAATTATTATATAATAAATATATTACTAGATTTCAATTCGCGCAACCGCGCGGGTATTTGTTTTCATTTATTTTTATATAAAAATTTTGTCGAAAAATATATAAATAATTAATTTATACTATTACAACAGTAATATATTAGATTTTAAAATATCACACATTAAGAGAGTCATGACTTCTCTTTTAAAATATTAGATTTTACTAATATGCAGACACAATAAATAGATAAATTAGTACATTTTGACGTTTTCATAGTATATTCCCCCCCCCCTCAGTTTCATATGTGTCATTTTAACTTTTAAATATTGCTTTATTATAAATGTTTTTTTATATTTTCAAAGTAAATATTAAATGGTTTTTCCATTTTTTCTCTCAATTTTACTTTATTAATAAATAAAATCAAATAAAACATAATAAACAGGAGTATCATAGAAAATTTAATCGTTTTCTTATTTCGTATGTAAAAACCTTACAACGGAAGGAAATATCAAAATTCTAAACATTTTGAGCCCAAAATTGAAATAATTTTAAACAAAACGAAAAGATATTCAGCCAACCACTCTTCACTCGTACTTTCCCCCATTATTTTACTATTATTCAAGCTTTTCAAGCAAAGAAGTTAAATTCCATACAGTAATTAAATTGTAATTTAGATATATACTACTTCTAGTTGTAACTCACCACTCAACTTTCTTTAATGTCTTCAATATCTAATCCACTACCTAGAAGTTTATGAAATTTGATATACACATCAACATCATTAGCTATGACATTCCAATCCATTTATGGTTTAGATTAAAAATGGAAACCAACTGGTTATTTTAACAAGATATTAAAGTGACATTCGAGAAATCATGTTGAATAGAAATTTACAATACTCATTAAATTTCAAAATTTATATTTTCAAAAGGAAATCAAACAAAACTTTGTAAATCATTGTTTTGTATAATTAACTAATCAGTAAAGTAGTTCACCAGAAGTTATGAACAGCTATTTTAATAAATTTAAGAAATAAAAAATTAAGCAAATTTTGTACATTCTCAAATTCGTTTTCCTAACTAACAATAATGTATTAAACAGGGGGGACATAGAAAATTTAATCATTTTCTTAATTAGTTATAAAAACCTTAAAACTACATTAAACCTATGAAATATTTGAATTCTAAACATTTTGAGCCCAAGGTTTAAATAATTCTAAGCAAAATAAAAGAGATATTCTACCAACTGCTCCCCCGACTTAGTCTCCTCCCATTACAAAATTAGCCCACCACGACTTCACAAGAAATGCCGATAGTAGGTTTCCATCCCCATTATACTGACATGCTAAAAGCGCAACATTATCATCCTTCTGTAGTCGTTTAATCGTCTTAACGAAGTGCATCAGAGGTTGCCAGCAACACCGTAAATGGTGGTTTTTAAGTTTCACTTTGAGAAAATATCTCTTTTCTAAGAGCATATGTCGCTAAAGACTATTTACCTTCTAAATCAGAAAAACAAATTTAGTAAAAAAACAGAAAATAATAATATTTTAGCAATTTAATGACAAATGAAACTTAAAAAGTAATAACATCTTAAACATAATCTTTTCTTCCTTTTCCAACAACATTATGTCAAACTACTTGTTTACCTACGGTTTTTCTTTCTGGGAAATGCTTAACAATGATTTCAGTTGTCGTATCTAGCAGATAATGAACAAGAGTTTATGTTGGGTTAACTATCAAGGTCACCATAAATGTAAATTATTCTTAAGAAATAGGAATTATCACAACAGTGTAACGCGCTATAAGCCATATTTGCAAAATTATAGAACAGATAATTCGCGAAAAACCCTCAAGTTTCAAGATCTAAGTAGAAATTTATGATATTCAATTGGAAATTACCAGCTGGTTATTTTAAAAAGATATTAAAATGACATTTGAGAAATTTAGTTAAATAGAAATTTATGATATTCAATAAATTTCAAAAAAGAGAATCTTTTTAAATCATTTTTATGTATAATTAACTATTAATCAGTAAAGTAGTTCATGAGAAGTTGTGAACAATCATTTTAATAAACTTTAAGAAATAAACAATTTAATAATTTTTAGAAAATTTAGTACATTCTCAAATTATTTTTCCTAACTACAATTGGTCATGATAATATAGATTTTAAGATTGTTTATGTTGTATATATAAATGTAGGAAATATCATAGAAGTCTATAGCATGGAACAAGTCAAGGAATTTAAGGTGTTTAAGCTATAAACGTATGGAAGTGACTAGTGAGGGAAGAGTGCTGGGTAAAATGTGGAAAGATGGTCAAATTCATTAATAAATTGCCTGAGAGTGAGAGGAACTGATTGTTCAAGCTGAGCTAGTTGTCAGGAAGTGTTTGGGGTATAACTGGCAATTTTCACATTTCCCACTCGTAGAAATGTTGAATACAATTTCATCTTAGGATTTTCTTCATCTCCACACTACCATTGATGTATAACGCTTGCCGTACTACACACATGAGCACTTGTGATGTTTATCTTATATCTATGCTTCAGTGTCTCCTCACACTCTGTAAAACGTCTTGTCCCATCAAGTTCTTTCATCTATGCATGTAGCTGATCGTTGTAGAATGCTGGAGAGAATCAACTTATTGTCCCATGATGACTACATTAAGGTTTCTGTTTTTTTTTCACTCACTGAATCTGTGAAAGAGGAGAAGAAGCTGATTGACTCTACTAATGTTAGCTGATATACATATAATTCGTTAAAGCTTATCTTTTCGTCAACTGCAACTTTATATCTCTCTTTGTTCCTGGTTTCTTTGTGCACATCGCTGATAGTTCCTCATGGCAGCAAGAATGGCGGAAACAAGGAAGGAGACGTGTTAAACTTTGATTGATCGAAGTAAACAGTTTGTTAGAACAGAGTATAAAGAAACAGAGTCATGCAATTTTTAGATTCATTCATAAATTGCGTGATTGTGATTCTTCTTAGATTTGTAAAAAGTCTGTAATTTTCTAGATTCATTATTGTTGGAGAGGATTATTCTTATTCGGAATCTTCTACACTTGAGCTACTGAATCTCTGTGTTTCTTTGTAGCATTGTTTCGGATTCATAGAGGTGAACCTTGTTAACCTCTATCATCTTATCTTAATCCCTGAATGCATTAATAGCTCTTTCTTACCGGAGTTAGGCTTGTCCAGCTTAGGTCTGGCTTGCTTGGTGATCACGCCAACTTCTGCAGAGTTATAATAGTCTTCTCTGGTTGCTTGGCGATCCTCTGATGTCTTCTGAGATCTATTCTCTCGGTATCCAACATCTTTTATTGCAGGATTTGGTATCTGTGGCTCACGAAACATCACAGGATCTAGCTACGGCTCAGTCTTGACCTTTGAACACTTATAGATAGATCGCTTCAGAAACAAGAAGAGGTCTTGCTTGGCCTGGTCTGACCAGTGCCTAAGTTGTGTTGAAGACAAACTGAAACAAGAAGGCCTTCCAGAGTTATCGAGTCAGAACCAACACAACGTCCTTCTCCTAGCCTAGTTACACATTATGGGACTCACTCAACGATAAAATTCAAATTCTATCTACGGCTCAGTCTTCTATTTTTTCTGCTTATCTAAGGAAGCAAATACAAGTTCTGATAGACAAAAGTGTCTCCGCCATTAGTACATAAGCATATTACTCGCATCTTAACAATCAAAGCTGTGAGGTGCTCACTTCCCTAAATACATCTCTCAGTATCCCGTTTTCATTTCAATTTAGTCTAGCTGAAGAGTTTCAATGCAATTCTATACGGAAATGTAAAGAGAGAATACTGATAAATATAAGAATCTTAACATATTTCACCGCTCTCAGTCTACACTTCCTTCAGTTAGACAATTGGTCGAACAGCTTCACCGCGTTATCTTCTCCTCGTGCAGGGGATCAAGGGTCTCTGTGTAAATTCTCTGTTTATCAAAACAATTTGGCAAACAAGCATATATTATCAGCGACATTCCAACGAAATAGTCATAGATAATACATACCTGATAGTCCCTAATTGCAGAGAGTCTCCTTCAGCTGCTGTCTGACTCCGAGATCAATCGGCCTTGAATTGTAACAGAAGGGATGTGTTGGCCTTTGTAATAATCTTCTCCTCCTTCCGACAGTCTCTTCTCCCATTCCTTTTCCATATCCCAAAAGCTCAGACTTTTCAAAGAAGTGATGAATCGCATGCCATCAGGAAGTTCCTTTAACTTTTGAATTGTCTTAGCTTCATTCAAAAACAAAAAGGAATAGTCTTAGCTAAAGTTTAGTTTATGCAAATCTAAAGAAATTGTCAAGAAGTTCATTCCTAGATAATATATATACCTCATAGTCCCTAATTGCTCAGAGTCTCCTTTGCCATATCATAAATATTCAGGTTCTTCAAGGAAGTGATAATCCAAAACCCATCAGGAAGCTCCTTTAATTTTCTGCAAGACCGGATACTGAGAGTATGGAGAAGAGGCATGGAGCCTTCTTCTATTATCCACTCTTCCCACTCATCTAATCTACAAAATTCTAGATACTGCAATTGAGGAAACCCACCCCTGGAGCAAATCATTTTCTTCCCAAAAGACTCACGCCATAATGTAACCTTTTTCAAGTGAAGAAACTTCTCTAAAATAGGCATTGGATCCTCGTTCAAACGACAATGATTTAGGTCAATGGTTGTAAGGTGAGAAGGCAAGTATCCTTCCGACAATCTCAAATTGAATTCATCTCCCATACGATGGACACTCAGATACTCCAAGTTAGTCATGCATCGCAGTCGATTAGGAAGTTCCTTTAACTTTGGACAAGAGTCAATTCTGAGAGTATGGANATAGGCATTGGATCCTCGTTCAAACGACAATGATTTAGGTCAATGGTTGTAAGGTGAGAAGGCAAGTATCCTTCCGACAATCTCAAATTGAATTCATCTCCCATACGATGGACACTCAGATACTCCAAGTTAGTCATGCATCGCAGTCGATTAGGAAGTTCCTTTAACTTTGGACAAGAGTCAATTCTGAGAGTATGGACAAGGGGCATGGAGCCTTCTTCTACTATCCACTCTTCCCACTCCGTTAATCCATAAAATTTTAGCTTCTGCAACTGAGGAAACCCATCCCTGGAACAAACCATTCTCTTCCCATAGAAAGAATCATAATATAAACCAATCTTTTTCAAGTGAAGCAACTTCTCTAGAATCGGCATTGGATCCTCCTTCAAACGACACCTCAGTAGAGATATGGTTGTAAGTTGAGATGGAAACTGCTGTGCATCAGGTAACCTTGGCATATATATCTCCAACTTCAGCTTTTTGAGATTAACAAAATCCCAAACAAATCCTTCTTCATCATCATTCGTGGGAGTATAAAACTGGTTGATGTTACTTATAATAAGACTCTCCAAGCATCCCATTTCACGTAGAGATGAAGATAGAGTTTCCATACAATACCTCTCGTCTGTAATAAAGATAGAGAGAGATCTGAGTCGTGTCATACCTTGTAGATCCGTCACTCTCCCATGTTTTGTGGAGAAATTCTTCAACATCTCCAGCTTGACTAGATTTCTCAATTCCAACTTTGTCTTACCATGTAATCTCTTCGGCAACCACAAGAATGTCAATTCTCGCATCTCTTTCAAGATATTGGGAAGGTAAACATCGTATGATAATGATATATCCAGGTTTAAATAGAGCAGCTTCTTCAGATTCCGCATAGAAGAAGGTAGTTGAGCTGCATTTGACCCCCTTAAACTAAGATATCTCAAGTGGATGAGCTTCTCGATGCTAGAGGGTACCTTCCCTCCTTCAAACATGACCCAAGAGAGATCTAACACTCTCATCAGCTTATGCCTTGTAAAGAATAAATTTGTTACCTTCCATTCTCCATACTTGATAAGCAAGAGAGTTCTAAGGCTTGGATACTTTACCTCTATATCTACATTAAATGTTCCGGCCTTCCAACTTATAACAGATAGTCTGCGAGATTTACAAGGAGATTTGGAATTTGTGGTTGATGTGTCAATGGTTTGTAAGAAAGTCTCTTCTGCAGCTTTGCGCAAACAAACTTCTCTCATCATGTCATGCAACTGAAGTGCTTCAAATCTGAAAGTTTTAACGTCTCTATTAGAAATAACCATGTTTCTCTTCACCAATTCTTCTATGTAGCCATCTGCAACCTCTCGAATGCTCGCTCCATCAAAATCCATTGTCCCTAGTATTCCTTCTGCACCCCAGTAATAGGACAGTGTCTGCACATCTATCTCATAATCTTCTGGAAAACTAGCAAGGTAAAGGAAGCAATGCTTCAAATAAGCAGGCATATCTTCGAAACTCAAACACAAAACATGGAAAACGCCGGCCATGCTAGCATTAATACTCTCATATATCCTTTTCCACTCATTCAATGCGCATTTATTACGTAACAACCCGCCTAACACTTTAATAGCCAGTGGTAGACCTCCACAATGTCTAAGCATCTCCATACCGATTTCTTTCATGTCGTCTTCAATCTTAAATTCTGCATATCAATTACAAGAATGTTCGAAAGTATCATATGTCTTGCAGATATTGTAGTCATTTTTCTTTAATTTAATAGAACAGAAAAAAAAATCCAAGTAGGCCGTCCTTGAAAACTTACCAGCTGTGTTTTTAACAGGAAATGCTATCCTTTGAAAGAGATCCCAACTTTTTTCAGAAGTTAGGCAGTCTGGTTTGAATGTGAAACATTGTTTATCAGTATGTAATGTCACTTCCTCATTGCGAGAAGTAAGTAAAACCTTCCATCCTGCAATACATTTATATATTTGTAATATTTCATGATCAAGCTTTGAGTTTTTCTTTTTTTTTAAAAAAATATTGCCTAGTAATGCATGTAACATCAGGAGATTCACCTTTTTTTGGCAGAAACACAGGCTCGATTAGGTCCCAGTCTCCTTCTTTCCATATATCATCAATGACGATCAAAGTATTTTGTGTTTCCAACACTCGAACAATCTTCTCAAAAAGTTCATCTTCCATCATGTTTGACACATCGCATTCTGGCCTGAGTTGGCGCAAGATTGTCTGCCAGACACGATTCCTTTCAAACTGTTGTGAAACACACACCCACGCTAATCCTTGGAAATGACTTTTTATTGTCTCATTATTGAAAACTTTTCTTGCGAGTGTGGTTTTACCAATACCTCCCATCCCTGTTATAGAAACCACCTGACTGCTACCCTCCTCCACCAAATAGCCAACCAATATCTCAATGTTTTTTTCCGTCCCAACAATAGGCTGTTCTTCGTCAACAATAGAAAATGTTTGTCTTCGTTTGTCATGTGGAGGCATACACCTTTCTCTGACAATTTCCTGCTGTACGCCAGAACTCTGCATATCATGTATCTCCTGAGTGATCCTCTTACTTACATCTTCCATATCCCTTGCAAGTCCCCAGCGTTCCATACTAACCCAATAAAGTCTTCTTACAATGGTCATGATGCCACAGAGACATGCGTCTATATCTTCTTCCATATCTATTGTATTTCCGAGTTCTTCCATTAAAAGATAGGTTTCGACTATATCTTCTGCGTCCAAAACAATTTCTTTGATGTCTTTGATAGCTTTTCTCACCGTAGCACTTGTATGTTTTTTGGCCTCTGCATCTTCCAGAAAACACCTTAACTTTTCAACATCATTCTTTAATCCATTGAACTGCTTTTCAACTCCTTGAAATCGCTCAGTTTCTCGGACAAGTAGGTTCCAAAGCTTCTCGACTGCAAACGGTAAAAGTGCCAGCTCAGCCATAAGTCTCCTGCTCAAACATAAAATAACTAATCAATAACCGCTAAAGCGAGGATCCTTGAGTTCATACATAGTCTGGATAATATATTTTCTGCTAATTCTAGTCTAGATAATATATACTAGTTTGTGGGATTTAATCTATGAAAGATATGAACAACTGAGATGAAATAAATATGCAAAATACAAACAAAAAAAATGACCTCTTGAAAATCGATCGCTTTTCGTCCAACTGATCTGTATAAAGAAAATATGCGAATGTGTTTTAGTTAGAACGAAGCTGAAGACCTATGACAAAGTGTTGATTATTCTTAGTCAACACCAAACGACACAATAACCAGCTGTATTCACGTGTAACCATTTATTCACGACAAGGAGTGAATCTATTGTAGCCACTTACATTTTGGCTGAAAAGATAAGGGGATAGTTAGTACGTATGGCCTAATAGTACGAGTTTGTATTACAATTATTTGATCTTCTGTCTAATGAAATAAAAGTTGCACATTTTCTCTAAACGCTGTAAAAAGGTTATAATCTTTTTTTTTTTTTTTTTTCTTTTTCTGATAAGTATGTGAATATCATTAAAAATGAAACAGAGTAGTACGAAAGAATAAAAAACAGCTAGGGGCTTAATCGATAGTATTAACTATCAAAGGCTAAGCATACTTAAGCCAACTTTGCATAAGAGTATGAAACTTCTTGTGCTTTTTCCTTGCAAGGATGACATTACGCACTATCCTGTCTATTTCACGAAAAAGGCTTTGTGGGGTACACGAAACAGAACGATGGATTCTCCCATTTCGTTCAGCCCAGATTTTGTATATTGCGGCTTGCACGACGAGGAGACGAAGAGTAGATGGGCATGTGCTGTCTGAGGTATCAAGCCATGAGTGCAGGGCCGTCCATGTGTGGAATAGAAAAGGTCTGTATCCCATTCTCTTCATCAATAACTTCCAGAGCTGTTCACTGAAACTACAACGCAGAAATAGGTGGTCACGAGTCTCTTCATAGTGGTTGCAAATGCAGCAAGTCTTGTCAATTTGCAAGCCCCAAGAGGCTATGCAAGTTCTAGTAGGCAGGCGGTCAAGGTAAGCTATCCACATCTGAAAAGCATGACTAGGTATGTGTCCTTGGAACCAGACAATACGGCCCCAACTCTGCTTTTGACCATGGTGGCGTAGCTCTTTCCAAGTAAGGGAAGCCGAGTAGTTTTGCAAAGTAATATCACCAATCTCCAAAGAAATCTGTCTGAAACAGAGGAAGAACTAGGAAGAGCGATGGAGCAGAGCATAATATGAACCTGTTCAGCAAGAGGGGACCGAGCCGGAAGGAGATTCCAACCCATGGAGGAGCAGCAAGAGGAGACTAGAGCGTTGATATTTACACCTAGCTGGCGAGGCCCTGATTGACCAAAAAGCTTGAATAAGCGACCCATAGGTGACCAATCATCAAACCAGAAGCTTGCTTTATCTCCAGTTCCAACTTCACACGTCAAGAAATTTTCTGCAATAGGTCGCAGCTTTAGGATAGACTTCCAGATCCAAGAAGTTTGCTTGCTCTCACCAATACTCCAAAAATTCTTATCACCTACAAGGCCGTGGTTTCTCGGCTTCCGAGTGCAGATCAATAATCCATGTCGAGAGGTGATTACGTTGAAGGCACAGCAGAATCAAGCACTTGGTTATGTTAAAGTGTGTATTAGGAGAACTAACTTCTTTAGCCGGACACCCATCGTCGGAGTCAACTATTGGGAGACGTTGACGATCAAGATTACCTCCATTGCAGCTCAGATACTTGCTCCTTCATAATTAAGAACACACAAATCTTTAGTAATAGAGAAACCCTCGTTTTCACTCAATTTTAATGACACGTAACTTTTACATGCCAAACTTCATGTTGCTCTCATAAACAAAAACAAGTAATATAGCCAATGCAGAGCTGTGCCAATGGTAAAAACAATACATATCTAAATGGTTATATATTCAAGTCCCGTTGGAAGAGATACAAATGAAAGTTAATTGAACATTGAATATGCAGTTCATCCTAAAAAGATGTCTATGCTTAATTTCCTAATCATTTAAAAACAAGTTGTATTATCACAATTTCTGGTACAAATTTAAGATTTTTTTAAAAATAGATACATATATTAAACATTTGATTTTCTCATTTCAGTATACATATGCTACTAAGTGACAGTGACAAACATTTTCAAGTAAAATTAATCTAGAACTATGCATGCAACTCTTATACATTGTATTTGTAGACATGGAATTTACCAGGTTTAGAAATGTGTAGAAAATACTGATCTCAGCAATTCATCATCTCCTATTCGATAATGGAGGAACTTGATCGATCATTAGCCGTTGGAGCTGGTGATTCAGTCGGTGTTAAACGACGTCAAATTGCCTTAGGTTCCTGGATACTCTCCTCTTCTTCAAGTACAAGATTCATCCGTTATTGAGTTTTACTAATAAACTGCTATGTTCTTACATTGTGTTGTGGAATTGATTCCAAAGGAGTGATTAGGTCCCTTTGTCTCCATTAAAGGTCAGTTACAGATTGTTGATAAGTTTTGATTTTAACTGTTGGTTGATGAAGCTTGGAGCTTTATCAAGTTCTCTAGCTTTGTTAGCTTTCCTTCCACCAAGTGATAGACCTCTTATGTAGCCTACTTGTGTCCTTGTTGTCTTGATCATCCTCAGCAAGCAAAGGGTCTAAGCTCTCGACATTTTTTTTTTTGGTGCTATGTTTCACATTGCTTTACAAGGTTGTTTTATTGTTTCTTGTTGATCATATGGTCAGTATATGTGTACTGCTCTGTATCTTTCATATTTCATATCGAAACACTGTGATATGTTTGCAAACATCATGCTTGTACGTTTCCTTTTGTCCTTGTTTGTTAACCAAGCGTTGCCTGAAGATTAAGCCACATTTAAAACTATTCCAGTTGGAAAAAGGAAGATTGATACTTTCTTGTTGTCCTACCGAAGACAGTAGTTATAATTCACTAGAGCGTTTAAAAAACTGTTGTAGACTTTACATGGTGGGTCTGATCAATCATGCACTCACAATTTTGAAAAGGAGCGGTGAACATTAGTATATTTGACATCCGTAGATATGTTATAGTTTAGGAGGATGCCACTATTTATTCCATGGCTGTGTGTGAAAAGAGTGCGGCATCCATTTCTCCAGGCCCAGAGGATCTGTTTGAGTGTTGAAACATCCGTTTCCTGCTTTTATAAACTCTCTGCATCTTCACAAGAAAAGCTTTTTTGAAGCTAAGAAAGCCGAACTGTTACCGTGTAATGAGGCAAATGAGTGGGGAGATGATGATGATTGGAATGATATCTCAGCTCATCCTTTGCATGGGAAACACTTGAGGACTTAGAACAATTTGTAGTCTCAGCTCATCCTTTGCATGTTTGTTGGCTGCAGAATATACATTGCTTTGGGCATGCCTGAAAAACGTTCTCCAACTTATAGATAGAGCGCTTGAGAAACCAGAAGAGGTCCTGCTTGCTTGAAGATAATGATTCAGAGAATTTGAGGCATTTAGTTCTCAGTGTCGTTGAAGACAAACTGAAACAAGAAGGCCTTCCAGAGTTATCTAGTCAAAACAATCACAAAGTTTTTCTCACAGTTATACGTTCTGGGACTCTCTGAACTATAACCTCAAATTCTAGCTACGGCCCAGTGTTCTATTTCCTCTGTTATCTAGTTCCAAGAAGCAGATACAGGTTCTGAGAGACAGTCTTGGTCATGTTTTGGGGGAGCTCATGTTCCCTTGTTTTATCTCTGGGGAACACAAAAGTGTCTCAAACACCAGAGGACGATTCATGAGTTCATAATACAAATAAATATTTACTCAAAAGTTCATAGAACAATTTGCAGTCTCAGCTCATCATCCTTTGCATGTTTGTTGGCTGGAGATTTTCTGCAAATAAATTGCTTTGGGCATGCCTGAAAACGTTCTGCAACTTATAGGTCCTGCTTGAAGATAATGAAGTGTTGTTGAACTATCACAAAGCTCTTCTCACAGTTATACATTCTGGGACTCTCTCTCAGTCTTATATTTCCTCTGTTATCTAGTTAGAAAACTATCTCGGGAGTTCCAAGAGGAAGCAAATACAAGTTCTGAGAGACAGTCTTGGTCATGTTTTGGGGGAGCTCATGTTCCCTTGTTTTATCTCTGGGGAACACAAAAGTGTCTCAAACACCAGAGGACGATTCATGAGTTCATAATACAAGCAAATTTTTGCCCAGCCCTAGAAACTAGCTTAAGAGTTTCATCACAGTTCTATACGGACATTTTCAAAGAACAAATAGAAGAAAATGTAAAGAGAGAATACTAATAAATATAAGAATCTTAACAAATTTCACCTCTCTCAGTCAGTAAACATACATGAGAACCTTCGTGGAACAGCTTCACTTCCCAAAATACATCTCTCAAGACAAACTTAAAGCAGTGCAGGGGATCAAGTGTCTCAGTTAGACACTTCGTCGAACACAACTTCACCGCGTCATCCGCTCCTCGTGTGCCAGTATGTTTCACTTGTAAAGTCTCTGTTTGCCAGTATGTCAAATCAATTGGTAAAACACATATCATCAGAGACATTCCAACGAAATAGTTTTAGTTTATGCAAATCCAAAGAAGTTTTTTAATCCCACGAACTGTTCTTCAACTCCTTGAAATCGCCCAGTTTCTCGGACAAGGAGGTTCCAAAGCCTCTCAACTGCAAACGGTAAAAGTTCCATTAGATGATGATCGGTACTGTATTTGACCTCTAGTCTTAACTAAAAGCGTAGTTTATGCAAATACAAAGAAGTTGCCGAGAAGTTCATTCCTAGATAATATATATATATATATACCTGATAGTCCGTAACTGCTGAGAGTCTCCTCCAGCTGCTGTCTGACTCAGCACTGCCGAGATCAATAAATTAATCTAACAGAAGGGATGTGTTGGACTTTGTAATAATCTTTTCCTCCTTCGCACAGTCTCTTCTCCCATCCCTTTGCCAGACCACAACAGGTCACGTTCTTCAAAGAAGTGATGAATCGCAGCCCATCAGGAAGCTCTTTTAATTTTCTGCAATCATGAATTCCGAGAGTTTGGAGAAGGGGCATGGAGCCTTCTTCTACTATCCACTCTTCCAAGTTTTCTAATCCCCTAAATTCAAGCTTCTGCAATTGAGGAAACCCATCCTTCGAACAAACCATTCTCCTCCCATAAAAAGATTTTCTCTCTAAATTCAACTCTTTTAGGTGAAGCAGCTTCTCTAAAACTGGCATAGGACTCTCCTCGAAAAAACACCAAGTTAGAGATATAGTTGTAAGATGAGATGGCAAGTATCCTTCCGACAATCTATTAATTGATTCCTCAACAGTAAGATCATTTAAAAAAGTGATGAATCGCAGCCCATCAGGAAGCTCCTTTAAATTTTTGCAATATTGAATAGTGAGAGTATGAAGAAGAGGCATGGAGCCTTCTTCTATTATCCACTCTTCCAACTCCTTTAATTTATAAAAGTGTAGTTCCTGCAACTGAGGAAACCCATCCCTCGAGCAAATCATTCTCCTCCCACTGAAAGAGTCACTGGATAGTGTAAGACGCTTCAAGTGAAGCAACTTCTCGAGCATCGGAATTGGATCCTCCTTCAAACAACCAGTTAGAGATATTGTTGTAAGGTGAAAAGGCAAGCATCCTTCCAACAATCTCAAATTGAATTCGTCTCCCTTATTAATAATAGTCAGACTTTCCAAGGAAGTGATGAATTGCAGCCCACCAGGAAGCTCCTTTATTTTTTTGCAACTGTGAATACGGAGAGTATGAAGAAGAGGCATGGAGCCTTCTTCGATTATCCACTCTTCCCACTCATCTAATCCATCAAATTCAAGCGTCTTCAGTTGAGGGAACCCGTCCCCTGAGCAATCCATTCTCTTCCCACTGAAAGATCTTTTTCCCAAGGTAATATTTTTCAAGTGAAGCAACTTATCTAGAATCGGCATTGGATCCTCCTTCAAACGACACCACTTTAGAGATATGGTTGTAAGTTGAGAAGGAAACTGCTGTGCATCAGGTAACCTTGGCATATATATCTCCAACCTCAGGTATTTGAGATTCACAAAATCCCAAACAAATCCTTCTTCATCATCATTACTATAAAACCATGCATTGTCTATTATAAGACTCTCCAAGTGTGAAAGTTTACTTAGAGCAGAAGATAGAGTTTCCCTAGTATACCCCTTGTCTTTAATATAGATAGAAAGAGATCTGAGCCGTGTCATACCCTGCAGATCCGTCACTCTCCCATGTTTTGTGGAGAAATTCTTCAATGTCTCCAGCTTGACCAGATTTCTTAATTCCAACTTTGTCTTATCATGTAAGCTTTCCGGCAACAACAAGAATGTCAACTCTCGCATCTCTTTCAAGATATTGGGCATGTAGACTAAAAAATTCCTATTTACAAATAGGTTTAGATAGAGTAGCTGCTTCAGATTCCGCATAGAAGAAGGCAGTTGAGTTACATTTGACATAAATAAACTTAGATATCTCAAGTGGATGAGATCCCCAATGCTAGAGGGTACCTTTTTTCCTTCAAATTCGACCAAAGTGAGATCTAGCACTCTCATTAGCTTATGCCTTGTAAAGAATAAACTTGTTACCTTCCAGTCTCCACCCTTGATACGCAAGAGAGATCTAAGGCTTGGATTCTTCACCTCCGTATCGACATTAAATGTTTCAGCATGCCGTACAATAGAAAGTCTGCGAGATTTACAAGGAGATTTCGAATTTGGAGTTGATTTATCAATGGTTTGTACGAAATTCTCTTCTTCAGCTTTGCGTAAACAAACTTCTCTCATCATGTCATGCAACTGACATGTTTCAAATCTTGAAGTATTGACGTCTCTTTTAGAGATAACCATGTTTCTCTTCACCAATTCTTCTATGTATCCATCTGCAACCTCTCGAATTCTCTCTCCTTCATAATATCTTGGCTTTGGTATTCTTTCTGCAGCCCAATAATATGACAATTTCTCCACAGATATTTTATAATCTTCTGGAAAATGAGCTAAGTATAGGAAGCAGTGCTTCAAATAAACAGGCAGCTCTTCGAAGCTCAAACACAAAACATGGAAAACGTCCTTGAATCCTTTGACCATGTTAGAATTCATACTCTCATATATCCTTCTCCAGTCATGCGGTGCGTATTTCTTACCTAACAACCCGCCTAACACCTTAAGAGCCAATGGTAGACCTCCACAGTTCTTAACCATCTCCTTACCAATTTCTTTCATGGCTTCATCCATCTTGAATTCTGCACATCAGTTACAAGAATGTTTGAAAGGATCATATGTCTTGCAGACAATGTAGTCAATTTTCTTTAATTTAGAGGTAGGCGTTCATGTACCATTCAGGTTCGGTTTGGATATATTCAGATTTCATGTTTTCAGAGTTATTCAGTCTCATTTGGGTATTTATAAATTTTAGTTTTGGTTTGGTTGGAATTTTTGCGGGTTCAGATAATCCGTTTAAGTTATTTCAAAAAAAAAATTGAAATATCTATATACTTTAAATTTCTCAAAATCTATAACTAAAAATAATGTATAACATATAAATATGAATAATATATTCCAAAAAATAGCTAAACTTAATAAAAAAATAGGTTTTGTTTGAATATTTGGATGGAAAATCAATGTATATTTGAAGAATTTTTGGTGTTTCGAATGTTGTTAAGATATTTACTTTTGACTATTTGTATATATTTTCAAGTATTTTGGATAAATTTAATATCTTATATATTTTGGATATTAAATCATAAAATATTTAAGTATATAAATCTGATTCGAATATATTCGGATACCCGAAATATTTTGGTTTGGACCTGATTCGGTTCCGGTTCTTTAGATACCAAAGTTTTGAAACTGTTTAAATATTTAACCAGTTTCAGGTTCGGGTTCACTACTAATTTTTTTGAATTGGCTTCGGTTCTTCAATTAGTTCTTTTCCCAGCCTGAAAAAAATCCAAGTAGGCGGACCTTGAAAACGTACCATCTGTGTCTGTCTGAAACTCAGGTTTTCAGTATTTACAGATTTCCATTCCGGTTTGTTTCTGATCTTTGTGGGTTCAGATAACCCGGTTGAAGGTATTTTGAAAAAAAAAAAATTTCCATATACTTTTTTTTTCCAAAATCTACAAATAAATATAATATATAACATAAATTTGAATAATGTATCCCAAAATACCTAAACTTAATATATAAATTGGTTTGACTTGATATTTGGATAAAGAATCAATACATATAAGTATTTTGGTGTTTTGAGTATTGTTTAGCTATTTTAGATATTTACTTTTGACCATTTGTATATATTTCCAAGTATTTTGGATAAGTTTAAAATATCTTACATACTTTGGATATTAAATCTACAAACAACTAATATATTTAAGTATATAAATAAAATTTGGCTATATTCGGAAAATGGATTGGGTTCGGTTCTGAGTTTTTAAATACAAAATTTTTGTATTTGTTTGGAAATTTAACAAATTCGGGTTCGGAACTATTTTTTGGATCGACTTTTGTTTTGTTCTTCAGAACTGGGTTTTAGGTCCAGCCCCCAAAAAAAAATCCAAGTAGGCCGTCCTTGAAAACTTACCAGTTGTGTCTTTAATAGGAAATGCTATCCTTTGAAAAAGATCCCAACTTTCTTCAAAAGTTAGGTATTCTGGTTTGAAGGTGACACATTGTTTATCTGCATGTAACGTCACTTCCTCATTGCGAGAAGTAAGTAATACCTTCCATCCTGCAACACATTTATATTTTTGTAATGTTTTCATGATCCAATCTTGAGTTTTTTTAAAACGGCCTAACATATGTAACATAAGGATGTTCACCTTTTTTCGGCGGAAACACATTCTTGATTAGGTCCCAATCTCCTTCTCTCCATATATCATCAATTACAATCAAAGCCTTTTGTGTTTCCAACACTCGAACAATCTGCTTCACAAGTTCTTCTTCCGTCATCTTTGACACATCGCATTCTGGCCTTAGTTGTCCCAAGATTGTCTCCCAGACACACTTTCTTTCAAACTGTTGTGAAACACACACCCAAGCCAATCCTGGAAAATGACTTTTTACTGTTTCATGATTGAAAACTTGTCTTGCGAGTGTGGTTTTACCAAGACCGCCCATACCAGTTATAGCAACCACTTGACTGCTATCCTCCTCCAACAAATAGCCAACCAATTTCTCAACATTTCTCTCCAACCCAACAAGATGGTCTTCGGCATCTCTAGAAAACGTTTGTCGCATTTGTCTTTCTCTTATCTGTAGAGACTGCATATACTCGTCATCGACAATAACCCTCTGTACGCCAAGGTTCTGCATATCACGGATTACCTTTGAGATCCTCGTGCTTATGGTTTTCATATCAAACCCAAGCGCCCTGGTTTTCACAGTAACATATGCATATCTTTTCACTATGTTGCTGCTCGATTTTCCGAGTTCTTTCTTCAGGAGAAAGGTTTCGACCGCATCTTCTGCATCGAAAACAATTTCTTTGATGTCGTTGATAGTTTTCCTCACCATCTCACTTGTGTGTTTCTTGGCCTCTGTATCTTTCAAAAAGCACCTTAACATGTCCACATCATTTTTCAATCCCTCGAACTGCTCCTCAACTCCTTGAGATCGCCCAGTTTCTCGGACAAGGAGGTTCCAAAGCCTCTCAACTGCAAACGGTAAAAGTTCCATTGCGAGCTCAGCCATAAGTCTCCTGCTGATCAAACATGAAATAAGTAATCAATATATAATCACACGAGAGCAAGGATCCTTTGAGTTCATACATAGTCCGATAATATTTCTTTCTACAAATCCTAGTCTAGATAACATATACACTATTTTGTGGATCTAATCTATAGAGGATATGAAATAAATATGAAAAAAATACAAAAATGAAAATCACCTCGTGAAGATAGTTCTTTGTCCAACTGATCCGTGTAAAGAAAATATGCGAATGTGTTTTAGTTAGAACGCAACTGAAGAAGACCTATTACAAAGACTGAAAGACTTGATTATTCTCAGTCAACACCAAACGACACAGAGTCTCTTAATCTATTGTTTTTGAGCCGAAAGACCATGTGGTCGCTGAAAAGAGGAAACCAGAAACATGTTTCCTCGTTACCTTTTGGTTTTGTTAATCATTTTGAAACTTTAATAATTTGGGAGTGGTGGACCCAATTCACTCATAAACTAATATTAATACTTTACGCACTTATTTTACTTTTTGACAGTTTTGTTTTTATAAGGTTTACTTCTAGCGACAGCTGGATATCGGCGACGGAAATCACGAAACGGCATTTCACAAATGGGTTCCTATGTGCATATACCCTGATAGTTCTTCATGGCAAGAATGCCTTATTTTACTGAATATTTCCTCTGTTTCATTCTAAGCAATGTTTTGAAAACCGGACCGGATAACGAATCGGTGAGATATCTGAGTCACGGTTCAATCCGGTCTAACCGGTTCAACCAGGTTTTATATATAGTATTTTATATATGTATATATATATATATATATATATAAATAATAGTATCACCAAATAAACATGCATACAGATATAGTTCATATTTTACCGTTAATAGTAAACTAAATATTAATGATTTGTTGAATTATTCTCCTACCATAAACACATCCACCTTATTAATTTTTCAAATATTATTTTTCTATTTTTCACATACCCACGTTTCTGCTTCTTCTTTCTTCTCCATAGTTACATCAGTTCAAGTTCCTACAAATTTTGTCATTTATATATTTTTTGTTTTCGTGCACATAGAAGTTTTTTCTTTTTCGTTTGCTATGTCAAATCAACCTCAATCAAAGCAAACTGAAAGAAAAAAAAAACTATCTTCAACGTATAAATCAATGCTAAAACAAATGTTTAATCAGATTTGAATTTATAAACCGAGTTTTTCAATCAAACCGGGTCACCGGTTCTTACGGTTTTTAGCCGATATCACTGGTTCAACTAACATCCGGTTTTAGAGCTGAGCCGGACTCGGTTAGGTGAAGGAGTCACGGTTGGACCGGTCCAACCGGCCGGTCCGGTCCGAGTTTCAAAACGGATTAAGGAAATAATTAATTTTACATATTTCTTATATAAAAACACAGTTACTCATACACCTAACCATATTTTAACCAATAGAAAAACAAATTACATAATAAAATTAATAAATTTTGCATTGAAAATCGAAAACGACACTTATTTTGTAACGCAAAAAATTCTCTACAACGACACTTAATATGAAACGGAGGGAGTAACTTTTACTCTATTAAAACAGAGTAATTCTTTTTATCTACTGATACAAGTTGTCATTTAAATTTGGACTATTTCTAGAGTGTTACAAATATGTAACACAAGCCATATAATTATTTGAACCGCATTACTTAAATTAAACCGATGGTTATTTATGGGATATAGTCTTGGGCTTACTTTTGTTTTTAGAACAAATTATATAGTTTTGTTTTTGGGCATAGTATTAAAGAAACACTCCAAAAAACATTGAATAAATTTTCCACCTTAATAGATAAAAAATCAATTATTATTTTTAGGCCTAAAAGCTATTTAATATTTTTAATAAAACAAAATTATCTATTATTACTCATTTATTTAAATCATGTACTTTAAAACATGTTAATGTATTTTTATTTTAAATAACAATCACTTTATTTTGATAAATTTCAAGGGTATTTTAAATAATTTATTTTTTATTTTTCTTAAATAATTTACTGATTTAAAAAATATAAAACAAAACCAAAAACCAAATCTAAAAACAAAAATCAAAACCAAAAGCTGAAAACACAAGTTATATTTTGTTGCTTTTGTTTATTTACAAAATAAACTATTGCAAATTTTGTTTGTCATCTTTTCAGTTTAAAATTAGATGTTTGATTATTTAGGATTTGTTTGTTGGTAAAACTAATTCAACGGGTCTAAAAATTAAAAACACAAACCAAAAGCTGAAAAGCAAAAGTAGAAACTTAAAAAACTAAAAACCAAAAACCAAAATCTAAAAATAAAAACTGAAACTAAAAACTAATGAAAAACAATCATCATCACAAATTTTGGTGAACTGATTTTATACCAAAACATTCATTAAATTAAGACAAAACCTAATTATATAAATTTTTATTCATAAAAATTTTCCGCGCTTTCAAGCGCGGATCAAAATCTAGTTTATCTTAAGCCCTGATTATGCATTAATAGCTGTCTTACACTTGTTATAAGACTAGTACGTAATGAGCGATACTCAATCCCCTAGTCAGGCTTTGGCTGCAATACTTGTCTCTACCTTAGGTCTAGCTTGCTTGGTGATCACGCCACTTAAATTTCAACTTCTGCAGAGCTATATTCTTCTCCGGTTGCGGATTTTAGCCCATTTTAATATCTCTGCAGGATCTTCCACATCTTTATTTGATTGTACTTGAACCTATACTGGTGGATTTGGTAGCTAGCATATCAGGATCATATACTTTTGTAATTTGTTTTGGGTCTTGTGGATGAATAGTGAGACCCTGTTTTTCATCAAAGCTAAGTCACAAAACGAAATGCGAAGGTTTCTTCATACGTAGATGTGTTACTCTCTTACCTGTTCAGTTCAAACAAGTAAAAGACCCAATGTTGATTATTCAGATGGCAATCACAAGGGATCCTGCAGGGGCTTATCTACACGTTGAAGAACTTATTGAGGTTGTCTAAACTTGTTGGGTTGAATTGTTCAGAAGAGATATCATCTGTTGAAGAAGCTATTACTAGAGAAGCTGCGGTTGCTGGAGATCTGCACCTGGATTTTGATCTAGCAACCTGTTTCCTATTATCTTTTATATTTGGTAATCAGGTTGAAATTTTCAAATTTGAATATATGGGAGTGGTGGACCGACAAGAATAAACTAATCTTAATAATTGATCCAATCGCTCAGTTTTGTTCTAAGGTTTATTTACCAAAGTGAAAAAAGAAGAATTGCTACATGACTCTGGAGTAGAGTGCACGTCTCCCACAGCCAGAGGATAGAACTGCTACAGAAGAACTTTGAGAGAAAAAGTATCTCTGGTAAGGTTTCTTCGAGTCTTTTTTAACCTCTTGGAGCCGTTTTATATTTTGTGCTTCCGAATTTTTTTCGTGCTTGCTCCATTTTAGTTCAGATGATATGAGCATGATTGACAAACTTCAATCAACGTTATGGAAGGAATGGAACATAAATTAAAGAAATAAATGCATGTGGCTGATCGTTCTAGAGGTTGATACTGAAAGATTTTTGTCCCATGAGACTACATTAAGGTTTCTGTTTTTTTCACTCATTGACTCTGTGAAGTCCGAGAAAAATTTGATTCTGAAGGATGTATGAAATTTAGCTGATACATATGGTCTAAAGCAATCAGGAGTAGTAAATTTAGCTGATACATATACAGCCTCCTTTCTGATGCTATTGCCATTTGGAAGAATCATCATTGGATTTTAAAAATTTGTTCTTATTTGGAATCATCTACACTTGAGCTACCGAATGCATTTAAAGCTCTGTCTTACTGGATGAGATAGTCTGTCCCCAAGTCAGGCTTGGGCTACCTTAGGTCTGGCTTGCTTGGTGATCACGCCACTGAAATTTTCAACTTCTGCCGAGCTATGATCTTCTCTGGTTGGGGATTTGGGCATATTTCAACATCTTTGCAGGATCTTCCACATCTTTATTTTGAGTTTACTTGAACCTATACTGCTGGATTTGGTATCACGAGACGCAGAATCTCCACCGGTTGCTATTTTAGGGCTTATGCAGTTCATCTCGGGTAAGACTATCAAGGGCTCATCATCTGAGCTACAATCAAATGTTATGCCATGCTATGGGATGGTTCATCTCTGTTACTATCACCTAGGCAAAACACGGAAGCTACACTTTACAAAACGTTGCCTGACCAGGTAGCTGATGGCTCTAGCAGGCTCACAAACACTCTGGTCGCACTTAAATCATCTCAGATCATTGTGGCATCCATTTCTCCAGGCCCAGAGCATCTATTTGAGTGTTGAAACATCCGTTTCCTGCTTTTATAAACTCTCTGCATCTTCACAAGAAAAGCTTTTTTGAAGCTAAGAAAGCCGAACTGTTACCGTGTAATGAGGCAAATGAGTGGGGGGGGGGGGGGGGAGATGATGATTGGAATGATATCTCAGCTCATCCTTTGCATGGGAAACACTTGAGGACTTAGAACAATTTGCAGTCTCAGCTCATCCTTTGCATGCTTTTTGGCTGGAGATTTTCTGCAAATAAATTGCTTTGGGCATGCCTGAAAACTTTCTGCAACTTATAGGTCCTGCTGGAAGATAATGAAGCAGAGAGCCTGAGTGTTGTTGAACTATCACAAAGCTCTTCTCACAGTTATACATTATGGGACTCTCTCAGTGTTCTATTTCCTCTGTTATCTAGTTTGAAAGTTATCTCGGGAGTTCCAAGAAGCAGATACCAGTTCTGAGAGACAGTCTTGGTCATGTTTTGGGGGAGCTCATGTTCCCTTGTTTTATCTCGGGGAACACAAAAGTGTCTCAAACACCAGAGAGGAGGATTCATGAGTTCATAATACAAATAAATATTTACTCAAAAATTCAATGACTAAGAGGCAAGCAAATTTTTGCCCAGCCCTAGACACTAGCTTAAGAGTTTCAACATAGTTCTATACAGAAATTTTCAAAAAAAAATCCTGGTCGCTTGAGAAGAACAAATAGAAGAAAATGTAAAGAGAGAATACTAATTAATATAGGAATCTTAACAAATTTCACCTCTCTCAGTGAACAAAGGTACATGAGAACCCTTCGTCGACCAGCTTCACTTCCCAAAAGACATCTCTCTAGGCAAAACTAAAGCAGTGCAGGAGATCAAGTAATACACTTCGCCGGGCCAGTATGTTTCACATGTAAATTCTCTGTTTGCCAGTTGCCACTATATCAAAACCAATTGGTAAACACACATATCATCATCAGAGACATTCCAACGAGATAGTCTTAACTAAAGTGTGTAGTTTATGCAAATACAAAAAGGTTGCTGAGAAGTTGATTCCTAGGATAATACATACCTTTCTTTTTTTTCTTTTTTTTTTTTTTAGATAATACATACCTGATGGTCCGTAATTGCAGAGAGTCTCCTTCAGCTGCTGTCTGACTCACTATTACCGAGATCAATCATAGAATTATAACAGAAGGAATGTGTTGGACTTTGTTATAATCTTCTCCTCCTTCCGACAGTTTCTTCTTCCATTCCTTTGCCATACCACAACAGATCAGGTTCTTCAAAGAAGTGATGAATCGCAGCCCATCAGGAAGCTCCTTTAACTTTTGACAAGATTCAATTTTGAGTGAATGGAGAAGGGGCATGGAGCCTTCTTCTACTATCCACTCTTCCCACTCCTCTAATCCATCAAATCTTAATGTCTGCAATTGAGGAAACCCGTCCCTCGAGAAAACCATTCTCCTCTCGTAGAAAGATCTTTTCCCTAAATACATCTCCTTTAGGTGAAGCAACTTCTCTAAAACTGGAATCGGATTCTCCACCAAAGAACACTCAGTTAGATGTATGGTTGTAAGGCGAGAAGGCAAGTTTCTTTCTGACAATCTAATACTTGATTGTTTAATACTAAGATCAGTTAAAGACGCAATAAATTGCAGACCATCAAGAAGCTCCTTTAATTTTTTGCAACTGTGAATACTGAGAGTACGAAGAAGAGGCATGGAGCCTTCTTCAATTATCCACTCTTCCCACTCATCTAATCCATCAGATTCTAGCTTCTGTAATTGAGGAAACCCATCCCTCGAGCATACCATTCTCCTCCCACTGAAAGATCTTTCCCCTAAACAAACCTCTTTCAAGTGAAGAAGCATCTCTAAAATAGGCATTGGGTCCTCTTTCAAATGACAATGAGTTAGAGATATGGTTGTAAGGTGAGAAGACAAGTATCCTTCCGACAATCTCAAATTGAATTCGTCTCCCATGTCATAAATACTCAGAATCTCCAAGTTAGTGATGAATCGCAGCCCATCAGGAATTTCCTTTAACTTTGGACAACTCCGAATTTCGAGAGTACGGAGAAGGGGCATTGAGCCTTCTTCTACTACCCACTCTTCCCACTCCTTTAATCCATAAAATAGTAGCTTCTGCAATCGAGGAAACCCATCCCTTGAGCAATCCATTCTCCTCCCGCAGAATGACTCACTCCATAATCTAATATATTTCAAGTGAAGCAGCTTCTCTAGAATCGGCATTGGATCCTTCTTTAAACAACAACTAGTTAGATCTATAGTTGTAAGGTGAGAAGGAAAGTGTTGCGCATCAGGTAACCTTGGGGCATATATCTCCAACTTCAGTTTTTTGAGATGAACAAAATCCCAATCAAATCCTTCTTCACCATCATCATTCGTGGGAGTATAAAACGCCTTGTTGTTATCTATAGTAAGACTCTCCAAGTGCGAAAGTTTACTTAGAGATGTAGATAGAGTTTCCATTGTATACCTCTCGTCTGTAATAGAGATAGAAAGAGATCTGAGCCGTGTCATACCCCTGTAGATCCGTCACTCTCCCATGTTTTGTGGAGAAATTCTTCAACATCTCCAGCTTGACCAGATTTCTCAATTCCAACTTTGTCTTACCATGTAATCTCCTCGGCAACCACAAGAATGTCAATTCTCGCATCTCTTTCAAGATATTGGGCATGTAGACTTCAATCGACAGACCAAATTGGTTTACATCTAGATTTAAATAGAGCAGCCTCTTCAGATTCCTCATAGAAGAAGGCAATTGAGTTACACATGCCCCATATAAACTAAAATATCTCAAGTGGATGAGCTTCCCGATGCTAGAGGGTACCTTATCTCCTTCAATCTCGACCCAAGAGAGATCTAACACTCTCATCAGCTTATGCCTTGTAAAGAATAAATTTGTTACCTTTCGTGCGTCATCCATGATAAACAAGAGGGTTCTAAGGCTTGGATTCTTCAGCTCCGTATCGACATCAAATGTATCAGCATACCAAAAAGCAACTCTTCGATATTTACAAGGATATTTTGTTGCAGTTGATGTGTCAATGATTTGTACGAAATTCTCTTCTTCAGATTTGCTTAGACAAACGTCCCTCATCATATCATGCAACTGACACGTTTCAAATCTTGAAGTATCTACATCTCTTTTAGAAATGATCATGTTTCTCTTCACCAATTCTTCTATGTATGCATCTTCAAGCTCTCGAATGCTCAATCCATCGAAATCCATTGGCCTTAGTATTCCTTCTGCAGCCCAGTAATAGGACAACATCTCCACAGATATTTCAGAATCTTCTGGAAAACTAGCAAGGTAAAGGAAGCAATGCTTCAAATAAGCAGGCAGCTCTTCGAAACTCAGATACAAAACATCGTAAATTTCCTTATTGATAGTTTTCTCGCCAAAGCCAGTCCCTCTAGCAATGGGAGCTTTAATATTCTCATGTATCGTTTTCCACTGATGCAATGTGTACTTATTACGTAACACCCCGCCTAACACATTAATA
>CAKOAT010215710.1:33529-50240 GCA_932364175.1 Eruca vesicaria subsp. sativa | reverse complement strand
CCACGCTAATCCAGGAAAATGACCTTTTATTTTCTCATTATTGAAAACTTTTCTTGCGAGTGTGGTTTTACCAATACCGCCCATCCCCGTTATAGAAACCACTTGACTGCTATCCTCCTCCACCAAATAGCCAACCAGTATCTCAATGTTTTTCTCCATCCCAATAATAGGTTGCTCTTCGTCAACAATAGAAAACGTTTGTCTTCGTTCGTCACCTGGAGGCATACACCTTTCTGCGACAATGACATGTTGTACGCCAGAACTCTGCATATCATGTATCTCCTTAGAGATCCTCTTACTTACAGCTTTCATATCCATAGCAAGTCCCCTGCGTCCCCAACTAACCCAAGAAAGTCTTCTTAAAATGTTCCTGATGCCACTTGTATTTCCGAGTTCTTCCATTAAAAGAAAGTTTCGACTATGTCTTCTGCATCCAAAACTATTTCTTTGACCGCTTTGATAGTGTGGCTTACCGTAGCACTTGTATGTTTCTTGGCCTCTGCATCTTCCAAAAAACATCTTAACTTTTCAACATCACTTTTTAATCCCTCGAACTTCTCTTCAACTCCTTGAAATCGCCCAGTTTCTCGGACAAGGAGGTTCCAAAGCCTCTCGACTGCAAACGGTAAAAGTGCCTCAGCCATAAGTTGTCCTGCTCAAACATGAGATAAGTAATCAATAACCGCTAGAGTGAGATCCATGAATTCATAGTCCTGATGATATTTTTACAGCAAGACAGAATAATATTATAATATTATGAGGGATTTAATCTATGAAAGATATAAACAGTTGAGATGAATAAATATGCAGAATACGAAAATAAAAATCACCTCTTGAAAATCGCTTTTGGTCCAACTGATCTGTATAAAGAAAATATGCGAATGTGTTTTAGTTAGAACACGAAGCTGAAGATCTATTACAAAGATCTATTACAAACGACACAAACCTGCTGTATTCACGTGTAGCCATTTATTCACGTACGATAAGGAGTAAAATCTATTGTAGCCACTTACATTTTAACTGAAAAGATAAGGGGACTGTANGAAGATCTATTACAAAGATCTATTACAAACGACACAAACCTGCTGTATTCACGTGTAGCCATTTATTCACGTACGATAAGGAGTAAAATCTATTGTAGCCACTTACATTTTAACTGAAAAGATAAGGGGACTGTACGTACGTAGGGCCTAACATATAGTACGAGTTTGTATTACAATTATTTGATCAGCTGTCTAATGAAATAAAAGTTGCAACATTTTCTTTAAACGTTGTGAAAAGGTTATAATCTTGTTAAAACAATATATAGTTGGTGTTAAGATTGTTGATGTATATTTAGTTAAATGTAGGAAATGGCATAGAAAATATCACAGAAGTATATAACATGGAACACTAACAATGAAAGAAGCAAAAAAAAAAAGAAAAACAAAAGGAAGATGATAAATAAAAATGAAGAGCTTTAACCTTTTCAGTCGAAACGTCTGATCAAATCCGAGACTATCTGCTCCCAAACGCCACATATTCACGTGACAAAGTCGTTTACATGGCTTGTGAGATCGCCTCCAAGGCCTTGGTTTCTCGGCTTGAGAGTGCAGATCAAATCCATGTCGAGAGGTGAGTGATTTGGCAAAGTCAAGTAATGCAGTCCAGAAGTCATGAACAAAGTCAAGTATAATCATTACAAAACAGATACTAAGTGTATACCTTAATGATCTTTACAAGTTAATCATATACTCTTTCTGAGTATTAAGACACAATACATTATAGTTTGTGTTGTTTCAAAAAAAAAAAAAAACATTATAGTTTGTGTAAGTAACATATTTCGGAGGAGACCCATCTCACTAAGCATCTTAATGAAGTTACACTGCTGGCAATAAGACCACCTTATAATCTGTGGTGTAGCTAATAATCCATGTCCTGAATCGTCCAAAGAGCTTCCTCAGCTCTATTAGCCCCCTTACACCAACCATGAATAAAGATATGTGCATTTGGCGTAATGTATGACTTAAAAGCTCTAACAAAATAGCTCGACTCTCTTCTCCTTGCGAAAGAGTATCAAGAAGTGTATCGCCTTGCCTAGAATATAATCAGCTAGCTAGAAGGTCATAAGCATCGCTTGATTGATTTCTGTGTATTAACAGGAACTGTGTGCCGTTTTAACATCGTGTTGTTTTCTGTGTATTATGAGGAACTGTATGCCGTTTTAGATAGGAACTGTGAGCTGTTTTGTCATTTTGACAATGACGATTTTGTTCGGTGGCACCAGAAGCTATCTTCCTCTCGTTGCCTTAAATACTCTTGATCTCACACACATCTACTTGGATCATTCACTAGTTAAACCGGAACACGCTCGAGTTACCGTTGCTTTAATTAATTGGTTTTCATTACTTTCTGTAATCATTAATTGGCTACACCTTGCAGAGTCAATGCCTGAAACCAATTAATTAAAGCAAGTTTGTATCTTTAAGAAACAACATGAAAAGTAAACTAATTATTTACACAAGGATTATATTGTTGTTTCTTGTTTTAACTTGTGGAGAGAACGCTTTTATGATGATTTGGTAATGATGAGGCAATGAAAAGCGTTCATAATAAAAGGTTTGGCCAGAAGATAAAACATATACAAATTAGAAATGATCCCTACTACATCTACAGTACAGTTATGGCATCTATTCACAACAGAATCACATAATTTTTTAATGGAAGGTGCATTGTTTTTTAGTTAATCTTGTGTTTATGTCTTTGATAAGTGCGGAAGAGGTCAACTAATGACTTGAGCTACACGAAAAAATAACCAATGACTCTGATGATACTGCTTCTGTCTCAGCATTTGTTGAAACTAGACATTTTGCTTCAGACTCGGAAAGTTGAGAAACCAATGACTCTTTAGCTTTCTTCAGTTCCTCTTTTCGATTTGCTTATCTCAAAGATGAAAACAGGAAACAAACTTAAGCACAAGTGCGTCCATAAGCAGGTGAGATATATTGTAACCCAAGATTTGTCTTTGTATCTTGTATCTAGAAAGCAAGCAACTGTTCTTTTTCAGTTATCTAAGAGTTCACGAGACCAAGCACGTCTCCAACTAGAATGAAACTGCACCTGCTTTCTTTTCTCTTTAACCATTAATTACCCATAAGTTCTTGCCTGCTGTTTCAATAAAACTCAGTGCTCTGCAAGCCAGGAGCAACGTGATTCAGAGAGAATGAGATATTATACAAAACCAAAATCAAGTTGAGTAGGATCGATATGCTCAAAGTTGAAATAATTCTTCTAAACAAAAATAAATAGACATTCAAACATTTACTCAGTTTACTAAGTAAATTATTATATAATAAATATATTATTTTACTAATATGCAGACACAATAAATAGATAAGTTAGTAAATTTTGACGTTTTCATAATATATTCCCCCCCCCCTCCAGTTTCATATGTGTCATTTTAACTTTTAAATCTTGCTTTATTATAAATGTCGTTTTATATTTTTTCAAGGTAAATATTAAATAGTTTTTTCCATTTTTTTCTCTTAATTTTACTTTATTAATAAATAAAATCAAACAAAAGGTATTAAACAGGGGTATCATAGAAAATTTAACCGTTTTTTTATTTCGTGTGTAAAAACCTTAAAACGGAAGGAAATATCAAAATTCTAAACATTTTGAGCCCAAAAATGAAATACTTTTAAACAAAATGAAAAGATATTCAGCCAACCGCTCTTCACTCGTACTTTCCCCCATTATAAAACTAGCTCACCAACACTTCACAAGAACCGTTGAACGAGGCTCTCCTCTGTATTATACTCACATGCTAAAAGTACAACAACATTATCCTTATGTAGTCGTTTAATCTCCTTAATGAAGTTCGCATCAGAGCTTGCCAACAATACTGTATATGGTGGCTTTAGTTTCACTTTGAGAAAATTTTTTCTTTTTTACGAGCATATGTCGCTAAAAATTGTTTCCATCTGTTACAGGAAAAACAATATTTTAGTAATTTTATTGATAAACAAAACTTATAAAATTAGTAACATCTTAAATAGAGTTTGTAACTCCTTGTCCAACAGAATTACGGCAAACTACTTGTTTACTCACGGTTTTCCTTTATGGGAAATGTGTAAAATGATTTCAGCTATAATATCTCCAGCAGACAAAGAACCAGGGTTTAAGCCGGAGTAACAATCAAGGTCACCATAAATGTAAATATTTCTTAAGAAATACGAGTTATCACAACAGTGTAATGCACTACGAGCCATATTTGCAAAGTTATCGAAATAATAATTTGTAAGAAACCTACATGTGTCAAGATCTAAGTAGAACGTGACACCATAGTCACTATGGAGGGCAGACAAAAAGTTCTTTCGACTCTATTGCTAGATTCATCTATCTACAATAAACAACAATGTAAAAGTTAATAAATTAATTGATAAAAACCATAAAAAAAAACTCTACATGAAAACTCAACAACAGAATAAGCAAATATTCAGTTAGGTAATTTCCCGACCCACTAAAACAAATAATCTAATAAAAACTTATGTAATAATTTTTTTTCTATGGTTTCGTTCACAAGTTTTGTAATCTTGATTTGAATAAATGAAACTTTACTCCAAAGAAAATAACAAATATTTGACTATTATTCAAGCTTTTCAAGCAAAGAAGTTAAATTCCATACAGTAATATAAATTGTAATTTAGATATATACTACTTCTAGTTGTAAAACTCACCACTCAACTTTCTCCAATGTCTTCAATATCTAATCCACTACCTAAAAGTTTATGAAATTTGATATACACATCAACATCATTAGCTATGACATTCCAATCCATTTATGGTTTAGATTAAAATTGGAAAATTACCAACTGATTATTTTTAACAAGATATTAAAGTGACATTCGAGAAATCATGTTGAATAGAAATTTACAATATTCATTAAATTTCAAAAATTTATATTCTCAAAAGGAAATCAAACAAATCTTTGTAAATCATTGTTTTGTATAATTAACTAATCAGTAAAGTAGTTCACGAGAAGTTATGAACAATTATTTTAATAAATTTTAAAAAATAAAATAATAATAAATTAAGCAAATTTTGTACATTCTCAAATTCGTTTTCCTAACTAACAATAATGTAATAAACAGGGATGACATAGAAAATTTAATCATTTTCTTAATTCATTATAAAAAACCTTAAAACGGTATTAAACCTATGAAATATTTAAATTCTAAACATTTTGAACCTAACGTTGAAATAATTCTAAACAAAATAAAAAGATATTCTACCAACTGCTCTCCCGACTTACTCTCCTCCCTTTAAAAAATTAGCTCACCACGACTTCACAAGAAATGCCGATAGTAGGATCCCATCCCATTATACTGACATGCTAAAAACACAACATTATCATCCTTCTGTAGTCGTTTATTCGTCTTAATGAAGTTTGCATCAGAGGTTGTCAGAAACACCGTAAATGGTGGCTTTTAAGTTTCACTTTGAGAAAATATCTCTTTTCTAAGAGCATATGTCGCTAAAGACTGTTTACCTTCTAAAACAGAAAAAAATATTTAGTAAGAAACAGAAAATAATAATATTTTAGAAATTTAATGAAGAATGAAACTTAAAAAGTAATAACATCTTAAACATAATATGTTCTTCCTTTTCCAACAATATTATGTCACACTACTTGTTTACCTATGGTTTTCCTTTCTGTGAAATGCTTAACAATGATTTCAGTTGTAGTCTCTAGCAAACAAAGAACAAGAGTTTATGTTGAGGTAACTATCAAGGTCACCATAAATGTAAATTATTCTTAAGAAATAGAAATTATCACAACTGTGTAACGCGCTATAAGCCATATTTGCAAAATTATAGAACAGATAATTCGCGAAAAACCCTCAAGTTTCAAGATCTAAGTAGAAATTTATGATATTCAATTGGAAATTACCAGCTGGTTATTTTAAAAAGATACTAAAATGACATTTGAGAAATTTAGTTAAATAGAAATTTATGATATTCAATAAATTTCAAAAATTTATATTCTCAAAAGGAAATCAAAACAAATCTTTTTGAATCATTGTTATGTAACTATTAATCAGTAAAGTAGTTCATGAGAAGTTGTGAACAATCATTTTAATAAACTTTAAGATATAAACAATTTAATAATTTTTAGAAAATTTTGTACATTCTCAAATTATTTTTCCTAACTACAATTGGTCATGATAATATAGATTTTAAGATTGTTGATGTTGTATATATAAATGTAGGAAATAGCATAGAAGTCTATAGCATGGAACAAGTCAAGGAATTTAAAGTGTTTAAGCTATAAACGTATGGAAGTGAGGGAAGAGTGCTGGGTAAAATGTGGAAAGATGGTCAAATTCATTAATAAATTGCCTGAGAGTGAGAGGAATGAGTTTCACATTCAAGCTGAGCTAATTGTCAGGAAGTGTTAAAGATATAACTGGCCAACACTAGAAGAACAAAGCAAGACATATTGATTCTAACACTGGGTATAGCTTGACAACTGCATTTTCTTTATTGATTCTAAAAGGGGCGTGATCCTATTTGGGATTTTAGGTGCTGCAATAGCAAAAGGTCCTGTATTTGAGTACATGGATGTAAGTTCTCGAAAGCAGTTGCTTGGCTTTTCTTTGGGTCACTGTGATGATGAATTGATCTGTAAGTTACTGCACGCGTGGAAAGATCTTGATCTGCAAGGACAATGCGAGACTTTGAATGGAAAGCACTTTGAATGCAAGGACATATATAAGAGATTCAGAATCAGCATGGAAAGCACATTCCCACTCGTAGAAATGTTGAATACTATTTCATCTAAGGAGTTTCTCCACACTACCATTGATGTATAACGCTTGCCGTACTACACACATGAGTAGTTGTGATGTTTATCTTATATCTATGCTTCAGTGTCTCCCCACACTCTATAAAACGTCTGGTTCCTTCAAGTTCTTAAACCAGTCATCAATACATCTTCAGTCGAACTGATATTAACCAATTCAAAGGTCAAAGAGACAAAAACTCTGCAAGCTTGTAAAAACTCCTCTGTCAGAGTACATACTAGCAGATTTTAAAAAAAAAGCAGGCGAGAATTAGAGGAAACTACCAAGAAATTCGAAGTATCATGAATCTAGGGATGAATATATAGTTTGCTACATGACTGATCGGGAAAACAATGCATGTAGCTGATCGGGAGAATCAACTTATTGTCCCATGATGACTACATTAAGGTTTCTGTTTTTTTTCACTCATTGACTCTGTGAAAGAGGAGAAGAAGCTGATTGACTCTACTGAAGATACGGGTATAAAGAGGAGAGTCACCACGGAAACAAGAAAGGACACGTGTTAACATTTGATTGATCGAAGCAACAGTTTGTTAGAGTCGTTAGAACAGAGTATAAAGAAACAGAGTCATGCAATTTTTTAGATTCATTCATAAATTGTGTGATTGTGAGTGATTCTTCTTAGATTTGTAAAAAGTCTTTAAATTTTTGAGGTTTATTGTTGTAGAGGATTGTTCTTATTTTTCGGAATCTTTTTCACTTGAGCTACTGAATCTCTGTGTTTCTTTGTAGCATTGTTTAGGATTCATAGAGGTGAACCTTGTTAACCTCTGTCATCTTCTGAGAGTTTTACCGGAGTTAGGCTTGGGCTGCAATAATACTTGTCCAGCTTAGGTCTGGCTTGCTTGGTGATCACGCCAACTTCTGCAGAGTTATGCCATGCTATGGGATGGTTCAGATAGCTGATGGCTCTAGCAAGCTCACAAACACTTTTGTCGCACTTAAATCATCTCAGATCACTGTGGCGTGCATTTCTCCAGGCCCAGAGGATCTATTTGAGTGTTGAAACATCCGTTTCATGCTTCTTTAAACCCTCTGCCGCTGTTATTACAGCTTCACAAGCTGAAGCTCTTCTGGCAATTTTAGAAGGCTGGGAAAGTGTAATGAGGCAAATGATTGAGGGCGATGATGATGATCGGAAAAATGGGTGGGAAACACTTTAGGACTTGGAACCTGAGGAGAAAAAAAAAGACAACGCAATATGTAGTCGTCGTAACCAATCTCTGAGTCTGATTATTAATGTTGCAGAGGCAAGGCTGAGGAGATACTTAGAGAAGCAGCTCCAGTCTCTGGACCATTTGTTTGGTGAGACCACTGAACTTGTAACCATCTGCCTTGCAATCTCTTTCTAGTTGTACAAAGAGTAGATGATATGAAAAGGATTCTGATGACGTTTTGTAAACGTATTTAACTAGTTTTTTACACTTATTTTACGACGTGTCAGCTTTTCCAAGACTCGATTAGTTAGTTGTTCATATCGTTGGTCTCTCTTCCTCTGAAGCCAATAAGCATCAAGACTCGATCATATACAGTAAGATTCTCCAACTGTGGATTTTTTTACTTAGAGATGAAGATATTGTTTATATATACTACTGCAAGAAGGTGTCATAGCGTGTTAGGCTTGTGGTTTGGCAAAAACTCGTAATATTTTTCGACAAACTGGAGTTTCCGAGTCAGGTTCGTGTCTGCTCCTTAGAGCTACATTTAAAATGTTATGCCATGGAATGGTTTGGTTTGGTTGAGTTACTATCATCTAGGCAGAAGACTGAAGCTACACTTAACCAAACGTTGCCTGACCAGGTAGCTGATGGCTCTAGCAGAGGATCTATCGAGTGTTGAAACATCAGTTTCCTGCTTTTCTAAACTCTCTGCCACTGTTACTACAGCTTCACAAGCTGAAGCTCTTCTGGAGATTTTTTCAAGGATGGGAAGAAATGTTTGAAGCTAAGAAATCTGAGCTAGAAGCAAGAAGCAAGACTCTTCAAGTGTTAAAGAAATGGTTGAGTCTGGTGCGTCTCCACGTATTACTTGATCTGCTAAGATCACACCATTGCCAAGAACTCTCTGCAAGATTAGTGTAACTGATATTACGCAATCCAACGGTCAGAGAGAGACAAAAACTCTGCAAGCTTGTAAAAACTCCTCTGTCAGAGTACATACTAGCAGATTATTTAAAAAAAAAAAGCAGATGAGAATATATCATGAATCTAGGGTTGAATATATAGTTTGCTACATGACTCTGGAGTCTGGAGTATAGCAGGATTGACAAAGGAAAACAGAATCAAATGCTCAAACGCTCTTCAACAAAAAATTATTAGACTGTCCTAATCCCGTGCTATTTTTGAAATCCAACGAAATAATCATAGATAATACCTGATAGTCCTTCAGCTGCTGTCTGATCGTTGTAGAATGCTGGAGAGAATCAACTTTTTGTCCCATGATGACTACATCAAGGTTTCTGTTAAACAGGCAGAGGTAAGGAATATACATATAATTCGTTAATGCTTATCTTTTCCTCAACTGCAACTACTTTATATCTCTCTTTGTTCCTGCAAAGATGATTTTTTTTAGATAACACTTGAAAAGTAGACCTATGAGCAGCTGAGCACTATAGAGTATACCTCCAAATGGTTTCTTTGTGCACATCGCTGATAGTTCCTCATGGCAGCAAGAATGACCTATCTTACTGATTAACTTTTGGATAAGGTTAGCCGATGAAAGTCGCAAAGGCCACGTGGCAAGAGGAGGGACTTTAAACGGAAACAAGGAAGGACACGTGTTAAACTTTGATTGATCGAAAGTAAACAGTTTGTTAGAACAGAGTATAAAGAAACAGAGTCATGCAATTTTTAGATTCATTCATAAATTGCGTGATTGTGATTCTTCTTAGAACTGTAAAAACTCTGTAATTTTCTAGATTCATTATTGCTTGGCCTGTTCTGACCGGTGCCTAAGTTGTGGTGAAGACAAACTGAAACAAGAAGGCCTTCCAGAGTTATCGAGTCAGAACCAAACAAGAAGGGGCATGGAGCCTTCTTCTACTATCCACTCTTCCCACTCATCTAATCCATCAAATCTTAACGTCTGCAATTGAGGAAACCCATCCTTTGAGCAATCCATTCTCCTCATCAGAGTCCTTTTCATGTTCTCAGCACATGCCCTCTTTTGCTTTGAGATAGCATTATATAGCAACACTGGTTGACACATGCTTCTTCATCTCTATCCTTGTTAATTGTTATGGTATTATCAAGGTGTTAGTCAACTCAAAGACAAGTGGAGAGTTTGTGGCTGTCACTTCTAGGCAGTTTATAAGAAACCTTGTGGTTACTTTTCTTTGCTTTCTAACTTTTTTTTCTTCTTCAAATTTAAGATGTTGATTCATATTTTTTGTGAAACCTTACTATGGTCTTCAAACCTTGTGGCAGTTTATAAGAAACCTTACTATTTTTGTTTCTATGTATCAGCCAGCATATCAGGATCATTACTTCTGGAATTTGGTCAGAAAAATCATGTATGTTCTTGGTCTTGTGGATGAATAGTGAGACCCTTTTTTTNTTTTTTTATCAAAGCTAATGGTAGATGAGATAAGTCAAGTCACAAAAACGAAATTTGAAGGCATCTTCATCAGTGCTAGGACTGATGGAGGATGACGATGGTTTGCAAAGTCATGCTTCTAAGTGTTCTTTTGTTCTTATATGTTAACCAAGCGTTGCAGAGGCAAGTCTGAGGAGATACTTAGAGAAGCAGCTCGAGTCTCTGGACCATTTGTTTGGTGAGACCAATAAGCATCAAGGATCGATCATATACCAACTGTGGTATTTTTTACTTAGAGATGAAGATATACTACACCCATTGGCAAGAAGGTCTCATTCGACTGCAACACACAAAAGTGTCTCTCAGCCATAAATCTCTTTCTCAAACACCAGAGGAGGATTCATAATTCAAAATAATATTTATTGTAAAAGTTCAACGACAATGATAAAACAATTCTGTGGAATCAAACCCCAAGCATGCAAATTTTTGAGTTCACAAAACAAAATAAAAAATAAATCCCCAAAATAAGTAGATATGTTGTTAATATACAAGAATCTTAACATACTTTCCCTCTCTCGGTCAACAAAGGGACATAAGAACCTTCGTGGATCAGCTTCACTTCCCTAGATACATCTCTCAAGACAAACTTAAAGCAGAGAAGGAGATCAAGTGTCTCAGTAAGTAAGACACTTCGTCGAACAGCTTAGGCCTTAACCGCGTCGTCCTTTCCTTGCGTGATTGTATCTGTATGTTTCACTTGTAAAATCTGTGTCTGCCACTACATCAAATCAATTGGTTAAAGACATACCATCAGAGACATTCCAGCGAAATAGTTTAACTAAAGTGTAGTTTATGCAAATCCAAAGAAGTTGCATAGAAATCCATTCCTGGATAATACCTGATAGTGTGTACTTGCTGAGAGATCTAAGACTAGACTTGAATTTAACAAAAGGGATGTGTTGGACTTTGTAATAGTCTTTTCCTCCTTTCGACAGTTGCTTCTCCCATTCCTCTCCCATCTCACAACAAATCAGACTCTTCAAAGAAGTGATGAATCGCAGCCCATCAGGAAGCTCCTTTAACTTTAAACAAGAATCAATTCCGAGAGAATGGAGAAGGGGCATGGAGCCTTCTTCCACTATCCACTCTTCCCACTCATCTAATCTCCAAAATTCTATCTTCTGCAATTGAGGAAACCCACCCCTCGAGCAAACCATTCTCCTTCCACAAAAAGATCGAAGGTGTAAACTAATCTCTTTCAAGTGAATCAACTTCTCAAGAATCGGCATTGGATCCTCCTTCAAACGACACTTTTCTAGATATATGGTTGTAAGTTGAGAAGGAAAGTGTCTCTCATCAGGTAACCTTGGCATATATATACCCACCACCGATAGTTGTCTAAGATTAACGCAATCCAAAACAAATCCTTCTTCATCATTCTTCTTGGGATTATTGTAATCTTTTATAGTAAGATTCTCCAAGCATCTCATTTCACGTAGAGATGAAGATAGAGTTTCCGTAGTATACCTCTTGTCTGTAATAAAGATATAGAGAGATCTGAGAAGTGTCATACCTTGTAGATCCGTCACTCTCCCATGTTTTGTGGAGAAATTCTCCAACGTTTCCAAGTTGACCAGATTTTCCAATTCCAAATTTGTCTTATCATCTAATCCCCACGGCAAACACAAGAACACCAAGTCTCGCATCTCTTTCAAGATATTGGGAATGTAGACTCCATCATCATTGCTAGATACACGTAGGTTTAAATAGATCAGCTTCTTCAGATTCTTCATAGAAGAAGGCAGTTCAGTTACATATGCCCACTCTAAATCAAGATATCTCAAGTGGATGAGCTTTCCGATGCTAGAGGGTACCTTCCCTCCTTCAAACATCACATAGGAGAGATCTAACACTCTCATCAGCTTATGCTTTCTAAAAAATGAACGTGTTGCCTTCTTTCCTCCGCACTTTATAAACAAGAGAGTTCTCAGGCTTGGATTCTTCACCTCCGTATCAACGTTAAATGTTTCACCAGGCCAACGTACAACAGCAATTCTGCGAGATTTACAAGGAGTACTTCCCGAATTTGTAGTTGATGTGTCAATGGTTTGTACGAAATTCTCTTCTTCAGCTTTGCTTAAACAAACTTTTCTCATCATGTCATGCAGCTGAAGTGTTTCAAATCTTAAAGTTTTAGCATCTCTTTTAGAAATAACCATGTTTCTCTTCACCAGTTCTTCTATGTATCCATCTGCAACCTCTCGAATGCTAGCTCCACCATAATACCTTGGCCTTGGTATTTTTTCTGCCGCCCAATAATATGCCAAATTCTCCACAGATATTTCATAATCTTCTGGAAAATGAGCCAAGTATAGGAAACATTGCTTCAAATAAGCAGGCAGCTCATCGAAGCTCAAACCCAAAACATAGAGAACGCCAGCCATGTTAGAATGAATATTCTCATATATCCTTTTCCACTCATTCAATGTGTATTTCTCACCTAACAACCCACCTAACACCTCAATAGCTAGGGGTAGACCTCCACAATGTACAATCATCTTCTTACCGATTTCTTTCATGTCTTCAGCAATCTTAAATGCTTCACATCATTAAGAAATTGTTAGAAAGGATCATATGTCTTGCAGATATTTTAGATATTTTTCTTTAATTTACTATAACAGAGAAAAAAAATTCCAAGTAGGCCGTCCTTGAAAACTTACCAGATGTGTCTTTAATAGAAAATGCTATCATTTGAAAAAGCTCCCAACTTTCGTCGAGATCTAGGCAGTCTGGTGTCAAATTGAGACGTTTTTTATCTGCATGTAATGCCACTTCGTCATAGCGAGAAGTAAGTAATACTTTCCATCCTGCAACACATTTTATATTTTTGTAATGTTTTCATGATCTAATCTTGTGTTTTTAAAGATGCCCTAACATATGTAACATAAGGGATGTTCACCTTTTTCGGCATAAAGACAGGCTTGATTAGGTCCCAGTCTCTTTCTTTCCATATATCATCAATGACGATCAAAGCTTTTTGTGTTTCAAACACTCGAACTATCTTCTCCTGGAGTTCATCTTCCATCATCTTTGTCACATCACACTCAGGCATGAGTTGTCGCAAGATTGTCTGCCAGACACGCTTCCTTTCAAACTGTTGGGAAACACAAACCCACACTAATCGTCCTGGAAATGTACTTTGTATTTTCTCATGATTGAAAACTTTTCTTGCAAGCGTGGTTTTGCCAAGTCCGCCCATCCCGGTTATGGAAACCACTTGACTGCTATCCTCTTCCAACAAATAGCCAAGCAATTTCTCAATATTTTTCTCCATCCCAACAATTGGTTTCTCTTTGTCATCACTAGAAAACGTTTGTCGCATTTCTCTTTCTCTTACCAGTAGAGACTGCATATACTCTTCATCGACAATGACCTTCTGTACGCCAAGATCCTTCATTTCTTTGATTACCTTAGAGATCCTATTGCATATTATATCCAGCTTAAAACTAAGCTTCACGGTTTTTGCAGTAACATATGCATGTACTATCAGCTTGCTGCTGCTTGATTCTTTGAGTTCTTTCTTCAGGAGAAAGGTTTCGACGATATCTTCTGCGTCCACAACAATTTCTTTGCTGTCTTTGATATGTTTTCTCACCATTTCACTTGTATGTTTCTTTGCCTCTGCATCTTTCAAATAGCACCTTAACCTATCCACATCATTTTTTAATCCCTCGAAATCGCTCAGTTTCTTGGACAAGGAGGTTCCAAAGCCTCTCAACTGCGAACGGTACAAGTTTCACTGCCAGCTCTGCCATAAGTCTCCTGCTGATCAAACATGAAATAAGTAATCAATAATCACACGAGAGCAAGGATCCTTGAGTTCATACATAGTCCGGATAATACTCTTTCTACAAATCCTAGTCTAGATAATATGTACTATTTTTGTGGGATCTTCTAATCTATGAACGAGATGAACAAGTGAGATGAAATAAATATGCAAAATACAAAAATAAAAATCACCTCTTGAAAATCGCTTTTCTTTCAACTGATCTGTATAACGAAAATATGCGAAGGTGTTTTAGATAGAAGAACGAAGCTGAATACCTATTCCTATTACAAAGACTTGATGATTCTGATTATTTTCAGTCAACACCAACCGACACAAACCAGCTGTATTCACGACGATGAGTTTCTTAATCTATTGTAGCCACTTAGAGTTTTTCCTTTTTGAGCCGAAAGATCATGTTTGTCGCTGAAAAAAGGAAACCCGAAGCATGTTTATTCGTTACTTTTTTTTTGGATTTTGAATATTTTAGGAGTGGTGGACCCAATTCACTCATAAACTAATCTTAATAATTTACACACTTATTTTACTTATTTTACCGTAGAATTAGATACCAAAACAACTTGTTTATTATTGAACAATGAATCTGATACTTATACAAAAAGTCAAGAGTGGGTAAAGATATCTCATGTAAAGTATCTATAATAAGATATAGTATTTATCCCAATATTTATTTTTGACAGTTTTGTTTTTTAAGGTTTACATTTAGTATTCTAGTGGTTAAGGTTTAAAAGCTTCTAGGTCTGGGGTTTGAATCTCAGGCTACGCAGTTTCTATACCAAACTTGGCGCAAGGAAATCATTAAACGGAATTTCATGTAGAGTTATATCTCTAAATGTGTTCCTATATATGTGCACATCCCTGATAATCATGCATGGCAAGAATGCCTTATCTTTACTGATTAATTTTGGATAAAGTTAGCCGATGAGATGCAGGAAGTAATTAAACTCTTCTGAGAATCTTATCTTAAGCCCTGAGTGAGATCATGAGTTCATAATTCAAATAATATTTACTGAAAAATTTCAACGGTTAAGATAAACTATTCTCTGGAATCAATCCATAAACCTTTGCACAGATGCATGCAAATTTTTCACTTACAAAAACAAAATAAAAAATCCCAAAAAAATAAACATATGTTGTTAATATCTTTGGCCAAATATCTTCCTCTGGAGCCAATAAGCTTCACTTTCCCGAGCATTAAGACCACATCATCGACTTTACCACTCCTCAATGAACCCATCAATCATTATATAGTTGAGAGGTGGTGATAAGTCACTGCTTCAGAAAAAATCTCCAGTGAGGGACTTGTCAATCAGGAAGGGATATCCTTGTAACAGTTTTAAAAATAGGTTACTAAACTTAGATTCGCACATTTCACTCTGTATTGATAGGATCCTTTTGCACAGTCTTAATAAGATCATTTTCATCAGCACACCATTTCATCAAATAAAGACAGAATAAATAAAAAACTTGAAACGAAACAGAGACGTGTGATGTAATCAAGGAAATACAGAGCATAGAGTAAACATATTTTCTCTGAACCTAACAAATAAGGCTGCGACGCGCTCGCTTCCCCAAATGCATCTCTCTCTATAAACATCCCTCTCTAGATACAAAATTATGCAAAAACAGCTTCACCGCGTCTTCCACCCCTCGTGTGCCAGCATGTTTCACTTGTAAATTATCTGTTTGCCACTGCATCGAAACCAAGTAGTTGGTAAAACACATATCATCAGAGACATAATAGTCTTAACTAAAGTGTAGTTTATGCAAATCCAAAGAAGTTGCCGAGAAGTTCATTCCTGGATAATAACCTGATAGTATGTAATTGCTGAGTCTCCTTCAGTTGCTGTTTAACTCACTATTGCCGAGATCAATCATAGAATTATAACAAAATGGATGTGTTGGACTTTGTAATAATCTTCTCCTCCTTTCGACAGTCTCTTCTTCCATTCCTTTCCCACACATTTACAGGTCAGACTCTTCAAAGAAGTGATGAATCGCAGCCCATCAGGAAGCTCCTTTAATTTTGGACAAAAGGCAATTTTGAGAGTATGGAGAAGGGGCATGGAGCCTTCTTCTACTGTCCATTCTTCCCACTCCACTACTCCGTTTATTTCACAGTAATGTTCTTGGGTAACAAACACTCTGGTCGCACTTAAAATCATCTCAGATCGCTGTGGCCTCCATTTCTCCAGGGTTAGAGATCTCCCCAGAAGATCTAACGAGTGTTTGAAACATCCGTTTCCTTCTTTTCTAAACTCTCTACTTCTGTTTTGCTACAGCTTCACTAGCAGAAGATCTTTTGGCAATTTTAGAAAGGATGGGAAGAACTGTTTGAGCCAAGAAAGCTGAACTATTGCCGATTAATGAAGCAAATGAGTGGGGGAGATGATGGATGGGAAACACTTCAGGACTTGGAACCTGAGGAGAAAAAGACAACGCAATATGTAGTCCTAACCCATCTCTGAGACTGATTAATGTTGCA
>CAKOAT010215710.1:4983-29131 GCA_932364175.1 Eruca vesicaria subsp. sativa | reverse complement strand
CGAATCTCTGTGTTTCTTTGTAGCATTGTTTCGGATTCATAGAGGTGAACCTTGTTAACCTCTATCATCTTAAGAGAATCTTCTTATCTTAAGAGTCTATCTCCAAGTTAGGCTTGGGCTGCAATAATACTTGTCCAGCTTAGGTCTGGCTTGCTTGGTGAACACGCCAACTTGTGCAGAGTTATAATAGTCTTCTCTGGTTGCTTGCTATCCAACATCTTTTATTGCAGGATTTGGTATCTGGGGCTCACGAAACATCACAGAATCTAGCTACGGCTCAGTCTTGACCTTTGAACATGCCTGAAAACTTATAGATAGATCGCTTCAGAAACAAGAAGAGGTCAGAACCAGTGCCTAAGTCAGAACCAACACAACGTTATTCTCCAAGCCTAGTTACACATTATGGGACTCACTCAACGATAAAATTCAAATTCTATCTACGGCTCAGTCTTCTATTTCCTCTGTTATCTAAGGAAGCTAATACAAGTTCTGAGAGACAGGTTTATCTCGGCGAACACAAGAGTGTCTCAGCCATTAGTACATAAACATATATTACTCGCTTCTTAACAATCAAGGCTGTGAGGCGCTCACTTCCCTAAATACATCTCTCAAGTAGTCTAGTGAAGAGTTTCAACGCAATTCTATACAAAAACACGTAAGAAAATGTAAAGAGGGAATACTAATAAATATAAGAATCTTAACATATTTCACCTCTCTCAGTCTACACTTCCTTAAATACAAACTTAAAGCAGTGCAGGGGTATCAAGGGTTTCAGTTAGACAATTGGTCGAACAGCTTCACCGCGTCATCTACTCCTCTTGCAAGGGATCAAGGGTCTCTGTGTAAATTCTCTGTTTATCAAAACAATTTGGTAAACAAGCATATAATATCAGGGACATTCCAATGAAATAGTCATAGATAATACCTGATAGTCTGTAATTGCTGAGAGTCTCCTTCAGCTGCTGACTGACTCACTATTGCCGAGATCAATCATCGAATTATAACAGAAGGGATGTGTTGGACTTTGTAATAATCTTTTCCTCCTTGCGACAGTTTCTTCTTCCATCTCTTTCCCATACCAGAACAAGTCAGGTTCTTCAAAGAAGTAATGAATCGCAACCCATCAGGAAGCTCCTTTAACTTTCGACAATCCCAAATATGGAGAGAATGAAGAAGAGGCATAGAGCCTTCTTCTACTATCCACTCTTCCCACTCCTCTAATCCAACAAATTTTAACGTCTGCAATTGAGGAAACCCATCTCGCGAGCAAACCATTCTCCTCCCACAAAAAGATTGAGTTTGTAAAGTAACCGTTTTCAAGTGAAGCAACTTCTCTAGAATCGGCATTGGATCCTCCTTCAAACGACAGCACTTCAGAAATATGGTTGTAAGGTGAGAAGGCAAGTATCCTTCCAACAAACTCAAATTGAATTCGTCTCCCAATGCATAAATACTCAGTTTCTCCAAGTTAGTGATGAATGGCAGCCTATCAGGAATCTCCTTCAACTTTGGACAATTCCAAATATGGAGAGAATGGAGAAGGGGCATAGAGCCTTCTTCCACTATCCATTCTTCCCACTCATGTAATCCCCAAAATTCTAGATTCTGCAATTGAGGAAACCCATCCCTGGAACAAACCATTCTCTTCCCATAGAAAGATCCACTATGTAAACTAATCTTTTTCAAGTGAAGAAATTTCTCTAGAATCGGTATTGGATCCTCTGTCAAACAACAACCAGTTAGACTTATGGTTGTAAGGTGAGAAGGCAAGTGTCCTTTCAATTTGAATTCGTCTCCCATCCTACTAACACTCAGATCCTCCAAGTTAGTCATAAATCGCAGCCCATCAGGAAGCTCCTTTAACTTTGGACAAGAGCCAATTTTGAGAGTATGGAGAAGGGGCATGGAGCCTTCTTCTACTATCCACTCTTCCCACTCATCTAATCCATCAAATTCAAGCTTCTGCAATTGACGAAACCCATCCATCGAGCAAACTATTCTCCTTCCACGGAAAGACTCCCTCCGTAAATTAATCTCTTTCAAGTGAAGCAACTTCTCTAGAATCGGCATTGGATCATCCTTCAAACAACATCTAATTAGACTTATGGTTGTAAGGTGAGAAGGAAAGTGTTGCGCATCAGGTAACCTTGGCATATATATCTCCAACTCCAGCTGTCTGAGATGACGAAAATCCCAAACAAATCCTTCTTCATCATCATTCATGGGAATATAAAACGCGCCATTGTTTTCTATAATAAGATTCTCCAAGCATCTCATTTCACGTAGAGATGAAGATAGAGTTTCCATGGTAGATTTCTCGTCTGTAATAAAGATAGAGAGAGATCTGAGCCGTGTCATACCCTGTAGATCTGTCACTCTCCCATGTTTTGTGGAGAAATTCTTCAATGTCTCAAGCTTGACCAGATTTCCCAATTCCAACTTTGTCTTATTATGTAATTCCTTCGGCAACCACAAGAATGTCAATTCTCGCATCTCTTTCAAGATATTGGGCATGTAGACTTCAATCGACAGACCAAATTGGTTTACATCTAGGTTTAAATAGAGCAGCTTCTTCAGATTCCGCATAGAAGAAGGTAGTTGAGTTACATTTGACTTCCTTAAACTAAAATATCTCAAGTGGATGAGCTTCCCGATGCTAAAGGGTACCTTCCCTCCTTCAAACTTGACCCCTGAGAGATCTAACACTCTCATCAGCTTATGCCTTGTAAAGAATAAACTTGTTACCTTGTGGTCTTCATCCATGATAAACAAGAGAGTCCTAAGGCTTGGATTCTTCACCTCCGTATCAACACTAAATATTTCATCATGCCAAAATACAACAGAAAGTCTTCGAGATTTACAAGGAGATTTTGAATTTGCAGTTGATGTTGTGTCAATGGTTTCTACAAAATTCTCTTCTTTAGCTTTGTCCAAACAAACTTCTCTCATCATGTCATGCAACTGAACTGTTTCAAATCTTGAAGTATCAATGTCTCTTTTAGAAATAATCATGTTTCTCTTCACTAATTCTTCTATGCATCCATCTGCAACCTCTCGAATGCTTGCTCCATCATAATACCTTGGTCTTGGTATTCTTTCTGCAGCCCAATAATATGACAATTTCTCCACAGATATTTCATAATCTTCTGGAAAATGAGCCAAGTATAAGAAGCAGTGCTTCAAATAAACAGGCAGCTCTTCAAAGCTCAAACACAAAACATGGAAAACGTCCTTGAATCCTTCGGTCATGTTAGAATTAATACTCTCATATATCCTTCTCCACTCATGCGATGCACAATTACGTAACAGCCCACCTAACACCTTAAGAGCCAGTGGTAGACCTCCACAATGTTTAATCATCTTCTTACTGATTTCTTTCATGTCTTCATCTATCTTAAATTCTGCACATCAGTTACATGAATGTTATAAAAGATCATATGTTTTGCAGATGTTGTAGTCATTTTTCAATAATTTACTAGAACAGAAAAAAATATTTATAAGTAGGCCGTCCTTGTAAACTTACCAGGTGTGTCTTTAATAGGAAATGTTATCTTTTGAAAAAGATCCCAACTTTCTTCAGAAGTTAGGCATTCTGGTTTGAAGGTGACACATTTTCGATCTGCATGTAATGCCACTTCCTCATTGCGAGAAGTAAGTAATACCTTCAATCCTGAAACACATTTATATTTTCTTGTAATGTTTCATGATCAAATCTTGAGTTTTTTTTTTTAAATACAGCCTAATGAATGTAAAATTAGGATGTTCACCTTTTTTCAGCAGAATGGCAGGCTTGATTACGTCCCAGTCTCCTTCTCTCCATATATCATCAATGACGATTAAAACCTTTTGTGTTTCCAACACTCGAACAATCTTCTCTAGAAGTTCGTCTTCCCTCATATTTGACACATCGCATTCTGGCCTGATCAGTTGTCGCAAGATTGTCTGCCAGACACACTTCCTTTCAAATTGTTGCGAAACACAAACCCACGCCAATCCTGGAAAATGACTTTTTATTGTCTCATTATTGAAAACTTGTCTTGCGAGTGTGGTTTTACCAATACCGCCCATCCCGGTTATGGAAACCACTTGACTTCTATCTCCATCCAACAAATAGCCAACCAATATCTCAATATTTCTCTCCATTCCAACAATAGATTTCTCTTCGTCATCTGTAGAAAATGTTTGTCGCTTTTCTCTTTCTCTTACCTGTAGAGACTTCATATTTTCTTCATCGACAATAATTTGTTGTACGCCAAGATTCTGCATATCAAGGATCACATTAGAGATCCTCTTTCTTATGGGTTTCATATCAAACGCAAGCACCATGCTTTTCACAGTAACATATGCATATCTTTTCACTATGTTGCTGCTTGATTCTCCGATTTCTTTCTTCAGAAGAAAGGTTTCAACGATATCTTCTGCGTCCAAAACAACTTCGTTGATCGTTTTGATAGTGTCTTTCACCATGGCACTTGTATGTTTTTTGGCATCTGCATCTTTCAGAAAACACCTTAACTTGTTAACATCACTCTTTAATCCCTCGAATTGCTCTTCAACTCCTTGAAATCGCCCAGTTTCTCGGACAAGTAGGTTCCAAAGCCTCTCGACTGCAAACGGTAAAATTGCCTCAGCCATAAGTTTCCTGCTCAAACATGAAATAACTAATCAATAAACACAAGAGCAAGTTCCTTGAGTAACATAGTCCTGAAAATATTTTTTCCTGCAAATTCTAGACTGAATAATATTATACTATTATGAGGGATTTAATCTATGAAAGATATAAACAGTTGAGATGAATAAATATGCAGAATACGAAAATAAAAATCACCTCTTGAAAATCGCTTTTGGTCCAACTGATCTGTATAAAGAAAATATGCGAATGTGTTTTAGTTAGAACACGAAGCTGAAGATCTATTACAAAGACTTGATTATTCTCAGTCAACACCAAACGACAAAAACCAGCTGTATTCACGTGTAGCCATTTATTCACGATAAGGAGTAAAATCTATTGTACCTACTTACATTTTGGCTGAAAAGATAAGGGGACTGTACGTAGGGCCTAATAGTACGAATTTGTATTACAATTATTTGATTTTCTGTCTAATGAAATAAAAGTTGAACATTTTCTATAAATGCTGTAAAAAGGTTATAATCTTGTTAAAACAAATTATAGTTTTTTTTTTTTAAAACAAATTATAGTTGGTGTTAAGATTGTTGATGTTGTAATTTAGTTGAATGTAGGAAATGGCATAGAAAATATCACAGAAGTCTACAGCATGGAACACTAAAAATTAAAGCTTGGACAAGGAGTTTCCAAAGGCTCTCAACTGTCAACGGTACAAGTTTCACTGCCAGCTCAGCCATAAATCTCCTGCTGATCAAACATGAAATAAGTAATCAATAATCACACGAGAGCAAGGATCCTTTGAGTTCATACATAGTCCGGATACTATTTCTTTCTGCAAATTCTAGTCTAGATAATATATACTATTTTGTGGGATGTAATCTATGAACGAGATGAACAAGTGAGATGAAATAAATATGCAAAATACAAAAATAAAAATCACCTCTTGAAATCGCTTTTCTTTCAACTGATCTGTATAACGAAAATATGCGAAGGTGTTTTAGATAGAAGAACGAAGCTGAATACCTATTCCTATTACAAAGACTTGATGATTCTGATTATTTTCAGTCAACACCAACCGACACTTAGAGTTTTTCCTTTTTGAGCCGAAAGATCATGTTTGTCGCCGAAAAAAGGAAACCCGAAACATGTTTATTCGTTACCTTTTTTTTTTGGATTTTGAATATTTTGGGACAGGTGGACCGAATTCACTCATAAACTAATCTTAATCATTTACGCACTTATTTTACTGTAGAATTAGATACCAAAACAACATGTTTATTGTTGAGCAATGAATCTGATACTTATACAAAAAGTCAAGAGTGCGTAAAGATATCTCATGTAAAGTATCTATAAGACTAGGATAAGACCCGCGCCTTGCGCGAGATGAAATTATTATTTTTATTATGTTTTCGAAAATGAAACAATAGTTCGGTTTCATTTGGATTAGAGGTGTTCAATCCAGATATCGGTTTTCGGTTCGGTTCGATTTTTTGATATTTCGGTTTTTAAATATAACTACTATTTTAAATCCGTATTTACTTCAGCTTGATTTGGTTTATATATTGGTTTTCATTTTATTCAATTATATAGCAAAAAAACATAATTATTTAGTTTGAGATCATATTATATATTATAAACATAAATAATATGATCATGTTTAGAGTCAAATTCTCAAAAAGTCATTTACAAAAAAAATATTATATATTTAAATAAAAGAATAAAAAAACAAAAAAAAGTTTCTATCATCTAATAAAATGATCAAATTTAGAATTAATATCAAAGCTCTAAATTTTGAAAATAAAAATAAAAAACAAAACAGAAGCATGAAAGAAAAGGTTTTATATTCTTCCATATTTAGTGTTCATCAATTTAATATGTCTTCGATTGAACACAACTCTGTTTGTTTAAAGATTAAAAAAAATTGTAAAGACTTTCAGCTAATTGTTGTTTATCAAATTTATAATCTTTACTTCAATTTAGTTACTGTTAAAAAAGCAAAAAAAAAAGATCAAAAAAGCAAAAAAAAAGATCAAGAAAATAAGAACCCTTAGTTGCAGTAAATTGTTAGTTAACTATAGTTCAAGTGATTCAATTGATTTACAAATTATAATTATAGTTCAACTCATGTAACAAATATATATACATATTTACATGTTTCAGTTTAATCGGTTATAAATCAAACCATATCCATATCCAAATCCTACGGTTTTTATAAAATCATATCCATTCGGTTTGTATGGTATATGCCAACAATAACCATATTATATAAAATTAAGAAAAAGAACTAAGATATTTAAATCATTGATAACAAAAAATTTCAATGTGAAAAATTTAATAAGTTTATAATTTATAAATGTTCTTGAAAATTCATTAAAATTTTTGAAACTAAAATAATTATGTAATCTTATATGGTCTATAGTTGAATCAATATATATATATATATATTTATTATTGAATAATACTTTTTACTCATACAGTTTTAAATCATGTGTATCTTTTTATAATAAAAATGTTAAACTATTGATCATTAATTTTTAACATAACAATTTTAATAGTTGTAGTCATTTATTATCCTTTTTAAAATTTAAAATATAACATATACGAAAAAATCTAAAGTTTAATTTTATATCTAATTTGATTGTTCAATTTATTTTAATAATATAAAATTAAAGAGAAATGATGGAGGGGATATAAATTGTTATCAAATATTTATTATTAGAAACATTAATTTTCATATATATATATATATATATATATATATATATATATATTAGTCATTTATGGTAATTCCGTAGGTTTTATTTAAGGAAAGAAAATAAAATAGTAATTATATCTAGTGGAACAATCATAAATGCTTCTATCATAAATATCATATCATATCATCATATCATATAGTTTGATAAACAAATGTATCTAGTGATATATAAAAATCGAATGTGGACCTACTTATTTTTCAATTGAATGTAATTGACTACCTAATTGAGTGACACCTAAGCATGGGTTCTTTTTTAATTATTACAAAATTGAGGTTATAATTTTTCAAATGTTTCTCTTTTAATATATAGGGGATATAGTATTTATCCCAATATTTACTTTTGACTGTTTTGTTTTTCTAAGAGGTTTACGTTTAGTAAAAGTGAAAAGGGAAAAAAACTTAAGAAATTTACTTCTAAGGACAGCTTGATATCGACGACGGAAATCATGAAACGGCATTTCATGTAGAGTTATACCTCCAAATGTGTTCCTATATATGTGCACATGGCAAGAATGCCTTATCTTGCTGATAAATTTTTTGATAAGGTTAGCCGATGAGATGCAGGAAGTAAACTCTTCTGAGAATCTTATAGTCTGTCTTCAAGTTAGGCTTGGGCTGCAATACTTGTCCACCTTAGGTCTGGCTTACTTGCTTGGTGATCACGCCGACTTCTGCAGAGTTATAATAGTCTTCTCTGGTTGCTTGGTGTCTTCTGAGATTTATCCTTCTCGGTATCTATATTGCCTGACCAGGTGGCTGATGGCTCTAGCAGACTTATAACAATATGTTGTCTCAGCTCATCCTTTACATGCTTGTTGGCAGGAGATTTTCTGCAAATACATTGCTTTAGGCATACCTGAAAACTTTCTGCAATGAAGCAGAGAGCAGAGAGCCTGACCGGAATCTTGGCCAGGTCTGACCTGTTTCTCGCACTTAATATTTCTCTTTTGTTACCCTACGAAAGAATCAGATCTCAGTGTTGTTGAAGACAAGTTGAAGCAAGAAGGCCTTCCAGAGTTAGAAATAACAAAACAAGAGGAGAATTTGTGGCTGTCACTTCTGGGAATCACGTTACAAGGATGATGCTTATAAGAAATCTCGTGGCAGTTTCACAAGTTGTCTTTCTTGCTTTATAACTTCTTTTTTCTTCTTCAAATATGAGATGTTGTTTCATATTTTTGTGAAACCTTACTATGGTCTTTCGAACTTTTATCCTCTGTATCAGCTAGCATATCAGGATCCTTTTCTTTGGGAATATGGTCAGAAAATTCATGTATGTTGTGGATGATAGTGAGACCCTGTTTTTCATCAAAGCTAATGGTGAAGAGATAAGTCAAGTCACAAAACGAAATTTGAAGGTTTTTTCATCAGTATTAAGACTGATGGAGGATGACGATGGTTTGCAGACATCATGTGTAAGTTTCCTTCTGTTCTTATGTGTTAACGAAGCGTTGTTTGACCAGGTAGCTGACAGCTCTAGCAGGCTCACAAACACTCTGGTCGCACTTAAATCATCTCATATGGTTGTGGCGTCCATTTCTCTAGGCTTAGAGATCTCTGCAGAGTGTTGCAGAAATGTTCTCAAAATATTGTCTTTTTAATAGTTTTCAAAAAACGCAGAACACAAAAGGCTCGATTAGTTGTTCATAACTTCATATAAGCATCAAGACACGATTATATATATAGTAAGTTTCTCCAACTGTGGAATTTTACTTAAGAGATGAAGATATTGTTTACATACTACACCCACTGGCAAGAAGGTCCCGTAGCTTCTTGACTATAAACACAAAAATGTCTGACTTGCTATTGCCGAGATCAATCATCGTATTATAACAGAAGGGATGTGTTGGACTTTGTTATAATCTTCTCCTCCTTCCGACAGCCTCTTCTCCAATCTTTTTGGCATGCCAAGACAGGACAAACGCTTCAAAGAAGTGATGAATCGCAGTCCATCTGGAAGCTCCTTTAACTTTGGACAAGAGTCCATTCTGAGAGTATGGAGAAGGAGCATAGAGCCTTTTTCTACTATCCACTCTTCCCACTCCTCTAATCCATAAAATTCTAATTTCTGCAATTGAGGAAACCCATCCCTTGAACAATTCATTCTCCTCCCACAAAAAGATAGTTTTTCTAAATTAATCTCTTTCAAGTGAGGCAACTTCTCTAGAATCAGCATTGGATCCTCCTTCAAACAACATCGAGCTAGATATATGGTTGTAAGGTGAGAAGGAAAGTGTTGCGCATCAGGTAACCTTGGCATATATATCTCCAACTTCAGCTTTTTGAGATGAACGAAATCCCAAACAAATCCTTCTTCACCATCATCATTCGTGGGAGTATAAAGCGCCTTGTTGTTATTTATAGTAAGACTCTCCAAGTGCGAAAGTTTACTTAGAGATGTAGATAGAGTTTCCATTGTATACCTCTCGTCTGTAATAGAGATAGAAAGAGATCTGAGCCGTGTCATACCCTGTAGATCCGTCACTCTCCCATGTTTTGTGGAGAAATTCTTCAACATCTCCAGCTTGACCAGATTTCTCAATTCCAACTTTGTCTTANGAGTTTCCATTGTATACCTCTCGTCTGTAATAGAGATAGAAAGAGATCTGAGCCGTGTCATACCCTGTAGATCCGTCACTCTCCCATGTTTTGTGGAGAAATTCTTCAACATCTCCAGCTTGACCAGATTTCTCAATTCCAACTTTGTCTTACCATGTAATCTCCTCGGCAACCACAAGAATGTCAATTCTCGCATCTCATTCAAGATATTGGGCACGGAGACTGAATTTTCCCAATATACATATAGATTTAAATAGAGCAGCTTCTTCAGATTCCACATAGAAGAAGGCAATTGAGTTACATTTGACCATTTTAAACTAAGATATCTCAAGTGGATGAGCTTCCCGATGCTAGAGTGTACCTTCCCTCCTTCAAACTCGACCCTAGAGAGATCTAACACTCTCATCAGCTTATACCTTGTAAAGAACAAACTTGTTTCCATCCATCCCCCGCCCTTGATAATCAAGAGAGTTTTAAGACTTGGATTCTTCACCTCCGTATCAACATCAAATGTTTTATCAGGCCTATGCACAGCAAGTCTGCGAGATTTGCATGGAGATTCCAAATTTGCAGTTGATGTGTCAATGGTTTGTATGTAATTCTCTTCTTCAGCTTTGCGTAGACAAACATCCCTCATCATGTCATGCAACAGACATGTTTCAAATCTTGAAGTATCAACATCTCTTTTAGAAATAATCATGTTTCTCCGCACCAATTCTTCTATGTATCCATCTGCAACCTCTCGAATGCTCACTTCATCGAAATCCATCGGCCTTAGTATTCCTTCTGCAGCCCAATAATAGGACAATGTCTCCACATCTATTTCATAATCTTCTGGAAAACTAGCAAGGTAAAGGAAGCAATGCTTCAAATAAGCAGGCAGCTCTTCAAAACTCAAATTCAAAACATTGTAAACCTCCTTATTGATATTTCTATCGTCAAAGCCAGTCCCTCTACCGATGTGAGCTTTAATATTCTCATGTATCATTTTCCATTGATGCAATGTGCACTTCTTACCTAAAAAACCGCCTAACACCTTAATAGCCAGTGGTAGACCTCCACAATGTTTAATCATCTCTTTACCGATTTCTTTCATGTCTTCATCAATCTTACATTCTGCACATCAGTTTACATGAATGTTAGAAAATATCATACGTCTTTCAGATATTGTAGTTATTTTTCAATAATTTGGTAGAACAGAAAAAAATTATTTCCAAATATATAGTCCCTGAAAATTTACCAGCTGTGTCTTTAATAGGAAATGCTATCCTTTGAAAAAGATCCCAACTTTCTTCAAAAGTTAGGCACTCTGGTTTGAAGGGGACACATTGTCTATCTGCATGTAATGCCACTTCCTCATTGCGAGAAGTAAGTAACACCTTACATCCTGTAACAGATTTACATTTTGTAATTTTTCATGATCAAATCTTCAGTTTTTTTAAAGACGACCTAATCGTATGTTAAATAAGGAGATTCACCTTTTTTTGGCAGAAAGGCAGGCTTGATTAGATCCCAGTCTCCTTCTCTCCATATATCATCAATGACGATCAAAGCCTTTTGTGTTTCCATCACTCGAACAATCTTCTCCTGAAGTTCTTCTTCCATCATCCTTAACACATCGCATTCTGGCATGAGTTGTCGCAAGATTGTCTTCCAGACACGGTTCCTTTCAAACTGTTGGGAAACACAAACCCACGCTAATCTTGGAAAATGACTTTTTATTGTCTCATGATTGAAAACTTTTCTTGCGAGTGTGGTTTTACCAAGACCGCCCATGCCGGTTATAGAAACCACTTGGCTGCTACCCTCCTCCAACAAATAGCCAACCAATGTCTCAACATTTCTCTCCAACCCCACAAGATGGTCTTCTTCATCACTAGGAAACGTTTGTCTTTGTTTGTCCTGTGGAAGCATACACCTTTCTCTGACAATGTTCTGTTGTACGCCAAAACTCTGCATATCTTGTATTTCCTGAGTGATCCTCTTACTTACATCTTCCATATCCCTTGCAAGTCCCCAGCGTTCCATACTAACCCAATAAAGTCTTCTTACAATTTCCATGATGCCACAGAGGCATGCGTCTATATCTTCTTCCATATCTATTGTATTTCCGAGTTCTTCCATTAAAAGATAGGTTTCGACTACATCTTCAGCGTCCAAAACTATATCTTTGACCGCTTTGATAGTGTGGTTTACCGTTGCACTTGTATGTTTTTTGGCCTCTGCATCATCCAGAAAACACCTTAACTTTTCAACATCATTCTTTAATCCATTGAACTGCTTTTCAACTCCTTGAAATCGCTCAGTTTCTCGGACAAGTAGGTTCGAAAGCCTTTCGACTGCCAACGGTAAAAGTGCCAGCTCAGCCATAAGTCTCCTGCTCAAACATAAAATAAGTAATCAATAACCGCTAGTGCAAGCATCCTTGAGTTCATACATAGTCCGGATAATATATTTTCTGCAAATTCTAGTCTAGATAATATATACTATTTTGTGGGATTTAATCTATGAAAGATATGAACAACTGAGATGAAATAAATATGCAAAATACAAACAAACAAAAATTACCTCTTGAAAATCGATCGCTTTTCGTCCAACTGATCTGTATAAAGAAAATATGCGAATGTGTTTTAGTTAGAACGAAGCTGAAGACCTATGACAAAGTGTTGATTATTCTTAGTCAACACCAAACGACACAATAACCAGCTGTATTCACGTGTAGCCATTTATTCACGATAAGGAGTGAATCTATTGTAGCCACTTACATTTTGGCTGAAAATATACGGGGATAGTTAGTACGTATGGCCTAATAGTACGAGTTTGTTGTATTACAATTATGTGATCTTCTGCTGATGAAATAAAAGTTGCAACATGTTCTTTAAACGCTGTGAAAAAGATTAATCTTGTTAAAACAAAATACAGTTGGTGTTAAGATTGTTGATGTTGTATATTTAGTTAAATGTAATTTTTCATGATCAAATCTTCAGTTTTTTTAAACACGACCTAACATATACAAGCCATGAAAACGGCTTTGTCACGGTTAGTCAAATCCGAGACTATCTGCTCCCAAAGGCCACAAATTCACGTGACAAAGCCGTTTTCATGGCTTGTGAGATCGCCTACAAGGCCGTGGTTTCTCAGCTTGCGTGTGCAGATCAATCCATGTCGAGTGGTGATTACGTGGCGTTGAAGGCACAGCAGAATCAAGCACTTGGTTATGTTAAAATGTGTATTAGGAGGACTAACTTCTTTCGCCGGACACCGATCGTCGGAGTCAACTATTGGGAGACGTTGACGATCAAGATTACCTCCATTGCAGCTCAGATACTTGCTCCTTCATAATTAAGAACACTCAAATCTTTAGTAATAGAGAAACCCTCTTCTGACCCAATTTTAATAACACTTAACTTTTACATGCAAAACTTCATGTTGCTTTTCATTAACAAAAACAAGTAATATTGCCTATGCAGAGCTGTTCCAAATTTCCAATGGTAAAATAAAAACAATACATATCTAAATGGTTATATATTCAAGTCCCGTTGGAAGAGATACAAATGAAAGTTAATTGAACACTGAATATGCAATTCATCCTAAAAAGATATATATGCTTAATTTCCTAATCATTTAAAAACAAGTTGTATTAAAAAATAGATACATTTGATTTTCTCATTTCAGTATACATACTACTACTAAGTGACAGTGACAAACATTTTCCAGAACTATACATGCAACTATTATACATTGCATTTGCAGACATGGAATATAACTAGGTTTAGAAATGTGTAGAAAATACTGATCTCAGCAATTCATCATCTCCTATTCGATAATGGAGGAACTTGATCGATCATTAGCAGTTGGAGCTGGTGATTCAGGCGGTGTTAAACGACGTCAAATTGCCTTACGTTCCTAGATACCGTCCTCTTCCTCAGGTACAAGATTCATCCGTTATTGAGTTTTACTAATAAACTGATATGTTCTTACATTGTGTTGTGGAATTGATTCCAAAGGAGTGATTAGGTCCCTTTGTCTCCATTAGAGGCCAGTTACAGATTGTTGATAAGTTTTGATTTTAACTGTTGGTTGATGAAGCTTTATCAAGTTCTCTAGCTTTGTTAGCTTTCCTTCCACCAAGTGATAGACCTCTATGTAGCCTACTTGTGTTCTTGTTGTTTTGATCATCCTCAGCAAGCAAAGGATCTAAGCTCTCGAGATTTTTTTTTTTGGTGCTATGTTTCACATAACTTTACAAGATTGTTTTATTGTTTCCTGTTGATCATATGGTCAGTATATGTGTACTGCTCTGTATCTTTCATATTTCATATCGAAACACAGTGATGTGTAAGTTTATTATACTGCCCATGAGTTGTTATGATTATTTGTTATTTGTTTCGTACAGACTCAGAAATCTTGTGAATTTGAATTTTTTTTTTTGGTGAGCTAGTAGGGTTCATTCCCTGCACATCTCTCTTCTTCGAGAGAGCATTTTACTTTTGTTTTTTCTTCAAATCTGGTATGTCGATTCATCTTTTTTGTGAAACCTTACTATATATGGTCTTCTAATTTTTGTTTCTATGTATCAGCTAGCATATCAGGATCATTTACCTCTGGAATATGGTCAGAAAAATCATGATGTTCTTGGTCTTGTGGATGATAGTGAGACCCTATTTTTCATCAAAGCTAATGGTGAAGGAATAAGTCAAGTCACAAAAACTAAATTTGATGGTTTCTTCATCGGTATTAAGACTAATGGAGGATGACGAAGGTTTGCAAACCTCATGCTTGTATGTTTCCTTTTGTCCTTGTATGTTAACCAAGCGTTGCCTGAAGACAAAAGCTACAGTTAACCAAGCGTTGCCTGAACAGGTGCTGATGGGTCCAGCAGACTCACAAACACTCTGGTCGCACTTAAAATCATCTCAGATCGCTGTGGCCTCCATTTCTCCAGGGTTAGAGATCTCCCCAGAGGATCTAACGAGTGTTTGAAACATCCGTTTCCTTCTTTTCTAAACTCTCTGCTTCTGTATTGCTACAGCTTCACTAGCAGAAGCTCTTTTGGCGATTTTAGAAGGATGGGAAGAACTGTTTGAGGCCAAGAAAGCTGAACTATTGCCGATTAATGAGGCAAATGAGTGGGGGAGATGATGGATGGGAAACACTTCAGGACTTGGAACCTGAGGAGAAAAAGACAACGCAATATGTAGTCCTAACCCATCTCTGAGACTGATTAATGTTGCAGAGGCAAGTCTGAGGAGATACTTAGAGAAGCAGCTCGAGAACTTGGAACTTGGTGAGACCATTGAACTTGGAACGCTGAAGAATACAGTGTCAATTATATTTACTGAAATCTTCAACGACTAAGATGAACTATTCAGTGAAATCAAATCGCTATAAATCTTTGTACAGAAGCATGCAAAAATTTTGAGTTACAAAAATGAAAATACCAAAAAGAAAATCGATATGTTGTGTTAATATCTTTGGCCAAGTATCTTCCTCTAGCGCCAGTATAAGCATCAATTTCCCGATCCATTAACACCACATCATCGACTTTACAACTCCTCAATGAATCCATCAATCATTATATACTTGAGAGGTGATGATGATGTTTACGCATACAAGATAAGTCACTGCTTCAGATGAATCACCTACTCTTAACAGTTTGGAAAATAGGTTACTACATAGATTCACACATTTCACTCTGCATTGATAGGATCCTTTTCATTAGCACAATCCTTAATAAGACCCTTTTCATAAGCACACAACTTCATAAAACGTGAGAAAATAAAAATAAAAAATTTATTTAAATGAAACAAGTAGGTGTGTCAGAGTAATTACTCTGTTCCTAACAAACGAGGCAATTCTATACGGAAATTTTCAAAGCCTAGTCGCTTGAGAAGAAAATGNTATGTTGATAAAATATATATAAAAAAATCTCTTTTAAAGTATATTATTTTGTTTAAATTGGTCAAATAATAATAATTCAATATTTAATTTTATGATCAAAATATGGAATAAATTCACATATTAATTGGTAAAAAGTAAAGTCTCCATTAGTGCACATTGGAGGTTTCAATTTATGTTGAAAATGAAATTTGTGCTTCTCGTTATTTTTCTATATAATGGCTTATTAGCAGAATTATTAAAACACACACAACAATACCAATAGAACATCAAATTTCCTCATATGAAGAGTTTATAGTTTATTTTATTTTTTTGAGTTTGAAAGTACATCACAAAGTTAGTTCGTTAGACTTCTAATAGAATGACGCAGATCAGAAGATTGTGTAGTTATATCTTGGGACTCTGAGCACTATAAAACCATTTTAAAGTATATTATTTTGTTTGAATGGGTCAAATAATAATAATTTCAATCTTTAATTTTTTTGTCAAAATGTAGAATAAATTCACATATTAATTGGTAAAAATTAAAGTCTCCATTACTGCAGGTTTCATTTTATGTTGAAAATGAAACTTGTGCTTCTCATTATTTTTCTATATCATGACTTGTTAGCGTTATAGAAAACACACACAACAATACCAAAAGAAAATCGCATTTCCCCATATGAATAGTTTAGAGTTTATTTTATTTTTTTAGTCTAGGAATACATCACAAAGCTAATTCGTTAGGCTTCTGATAAAGTGACACAGATCAGAAAATTGTGCAGTTGTATCCTGAGAATTTGAGCGCTATGAAATCGTCGCACTACTGGGCGTTTAAAAATTTAAGGAAAGAGGTTCACCATCTCGACTCTGCAATTCCTCTTTATTTGTTTATTTCGGTATTGTAATTTTGATTTATGTTATTATTTTTACAAATATTAGTTGTCCCTATTGTAGTAAAATAAAGTTCTTACATAACCAAATATAAAGAATCATCTAAACTAACAGAAGGGATGTGTTGAACTTTGTAATAATCTTCTCCTCCTTCCGACAGTCTCTTCGTCCATCCCCTTGCCGTACCATAACAGGTCAGACTCTTCAAGGAAGTGATGAATTGCAGCCCATCAGGAAGCTGCTTTAAGTTCCAGCAACATTGAATATTGAGAGTATGGAGAAGAGGCATACATCCTTCTTCTACTATCCACTCTTCCCACTCCCCTAATCCATAAAATAAAATCTTCTTCAATTGAGGAAACCCATTCCTTGAACAAACCATTCTCCTCCCACAAAAAGATTCATCTTGTAAACTAATCGCTTTCAAGTGAAGCAATTTCTCTAGAATCGGCATTGGATCTTCCTTCAAACGACACCTACGTAGAAATATGGTTGCAAGGTGAGAAGGAAAGTGCTGCACGTCAGGTGACCTTGGCATATATATTGTAAACTTCCCATTAACAAATTCCCAAACTCTTTCTTCTTCATATTCTATAGAAAGATTCTCCAAGCATCTCATTTCATGTAGGTATGAAGATATATTTTCCGTGGTATTACACTCATCTGTAAAATAGATAGAGAGAGATCTGAGTCGTGTCATACCTCGTAGATCTGTCACTCTCCCATGTTTTGNGATGAAGTTCCTCAGCGTCTTTAGGTTGACCAAATTTCCCAATTCCAACTTTGTCTTATATTGTAATTTCCGCGGTAACCACAAGAAATTCAACTCTCGCATCTCTTTCAAGATATTGGGCATGTAAAATCTATCAAAATCTAATTTTACATCTAGGTTTAAATAGAGCAACTTCTTCAGGTTTCGCATAGAAAAAGGCAGTTGAATTGCATTTGACCTCTTTAAACTAAGATATCTCAAGTGGATGAGTTTTCCGATGCTAGAGGGTACCTTCCCTTCTGCAAAATCCACATAAGAGAGATCTAACACTCTCATTAGCTTATGCCTTGTAAATAATAAACTTGTTGCCTTCCATCCTCTGCACTTGGTAAACAATAGAGTTCTAAGGCTTGGATTCTTCACCTCCGTATCAACATTCAATATATCAGCATGCCAACTTACAACAGCAAGTCTGCGAGATTTAAAAGGAGATTTCGAATTTGCAGTTGATGTGTCAATGGTTTGTACGAAATTCTCTTCTTCAGCTTTGTGTAAACAAACTTCTCTCATCACATCATGCAACTGACATGTTTCAAATCTTGAAGTATCAACGTTTCTTTCAGAAATAACCATGTTTCTCTTCACCAATTCTTCTATGTATCCATCTGCAACTTCTCGAATGCTCCCTCCATCGAAATCCATTGACCTTATAAGTATTCCTTCTGCAGCCCAGTAATAGGACAGTGTCTCCACATCTATTTCATAATCTTCTGGAAAACTAGCAAGGTAAAGGAAGCAATACTTCAAATAAGCAGGCAGCTCTTCAAAACTCAGATACAAAACATCGTAAACCTTCGTAGTGACATTTCGGTCATCAAAGCCAATCCCTCTAACGATGTGAGCTTTAATATTGGCATGTATCATTTTCCACTGATGCAATGTGTACTTCTTACATAACAACCCGCCTAACACCTTAAGAGCCAATGGTAGACCTCCACAATGTTTAATCATCTCCTCGCCGATTTCTTTCATGTCTTTATCAATCTTATATTCTGCACATTAGTTAACAAGAATGTTTGAAAGGATCATATGTCTTGCAGATATTGTAGTCATTTTTCAATAATTTACTACAACATAAAAAAATTATTTCTAAGTAGATGTTCTTGAAAACTTACCAGCTGTCTCTTTAATAGGAAATGCTATCCTTTGAAAAAGATCCCAACTTTCTTTAGAAGTTAGACGTTCTAGTTTGAAGGGGACGCATTGTTTATCTGCTTGTAATGCCACTTCCTCATTGCGAGAAGTAAGTAACACCATACATCCTACAATACATTTATATATTTGTAATATTTCATGATCAAACTTTGAGTTTTTTTATTAAAAAAATGGCCTAATAATGTATGTAACATCAGGACATTCACCTTTTCTTGGCAGAAATACAGGCTTGATTAGGTCCCAGTCTCCTTCTTTCCATATATCATCAATGATGATCAAAGCCTTTTGTGTTTCCAACACTCCAACAATCTTCTCCTGAAGTTCTTCTTCCATCATCTTTGACACATCGCATTCTGGCCTGAGTTGTCGCAAGATTGTCTGCCAAACCCACTTCCTTTCAAACTTTTGTGAAACACAAACCCAAGCCAATCCTGAAAAATGACNTCTCCTTCTTTCCATATATCATCAATGATGATCAAAGCCTTTTGTGTTTCCAACACTCCAACAATCTTCTCCTGAAGTTCTTCTTCCATCATCTTTGACACATCGCATTCTGGCCTGAGTTGTCGCAAGATTGTCTGCCAAACCCACTTCCTTTCAAACTTTTGTGAAACACAAACCCAAGCCAATCCTGAAAAATGACATTTTATTTTCTCATGATTATAAACTTGTCTTGCGAGTGTGGTTTTACCGATACCGCCCATCCCCGTTATAGGAACCACTTGACTGCTATCTTCCTCTAATAAATAGCCAACCAGTTTCTCAACATATCTCTGTAACCCCACAAGATGGTCTTCTTCATCTCTAGAAAACGTTTGTCGCATTTCTCTTTCTCGTACCTGTATATACGTCGTTTGCTCTTCATTGACAATGACCTTCTGTACGCCAAGATTGTGCATATCATGGATCACCTTAGAGATCCTTTTGCTTATGGGTTTCACATCAACCCCAGGCATTATTCTTTTCACAGTAACATATGCATATCTTTTCACTATGTTGCTGCTTGATTCTCTGAGTTCTTTCTTCAGAAGAAAGGTTTCAACGATATCTTCTGCATCAAAAACAATTTCTTTGATGTCGTTGATAGTTTTCCTCACCATCTCACTTGTGTGTTTCTTGGCCTCTGCATCTTTCAAAAAGCACCTTAACATATCCACATCATTTTTTAATTCCTCGAACTGCTCTTCAACTCCTTGAAATCGCCCAGTTCCTCGGACAAGTAGGTTCCAAAGCCTCTCGACTGCAAACGGTAAAAGTGCCTCAGCCATGAGTCTCCTGCTCAAACACGAAATAAGTAATCAATAACCGCTAGAGCAAGATCTTTGAGTTCATAGTCCTATTTTGTAATCTATGAATGATATGAGCAATTGAGATGAAATAAATATGAAAACACACAAAAGTAAAAATCACCTCTTAAAAATCGATCGCTTTTTTGTCCAACTGATCTGTATCAAGAAAATATGCGAATGTGTCTTAGTTAGAACATGAAGCTGAAGACCTATTCATATTACAAAGAGTTAATTATTCTAAGTCATTGTATTCACGACGATGATTAATTTGTAGCCACGTTTTCGAGCTGGAAGACCATGTCGTCCCTGAAGAAAAAGGAAACTAGGCAAGGGAGTGCCTGAATATATTTGATGCATTTACTGTTAGGCTTCCAGATCTTGGTGCTACTCTCTTACTCTTGTTACCGTTCTTTCTTGTCTGGCAAGAAATGGTTTTGCACCAGAAAAATGAACTAATAGGCATGATTACAGACTCGATCATTGAACAACCTGTAACAAAAGAGGAAGAGATCATAGGATGCTCTTTTCTGTTGAATCTAGTAGATGCATCTAATGCCAGAGAAGTTAGAGAAAAGCAGCTGAGAATTAGGGGGAACTACCAACCAGAGTGCACAGCTCCCAACCAGAGGAGAGAACTTTGAGAGAAAAGTCTCTCTGGTATGGGTTTTTCGAGTCTTTTTGACCTCTTGGAGCCGTTTTATATTGTGCATGATATGAGCATGATTGGCAAACTTCAATCAACGTTATGGAAGGAATGGAACATAAATTAAAGAAAAAAAATGCATGTGGCTGATCGTTATAGAGGTTGATACTGAAAGATTTTTGTCCCATGAGACTACATTAAGGTTTCTGTTTTTTCACTCATTGACTCTGTGAAGTCCGAGAAAATTTGATTCTGAAGGATGTATGAAATTTAGCTGATACCTATGGTCTAAAGCAATCAGGGGTAGTAAATATACATATAAATCGTTAAAGATTATTTTTTCACTCAACTGCAACTACTATATATAGATCTGTCTTTGTCTTCTCACCGGGTGATATTTAAGCTCTATCCTTTAGCTACCGAATGCCTTAGGGCCTGACTGGTTCTCCCGCCAATATGGAAAAATAGGCTCCAAAATTCACTTTCACTTCCCGATTAGTTAATTTTAATTTTAAAATATTTTATTTTGGTAAACACAAATTAATGTAGAATGAAATAGACGTCTACATATAGGTAGACTTAACTGTAAGTCTACTATACCCTAAACCAGAAATCTCAAACCCTAAACCCCAAATCTCAAACCCTAAACGTTTGATTCATTATAAAAAAAATCTTAGTCATTGTACCAAATATCATATATAACAAATATAAACTACTCAACATTAAATATGCAATTTTGAATCATTAAAACAAAATAATTCTAAATCTAGAATCTAACCCTAAGAATCTAACTCTAAAAGACATAACATGTTAGAACATTTGGTTATTAAAACATTAACATTGTCTACCACATAATTCCTAAATCAATATACATTCTTTTAAATTGTCCAATTATATGAAAATTTAATTTATATACCTCATACTAACCTTTAAATTGATGATTTATTAAAAAATTACCAAAAACATTTTTTCTACAATTTTAAAATTAAATTATTTGATTAAATTAAGATGTAGACTAAATAATAAGTCTACATTAGTCTACACAGTAGACGTTAATGTAAGTCTACCTAGTTGTAGACTTCTTTCTTAAAGTGTAAACCTCCGAAGGACAAAATCGTAAAATATATTCCGCGTTTTTTGTTTGTTCATAAGGGTTAAATAGTAGTTTTAACCCCCTTTTAGGTTGGGTTTGCAATTGATTGAATATCGTGTAAACCTTTAGGGTTAAAATGAATATTTGGGTTGGTTTTGGCAATTCCCCCATATATTATTAACCCTAATATAAAAACCAATTAAGATATAACTAAATCATAAATCAGAAAAAAATTCTTTAATTAGATGATTGTCATTGTCTAAAAATATTATGTATTAATTAACCATAAAGTAAAGTCAAATCTATACTATATTTGAGAAATAAATTTGCTTAGTTGTCATATTCTCCATTATTTTAGATAATGTTTTTTCTTTTTCAGGTTTTTATAATTTTTATTAATGATTAATTAATACTCTTAATAAATAATTAGATTTATTAATGTATAATTAACCACAAATTAAAACAAAATTCATTGTTTTCATAATTATGTTTATCGAAAACTAGTTTATATTATAAAATCTTTATTAACATTAATGAATAATTATATTAGATAATATATAATTAACCAAAATAAAACAAAGTTTATTAATTTGATAATTACCATTTTATAAAAATACTTTATATTATGTTATTTAAAATAAATTTTCTTCATTCGCATCTTATCCATTGTTTTAGACTATTTTTCTTATTTGTCATTTTCTTATAATTTTGAAAAGGATTAGTTACCACACTTAATAAAAAAATATTTACGTCACCCTACGAATTTTATACATATAAAAAATTGTTTAATTATTATTAAATATTTTAAATGCATAAGCAGTAATTAAATGTATTGGAATTGATGATATCTTATATATTAAAGCATAAGTCATGACTTGACTTCATGTGTGATTTTTTTAAAAATGGACTATTACTAGAAAGTTATGTTACATTAACTCTCTAATAATCTTATCATTATTATATCTTATGAAAAATCATATCTATAATAACAAAGATACGCTTAACAATTTGGTTTTGGTAAATTATCTCACACCTTCCAACTTAGTCACGTAAAATATGTCAATAGATATAAGTTTAGGAATCTTCTATTATTTATAAGAAAATATGTCAATAATAGTTAAATGCATCCACAATATATTAACAAAAATCATAGATTAGTAATATGGAATATTTATATACCCTAACAAAATTTACACGCTATATATATTAGATAAATTTATTTCGATATAAAATTTTAAAATTATATTGTTTTAAAAAAGAAATTGTTTAAAAAATTATTTTTAATAAAATTATTTATAATATTAATTTATGAAGCTATAAGTTTAGTTTTTAGCAAAAATTTCTTCGAAGTTTATATTATCTTTGCAAATTAAAGTATACTAATATTTAATCAAGCTCTATTTATATTACTTTATTTAAAAATGAAATATTAATCTAATAAACAATAAAACATAGAAGAAGAAACAAACACATGTATGAAAAACATTTATAATATAGAAAATTTGAAACAATCTATTTGATTAAAACACTTATTATATAATACTATTATGTTTGAAAAACATTTACTATACATATCGTAAATATGTGATTAATATAATATATACCAATTTACAAGTGAAAACAAAATGTTTATATAAATAACTATAAACGAAAACAAACACCCGTTTAGTTTAATAATTATTATGTCCAGGTAGCTGACCACAGTTGGCCACATGTTGCGAGTCTTGATAGCAATGGGTGCCGAAGAATATAACTGGAAAGGATGATCGATATAACTTGGAGAAGCAGCTTGATTCATCCACCCCTCGTGAGCCAGTACGTTTCACATGTAAATTCTCTGTTTGCCACTATATCAAAACCAATGGGTAAACACACATATCATCAGAGACATTCCAACGAAATAGTCTTTAGCTACATTGCAGTTTATGAAAATTTAAAAAGGTTGCTGAGAAGTTCATTCCTAGAAATATATATATATATATATATACCTGATAGTCTGTAATTGCAGAGAGTATCCTTCAGCTTCTGTCTGACTCACTATTTCCGAGATCAATCAAAAACTGAAACATAAGGGATGTGTTGGACTTTGTAATAATCTTTTCCTCCTTTGCACAGTCTCTTCTCCCATCCTTTTCCCATACCATGACAGATCAGGTTCTTCAAAGAAGTGATGAATCGCAGCCCATCAGGAAGCTCCTTTAACTTTTGACAAGATTCAATTTTGAGTAAATGGAGAAGGGGCATGGAGCCTTCTTCTACTATCCACTCTTCCAAATTTTCTAATTCATAAAATTGTAGTATCTGCAATTGAGGAAACCCACCCCTCGAGCAAACTATTTTCCTCCAACGGAAAGATTCTTTCCCAAAATACATATACATACCTTTTAGGTGAAGCAACTTCTCTAAAACTGGTATCGGATTCTCCTCCAAACAACACTCAGTTAGATATATGGCTGTAAGGCGAGAAGGCAAGTAGGACAATCT
>CAKOAT010215599.1:4724-41613 GCA_932364175.1 Eruca vesicaria subsp. sativa | reverse complement strand
TCACGAATCATTTACTATTTTTTATTATCGTCTACGTCTACAGTCTACTGCTTTGTGCCGCTTAACCGATGCATTGATTTTTTTTCAGGCTGTATACAATTAAAATGTGTGGAAGAAGAAGAAAATCTACTTTCTCAAAAAAAAGAAGAAGAAGAAAATCTTTGCACGATCACGATATAAAATATTAAGCGTTTCTATTTCTTCCATGTATAAAACAATATTTTACTTAATTTTGAAAAAAATATTTTACTTAATTTACTTTTATTTTTAAAATATAGATTTTTACTTGATCACTATTCACGTAAAAAAGGAAACCAAAAGAGGCTCGCTCGAGAGGGACCAAAGATGTCGTGAATGGCACGCGTTCCTTTTCTTACAGTGTTCAAATGATTGGTGAGTACTCTGTTTCTGTTTCCTGTTAAATCCTTGTCAATAACATTCAGCTTTTAATTTTCTCAACAAAAAAACATTCAGCTTTTAAACTTTTCTTACCAAACAGTCAACACACATTCTGTCTCTCTTTTTACCAACGTGGCGTAGATTTTTACCACGGCATGCAAGCATTTAATTATATTTTAAAGGGAAGTTGACTCGAATGACTCAGATTAGTTCAGAAAATACTAGAATAGACCATAAAAATCTAAAATTACTAAAAAAAAAATTGGGTCGAAAATACCCTTGTTTCCTGTTATGAACATAATTTCATATTATCAAATTGCCATTGTTATTTTTTTAAAAATCGCCGAGGGTAGATTTATTAAACGAAAAATAAATCTATCGGGATATAAGTCTGTCAAACAAAACTATTGTTAAATTTATATCTGTCGTTTATTTGGTGGTAGATTTTTCGGTCACGGCAGATGTTTTTAAGGACGGAAGATTTATAATTCCGATTTAAGGTTGTCGAGAGATTTATATTTTTAGTCTGTCGAATGAAGTAACCAATTTTGTTGAGATCGTCAGTTTTTTTCAGAGTAGTTAGAGTTTTGAGATAGATATGTTAATGGGTAATAGACTTATATATTTATGACCGATTTTATTAACCGATTTAAATTTGCGATAGATTTTTATATTCATTTGGTGGCAGATGTTAGTAATTGTAGTCTTTGACGGCATACTTATTGAAAAACAATTAATTACTAGCGTGGGACAGACCGATTTTTTGTCCAAAATTCACATATATTTCGAGTTAAATTAAGTGGATTCTGGTTTATATTAATTGAATTTGGTTTTAATTAATTTTGAAGTTTGGTTAAGATTTGTTTTCGGTTTAACTTAATTTAAACCAATTTTGAACCTAGAGATTTAGGTTAAGAGTCATTAAGACCATGTTTTCCAATTTCAGTCTTAACTTCTTTGTCATCTTCTTCCTCCCCTCTCTTTAAACAACACATGCTCCTCTCTTTCATGGTGATTTACATCTGCTTCTTCCATATTGAGTTAAGACCAAGTGTAATCCATCTCTTTTAATAATCCTCTTGAAACTTCACTGCTGTTTCCTCCCTCTATTATAATATCAACAAACATATATATCAGTCACATTCATCCCTTACAATCTTTCTTTTACTTTCTTATTGACCAACATTAAGAAGATTTTTAATTTTTTATACAAAAAAAATTGTAAGCATTTAAATAAATAGAATGTTTGTCCAAGCAGTCCTTTTGTATATATTTTATTAATAGATTTATACACACTACAACAGTTTGATTTTCATAAATTCAAAAGTCTTAACAGTGGTTTTTGACCAACATAGTCTTCCATATAAGGAAGACCATTGTACAGAATTACAGAGATAACAAATTAGACATAAAAGGATCACAAATCATCAATGAGATTTCCTACACGTCCTATGTTACACAACAAGAACGATCTCTGATTTGAGACGTAAGAGATGAAACATCAGATGGCTAGAGACTTAAAGAAACCAAATGCAGGCTAAGAAGAGCGAATCATTAAACGTAATTACAGCAAGCTGATTTCTCAGTTGTAGTAGAAGACGATGAAGCAGTATTTTGCTTAGTGATCTTGAGGCTGTAAAGAAACAGTACATAATGTCGTTACTCAGATATACTGTCTGTATAAAGATAATATGAAGAATGAGTTCAGTTTCTTACCTCTGCCTTTGTATCGGTTTCTGTCAATCTTTGTTTAATGTCTTTTGCGATAGAGAGGAAAACAGATTCCACATTAAGGTTTGTTTTTGCACTCTGCAACAATTTGTAATCACTATCAGTACTCATCAAACATAAAGAGCACAGACACATGTTATGTTTTTACTCACGTCTCAAAGAATTTGATTCCATACTCATCAGCTAAATCTTGGCCTTTTGCTGTTGGGATAGCCTGAGAAATAAGATCAAGAATCAGTATGATACTACAAGGTAATGAAAGCTAAGTATGCAAGTGAAGATTACTACTTACCCTTTTGTTTTCATCCATGTCAGCTTTGTTACCGACCAGTATTTTGTTGACGTTATCTGAGGCATGCTGCTCTTGGTCAAAAAGTAGTGAACATATTTTGCAAACCAAGTGTAATCCATCTCTCTCGATTTGGGAATTAGGGTTCTTGATTTGGGAATTAGGGATTTCAAATTGAAAATTAGGGTTTTTCTTCAATCAATCGATCTATGCTAACAAGAGATGAAATGGAGGAATGAGATATCTTACTAGATTCTTTCTCGGCTGTGAGACGACACCAATTGACGATGACAGAGGTGGAGGACGGAGGTGAACTCGAGTTTTTCTTCCTCGGCTGTGAACTCGAATCTATGGTGAAGTAGAACTGTGAGACAACATGAGAGATGAGAGATGATTCAGAATCGAGTTTTGTCACCCAAAAACAGATGGAGGAGTGAGAGATGAGAAATGAGTCGGAGATGAGAGATGTCGAAGAAGAAACGTGAACTCGATATGTTTGTTCTTTTATTTGTTTTTTTTTTTTACTTTTTTATTTATTTAAAATCATTTGTGGAATGTGTGGCTTTTGGTAATTTAGATGGTCCCTTGAGTCATTTTAGTTTTTACAATCTTATATGAGTTAATCTAGTATTTTCTCAATTAATTTGAGTCATTTTGAGTAATTTCCCTATTTTAAATCAAGCCATTTTCATTTTGAAAATGTAACTTATACAAATAGAGGGATCCCTACAAATAGATGGTATTATCTGTCTTTCGAGGACATCGATATGTCATTATCCAATATATATATATATAGATATGAAAGAGTACTGAAATCATGTTTTGTGTCCATATTAGAGAATGCGAACTAATTAACCAAGTGTGAAAAGCACTTTATGCTTTGGCCCGTCAAAGCAATATCATGATTAATACCATAGATCCCAAAGATAAAAGTGATTTTAAAATGAAATAAAGTATGAAAATGAGTTGGAGAAATGATGACTTAGATCATCCCTATGAAACACGCACGCCTGTCTTTGTTACTCAACGGGCTAAAAACCTCAAATATGATTCGGACCAAGTTAACAAGCAAAATCAGAAACGGAGAAGTATGGCTCAGTAAATGGTGTTCAAGCCCATTTATATAGTAGTAGATATGGCTGGACACAAATACTCGATATTTGGTTTGTATTCGCTATTTGATTTGGTTAGATTTGAAAAAATAAATACTTATTATAACTAAGTCGAGTAGTAAGTAAACTGATTTTATTACTCGTAAGTACGAAGCAAGTATCAAATTCATTTTTATTTTTAACTACTTGACTTGTTATTAGGTTTGTTATTTGTTATCATTTACATGTCTCATTATTTTTTAAATATTACTTGATTTATTAAATATTTAATATCTATTTTATTAGTTAATTAAAATTTATGTATTACATTTTATTGGAGACGATTATTACTCGTTACTTGTCTTTTATTCAATACTTGATGGATATATGATCTTTAGAAATTAGTATTTGTTATGAACAAGTTCAGTATCAAATAATATATTTAAATTACTTATAAGTATAAAACAGTGGTGGATCTAGAATATTTTTATAATGGTGGCAAAAACTATTTTAAATATAATTTTCATTAAACTATTTATGTATAAAATTACACTATAAAAAATTAAAAACAAAAAATTATTTATATCAAATATTGTTTAACAACATATATATATATTGACTTAAAATGATATTTCCATTATAATAGATGGGTTTACTCTTTTAATATCTTTAAAAGTAAAAATATTTAGAAGTAAATATTAATTCTTCGAATTAGTTATTCAGCACGTAACTAAAATAAGAATGATTAAATAATAAAAATAAGCTATGGTGGAATATATCATAGATTCACAAATACGTTGAAATACTAGAAATAATGACAACTAAATTATGCAGTATAAGAGAAGTAGATTCGAAAATAGTTTATAATTTATGCTAGAATTAAACTAACTAACTTTAAATACGACCCAAAACAAAACAAAAAGGTGATTGAACATAAACTAACGGGGTCAAAGACTTTCTGTTAGTGGGGGCAACAAACCAATGTAGTCAGCATTACTTCTTATTATGGTGGTATTTTAAATATTTTGAAAATTTTAATGGGGCAGCTGCACCCTTCTTACGTCAAGTAGATCCGCCCTCTGTTCGGGAAAGCGCTAGGCGCTAGTCGGGAGGTCGGGTTGGGTCTAGCGCCTAGAGAAAAAATCGGGGATTAAACGGAAATTATGCGGGGCAGAATTTTAAAATTATTTATATATTATGAACAATGTTTGAGGTTGTACAATGAGTATACACGGCAGAGTGGTTAATTCCGCTTGGAACAACCAACCAGTGTCGGGTTCAAAGCCCATAGCAGACTTTTTAAAAAAAAATTTACACATTTTTTATATCAATTTGGGGCATAAAGGTAATTTTATTATCATCTTCCACCTGACCTAAATGTTTCTGTGTGTTTAAAGTGTGCGGCCGCAATTGAATTTCACCTTCGTTTTTGTCGATTTAATCACATAATCAACTCGTTTTATCATCAAAAGGGTAAAGCATATATGAAACACATGTTTTTGAGTCAAGTAACACATGTTTTCTTACATTACCGTGTTTTCTTCCGATTTGAATCAAATCGCGACGGTTCCCCTCCGCCAAGCATATAACCGGCGAGTAAACGGCCCTAGGCGGCGCGTTTTCGAACAGAGGATCCGCCCATGGTATAAAATCAATATTAAAATATTAAACAAAATAATTATTTGATATTGTTTTGTTTGTTGCTTGTGTTTGTTAAAGAACAAATATATATTTTCCTAAATCATAGTAAAATAACGTATTTCTATTTCCACTTTCATAAGTACATCAAACATAAGTACTAGATTTATATAAGCATCTTGAAGTTTGTTTTTCTTATATGGTCTATTTTCTGAATGACTTAAATACAAGAACACAATGATATATTATTTATATAATAAATTTATTTAATTTTAAATTTTAATGAACTATCAAATAATTTACCAATAAATATGACTCAATTTATAAGTAATTTACAAGTAACAAGTTATAAAATAAGTCAAGTAACTTACAAGTCTTTCAATTTTTTGTAAATACTTGAAACTACAAGTATTTGTTTTTAATAAATCAAGTACAGATTAAATATTTACTATTTGTATAAGTTAAGCCGAGTACTAAATATACCAAAAATGTCGAGTACTTGGTTTATATCCACCCCTAATAATAGGTAAATACAATCACAGAACATAAATCTATTTAAAATTATTTTTCTGACGTTCCAGTCATTTTTAATTTTTTTTTGCTCTATTTGTTAACTTTTGATTCCACAAATGAGGATTTATCTGCACTTATTTATTTTCCTAATTTTAAAAATTATTATGTGATAAAGACGACATTTATTCTTATGTACGCCAAATAAAATTCATATATACTTTTACTTTAAATATAGAAAAATATTATTTCTTGAAAAAGGAAAAAAAATCATCTCTAATTTTAAGAAAAAAACTTAAAAGAAGTTAGATTAACTTTTTTATATCTATACTATTAAAAGTTAATTATTTTAAAAATCTACTATAAAATTGGTTGGACCTATATATAACTATTTATTATTTTCTGTCCTGCTATAATTATTTTAAAAATACAATATCTTAAATGAATCATATTATTATTCTTTATTTCATGTAATACGTTTATTCTGTTATCAACAATATGGTTATTATGCAATACCATTAGATATTATATCTTATGTTCAATAATATCATCTATTACACAATATATAATATCATGTCATCTTATATTTTTATCATTTGTAATATTTACAGTATCAAATTTGATTAAATCACTTAGCAAACCATCTGTTAAAATATATATAAATATATTACATTAAATTAGTTTTTATATATATATATATATATTTATAGTAAAATTTTGTTATTTGATATAAGTTTAAAATTTATTAAAACCCCTAGAAATTTCTATTATTAAATCAGTCAAAATTCTAATAAGAAAAATTTAAGTCTCATTAATTTAAGAAATATAACTCTTATAAAATGCACTCAGTATATGATGAGAGAAAGAGAGTAAACATGGACATCAAATTTTCGAGTTGGGTACCGATCGGTTCATTCTAAGTCTGGATTTCTCAGACTTTAGAGATTTGAATCTAATTAGGTGTTTGAAATTTTTGTTTTAATTTAAGATTGGTTCCTTTCGGATCCAACTTCATAATTCAAATATATTTAATTTTTGGATACGTAATGATTCAGATCGGTGCATATATTTAAGACCAAAAACGTATTTGAAATATTCAAAAAAAATTGAAAATACTTGCAAACCTAAAAAAAATATCCAACACGAATACATACCCCAAAACTCAAACAAATAAAAAAAAAATCAAATATCAAGAAAGATCCAAACTTTTACCTGAAATATGAGCTAAAGAACCAAAAATACTTAATTCTAAATAAATATCCAAAATATGTTTTTAAAATTTTACATGAAATCCAAAAGTATAACCGAAAACCCAAACGTGAATATATCTAATATACATAAAATATTTTGGATACTTTAGATATCCGATCAAGTCTTAGATAGGATTTGGACTTGAACATAGATTTGTGAGTCCAAACACTTACCAAAGATAATTAATTTGGATCCGGATCAAAACACACATGAATCTTTATTTTTGGGTTTATTTTGTTAAGGACTAAAAAGAATTATATAAGAGTGTATATACAAAATATTAAGGAAATTAATTCATAAATTGTATAACTTTAAAAATGTTATTTTCAATATAATACGATTTTGTCATATATATATACTAATATATAACAATAAAAACTTATAATACTTTATATTAAAATTTGTTTATAATCCAAAATAATTAGGCATGGATCAAAATTTTGTACTCTATTATAGTAAAAAGTATAAGTGTGTGGGAGGATGTTCTAAAGAATAAGTTGAATCATACGAAAAAAAGAATGAGTTCACAAAGCCACAAGTCGTGGAACCTAGTAGCCGGCATCGTCTTACCGATCATCACTCTCCTCTTCTCAGCTCCTCTCCTTGGCCACGCCTTGCATCTCTTCATCATGCGTAACCACCACAAGTACGACAACAACTCTGACTACCTCAACTACCACACGATGCCACGTGTCCAGACCCTAATCAGCCTCTCTCTCCTCGCCGTGTTCCTCTTCAGCAACGCCGCTCCGTTTCTCCGGCCACGACGGCTCGGCTTCCCCAAGTTATTTCTATCTATTGGCTTCATCATCTGCGTGGCTTACGCCGGTGTGAACGATCTGCGGTACAACCGATTGTTTTCTTCGCGACCAAAGTGTTTCAAGGCAGAGTATCCTTCCGGACAACGCAAATGGGAACAATATCAAGTGGTTAAGATAGAACAAAGTCAATGGCGTTTTCAAAGAGTTCAGTTACGTTTTGTCAGCAGCTATTACTTACAACCCTTCGATAGACGAGTGTTACCTTACATCCAGGTACTTACGAATCAATTACGCCGTTTTTTGTTCTGAAACAATATTCTCTATATCATAGATTTAGTATACTCCTCCTAGATAACAAGTTTGACACAGTTTAAGATGGCTTCAGATTTTGTTTGAATAGGTCGTTGAATTATTTTATCATTTTAAAATGGTTGCTTTTTATCTCTCTCGGTATAAAATGTAGGGTTTTTAATACTTCAGACGTTCAAGCCACCTATATAGTCTCCCTGTTTACAGATAACTAGGATAAGACCCGCGCCTTGCGCGGGATGAAGCTATATATTATTGTTATTATGTTTTTAAAAACGAAATAATAGTTCGGTTTCATTCGGATTAGTGGTGTTCAATCCGGATATCGGGTTTCGGTTCGGCTCGATTTTTTGGTATTTCGATCATTAAAATATAACTACTATTCTAAATCTATATGTACTTCAGTTTGATTTGGTTTATATACCATCGGTTTTCAGTTTATTCAATTTTATACCAAAAACATAATTATTTAGTTTGAGATCATATTATATATTATACAAATATATAATATGATCATATTTAGAGTCATATTGTCACAGAGTCATTTATTAAAAAAATATNATCATTAAAATATAACTACTATTCTAAATCTATATGTACTTCAGTTTGATTTGGTTTATATACCATCGGTTTTCAGTTTATTCAATTTTATACCAAAAACATAATTATTTAGTTTGAGATCATATTATATATTATACAAATATATAATATGATCATATTTAGAGTCATATTGTCACAGAGTCATTTATTAAAAAAATATAATATATTTAAATAAAAGAATAAAAAATAAAAAAAGCTTCTATCATCTAATAAAATGATCAAATCTAGAATTAATATCAAAACACTAAATTTTGAAAATAAAAATAAAAATAAAAAAACAAAACAGAAGCATGAAAGAAAGTTTTTATATTCGTCCATATTTAGTGTTCATCAAACCAATATGTCTTCAATTGAACACAACTCTGTTTGTTTAAAGATAAAAAAATGTTGTAAAGAATTTCAACTAATTGTTGTCCATCAAATTTATAATCTTTACTTCAATTTAGTTACTGTTAAAAAAGCAAAAAATCAAAATAAGAAGTCTTAGTTGCAATAAATTGTTAGCTATTTACAAATTATAATTATAGTTCAACTCATATAACAAATAGATATTCATGCGTAGTTATAAATATATACATATTTACATGTTTCAGTTTAATCGATTATAAATCAAACCATATCAAAATCCTATGGTTTTTATAAAATCACATCCATTCGGTTTTTATGGTATATACCAAAAATAACCATATTATCGATTGTTAATATTTTTTAAAAATATAAAATTAAAAAAAAAAGAACTAAGATATTTAAATCATTGATAACAAAAAATTTCAATGTGAAAAATTTAATAAGTTTATAATTTATAAATGTTCTTGAAAATTTATTGAAAATTTTGAAATTAAAATATTTATGTAATCTTATATGGTATATAGTTTCATTTGTATATATATATATATATATATATATATATTTGTTTTATTATTGAATGATACTTTTTACTTATATGGTTTTAAAATCATGTATATCTTTTTATAATAAAATGTTAAACTATTGATCATGAATTTTTAACATAATAATTTTAATAGTTTAGTTATTTATTCTCGTTTCTTAAAATTCAAAATATAACCTATACGAAAAAATCTAAAGTTTAATTTTATAGCTAATTTGATTGTTTAATTTATTTTAATAATATAAAATTAAAGAAAAATGATGGAGGATATATAAATTGTTATCAAATATTTATTATTAGAATCATTAAGTGTCATATATATATATATTAGTCATTTATGGTAATTCCGTAGGTTTTATTTATGGAAAGAAAATAAAATAGTAATTATATTTTAGGAAACAATCATTAAGTGTCATATATATATATTAGTCATTTATGGTAATTCCGTAGGTTTTATTTATGGAAATAAAATAACATATCATATCATTATATCATATAGTTTGACTAACTAATGTATCTAGTAACCTATAAAAATTCAATGTGGACTTACTTATTTTTCAATTGAATCTAATTGACTACCTAATTGAATGACACCTATGCATTGGGGCCTCTTTTAATTAATACAAAATTAAGGTTACATCTTTTCAAATGTTCCTCAATTAATATATAGGGGATATTATTGACTGTGATTAATGATAACTTTAACAAACAATAATTTAATAAATTCAATTATTTTTTTAAAAAATAAACATTTAACTTTTGAAAAGAACAATCTTCAAAACAAATTAACCATTTTTCTTAATCAAAACAGCTCGTATATAAAGAATAAAAGACCAACTTAATCTTTATAAATGATACATATAATATAAATATGTATTTAAAATTATTTTTTCAACATAAAAACAATTTAATATTTTAACACTAAATCCTAAATTCTAAACCATAACTCCTAATCTCTAAACCCCATCTCCAAACCCTAATTCCTAAATTACTTAACTTTAAGATATATCTTCTTTTTTTACCTTTTAACGAAAGCTATATTTGTGATCTTTTTCTGTGGTACTATTTTTTAACATAATCATATTTTAGAATTATCATAGGATATTTCTCTTTTCTAATATAAACCCAAAACGTTACTCATTTCTTCCAATCAAGTAAATTTTCTATATGCTTATAATATTTGTAAACATAAATGTATATTTCACCACAATATTTCGTTTCATATTTACAGAAATATTAAAACTGATAATATTTTTATATGCAAGGCTTAATATACATGTATATGGAAAAATTTATTTGTTGTACTTGATTTTTGCTGTTGTATATTAAGCCTGGATGCTGCATGCGACCGGGGAAATGCGAACTTGAGAGGGTGAACGCAACGTTGGGGATTACAAGAAACCGTGAAGGACCACCGTTGGATACGGCGATGATATACGGTCGCCACGGTGGTGAGGCAACGATAAGAGATTATTACGATATGTGGAGGAACGAGTTGAGCGTATTGTACTATGATTGTATGACGTGTCAGGTCAAGATCATCAAATCTCCACGGCTGCGTAAATGGTGGCAGCTCGATGTCTTCTTCTCATCTATCACCTGTCTGCTTGATTAGATCTGTATTCTGACGTGAGACTTTTAATGATTTAATAGTTTAGCTTTCGATTTACGGTTTTTGTATCACGAGGACTTTTTTTTTATTTTGTTCTTTTTGCCTTGCAAAATAATATAGTTCTCGGTTTCTATCATATGCTCATTTAGAATCAAATGTGAACACACAATGGGTGGTCTAGTGATATGAGTAATTTAGACTCGAAACAATCCCATGACACTAATCACATATGACCATGCGAAAATAAGACTATGCTTTGGATTTTATTTAAATATCTAGAAAATGATTTATTTGTGGGTTGTATCTTTCTGATGATTAGTCTAAGTCTTTTCGGAATACTCCAAGTTAGTAAAAAAGAGTACTTAGTAGTACAATGTTTTTGGTTTGTTGCATTTCAATATATTATTTGTGAGTTAAAAGATCTGGTGTCTAGTGGTAAAATACTTGAGGAAGCAATGAAATCTCGTCATCTCTGGTCCTTAACTTTTTGATTAACACAAAAGAAGAAACATATTCACGTTAGAGCATCCATATTGGTGAACTCCAGGGGGGGTTTCACCAAAAAAAAAAATTGATTTTTAAAATTTTTTTTTTGTTTAAAAAAAAAATGGATAAATGGATTGCCGCCACGTGGCGAATCCCATGTGAACCAGATTCACTGTCATGAACTTTTGTGAGAGAGATTCACAAAAATAATATTATTTTAATTTTTTTTATCTTGAAAAGGATGAACTCCCTATGAGCTTCTAATGGGGATGTTCTTATTTTTTCTATTGATATGTGTTCATAATTTTATATTATTTTTTTGTCAGTTATCTATTTAAGATATTGGTCAGACGAATCAATCACCTCTATCTAACAATAATTTTATAGTATTATGTTTACGCACATTGATAAATAAATAAAAAATGCTAACTCACATAGCAAATTTTGATTTGATACCTAGCAGGCTAGCAACAAAATAATTAAAAAATTTAAACCACATCTAGGTGAAGGCCAAAGTGGTCTTGCAGCCCGACAGAGTCATGGATCAAAGAAGCTTACTCTTTTCTAGCTTTGCCCTAGGCTAATTGATTACTTGGAAAAACAAAAGTGTTTTAGTGAAGTCTCTTTGATATACGAATGTCAGGCAGGAAAAAGGGAATCCCTTTCTACCTAGGCCAGGCAAATGTTCCTGAGAGCAAGCAAACAAAAGTGTCTGTGCAAGGCATCTCTCTCAGCCTATGCTATCTTTTGATCTCCGTGGTTTATCAATCATAGCTATGTAATTTCCTTCCATTTTAATAGCATACTCTTATCAAAATACCATTTAGGTCGTTACAACCACTGCTCATAATCAGATTAAGAACTTCACATCATTACTCTATTATCTTATGGGGCTGGAGAAACTAGTTGGCTTTAAGATCCAAGCAAATGAAAAACGAATAGAAAGAAACTCGGTAATCAAAATATATATAAGAAAAGGTACAATGTAGTTAATTAATTACCCAAAAAAAGAGAGAAGACACTAAAGTATATCATATCAAAGAGAGACTCGCCTAAACAACACACAAGCTTCATAGAAACATTACCTACATGACACAGATCTCTGTTTCATCTTCTTCTTCGTTCTACCAAAAATCGCAAGTGAGAGGGAAGTGTGGTTGGCAGCAACAATGTTTACTCGCATTTAATCGACCTGTAAATGTGGCGGACGAAGAGGAGAGATGCACGGAAGCCAACAGTTCCGAGCATGAGGAAGAAACCGTAACAGATACAAGCCATGTAACCGAAGAAGAAAGATGTTTGCATGAAACCAGACATGTCTGATCTTGCGTAGTAATAGTATAAGCAGTACGCATAGATGAAGAAACCAGTCGACCCACCACATAGGAATGATCTGCAATAAACATTTCAACATAATTATAATAAGATTCAAAATCTCTACAAAGATGTAACACAAAAGCACTTTACCTCCACCACCATTCGTGATCTTCAGCGGCGAGTTGGAAGTAAGTAAGGGCAACAGTTATAAACGCGGTGACGATCAAGAGGATAATGAAGACGATGAAGAGGATGCTGTAAATGGTGTAGATCCTATGACCCCAAACACTGGCAAAGATGTAATACAGCTCGATGTAGATGGCACTGAAAGGAAGAAAACCAGCCATGGCCATCTGAGGTATAGCGCTTCTGTACCATGGAAGCAGCGGGATCTCACGTGGATACTTAGTGGTGCGGACTGGCGCTTGGAACTCAGCTTTGCTGTTTTTACCGGCGATGCCACCCAATACGAGTAAAGGAGAAGTCACTAGTGTCCATATAAGGACGATGACAACAATGGTTCCAAAGGGAAGAGCTGCGGTTGCGCTGTAGGCGATTGCAACGGTGTTTAGGAAGCAGAATGTGAGGAAGAGTGGGCCACAGAAGAGACCTCCAGTGAGTAACAAGTTCCTCACCTGAGAGAAAACAAGTGAGAAGCTTTATTGATTTCTGCTTAAAACTTAAGAGAGTTATTTGAGGGAAAAGGGTTTGGTTGTTGTTTTCTTACCCAGTTCTTTCCTTCGAGTTGACAGTAGAAAGAAGATGCCGTGTATCCAGCGATTCCAGAAGTAAGAGCGTAGATAACGACCAAAGCTGTGAAGAGTGCTCCTCGGTTGTATGGATAGAACACTCCAACAAGTGAAAGCATGAAGATGAATATGGTCCTGATGACATATGAGTGAAACAACTGTTAGTGATCGGCAATAAAAGATGCATGTCAGGAACTGAAGAGGGACTTACAGAGTGAACAGTTGTGTCCCACTGCCGAGAGATGCAGCAAAGAGAGATTTGTGCTTCGGGAACCTAAACACATCCCCATGAATATACTTCCATCCAGTTTCCTCCTGATCATCAGCAGCTTCCTCATCTTGAGCATACCTTCAAGGAAGTGAATCAAAAGTTCATAATCATAATCACCATTGTGTTGAACATGAAAGAGTAATCACCATTTCCAAAAACTTACTTCATGAAATCATTCTTGAGAACCCGCATCAAAATCGTCGCAAGAAAACCCGTCAAAAGCAGAACAGTAACACAAGAATTAATAATCGAAAACCAGTGAATCTCCAAATGATGCGGGAGAGAAGAAGACATGGCATACTTATCCATCCTCTTCTCAAACTCCGTCTCCGTCTCCTTCCACTTAACAGTAACCATAAACTCCGCATCAACTTCCTTATCCTCAGTAAGATCAACAAGCGAATGAGGATCCATCCTCGCATTAATCTCAATCACTCTGTCCTTATTATACAAAATCTCAAACTGAATATGCTTGTAGAGGTAATACTTGAACTCAGTGGGATCAGATTTCCCTTCTTTCTCAACTTTCCCAATGAATCCCCAGATAGGGAGATCGTCATAATACATCTGAAAGTAATAGTCTTTCTCAACGGCTCTTCGGAACTGTTCAACTTCTCCTCTGCTCAGCTTCTTCTTGCAGTAGGTCTCAGAGTCTTTCTCGTCTCTAAAGTTGAGTTTATAAGGAGCGCTTACAAGACGGTCTCCGTTTAGAACCTCACCAAGAGCTTCCTTCTTATCTTTCACTCCCTCTGCAAAAAACAATGAGATATTAAAATGGACAATTCTCTCTAATAGCCTTCTTTTAAGTTTTTATCACAAAAATAGAACTTAAAAATTAATACGACCAAAATTGCTCATTTTATTTTAAAAATTTTAAGTTTTTTCATTTTTTAAACTTCGAAATTTCTAGAATTAGTCAAATGTATATTTAATAAAACATTTAAGTGTTATTTTTGTCATTTTAATTGTTAAGGTCTATATTTGTTAAGATCTGGCCAGTCGTAAATATACATTTAATCGGATCGCACCTGGAACACAGAAGGGAAGATCGAAGTAACGATACGTCTCACTGCAATCAAGCATTATTGATAATTGATAAGATAGAAGAAATTAGAATATTGTTATCGCATGTATAGCTAAAGGATCAATGTACATAGTGGAAGAGAATCTCAGATCTAGAAGTGAGATTTGAGAATTGATTTATTTTATACCTGGGATTGTGAAACGGGCCGACTTTGTTGGCGTAGAGAGGAACGGAGTCGCCTTCTTTGTAGCGATGATCGGAGGCATCGGATCTGACGGTTCCGGGGGCGGAGAAGAGGAGAGCTCCGAGGAAGAGGAGCAGAGTCGTCGTCGGTGTTCTCATGGTGTGTGTTTCTGTGAGGTGAAGAGAGAATGGCGTGAGATCTGAGTTTGATTTTTATATTTTGGGAAAAAACGTAAATGGGACAGAGACGGACTAATATTTATTTTAGTTATTTACTTCTTACCTAATAATCTACAAAATAATTAATTTTTACATCAAGATGTTATTTTATTACTCAAAGGTAATAAAAATAGTGTGAAATAAATAAATATGTAGATAATATTTTCAATTTTTTCCGACACTGATATATATATTTACGTCTATATATAAAATTTACTAAACTAAATTTTATAAATTAATTGATTTATACTGGATTGGTGTGTTATATTTTTAATTCTTTACTGTTTTTATATGTAAAGTTACTAACTCATTTTGTTTTTATTTTATTTTATTTTAACTGAATATATGAGTGAATTAGTTTTTCAACGCTTTGTGGGAAAAAAAAACTTGTGAAAGGCAGATTAAGAAATGGTAGATAACTTGAAGAAATAAAATTTCTTTAGTAGGACTATAACATCTTTCTAATTTATATTATTTTCTACTAGGATTGGTTTGTACATTTATTATTATTTGTTATTTTAGTCAAACTATTTATTTATAATATTATTTTATTTTTTATTTTTTATTAACATTTGGATGTACTGATTGTGAGAATGGTTTTGGCTTTATTTAAAGTTTTGGTTAATGTATTTCGGTTCTTGATTTTTGTTTGTCTTAGAAATTTAGGAACTATATATATAAAAAATTCAAAAAAAAATTTGGTTGAGATAGCAAAGTTGGAAACCTTGTAATAGCCAAAACAATTTAGGTCCGGTTCTAGTTTTTTGGACACTTTGAGATAATATATGTAAAAATATTAGATAATTCCGTATGTTTAGTTTACATGTAAGTTAATTCGTGTTCTTCGGATAAAAATACTGAGTGATGTGGATAACAAATATTATCCAGATAATTCATTTTATAGTATTTATAGGATATTTGATTATTTAGTTTTTCAATATAATTAGTACTTTAAGGTATATAACTTGTATTTTTAAAAACTGAATACCTAAGCGGTATTTGGTTTAGTTCTGGTTCGGTTATGCCATTTCGATTTTAAATATATATATGAACCATTTAGATTTTTGTGGAATTTGATTCAATTTTTATTTCAGTTTTGATGCGATCTGGTTTTTCGATATCAAATAAATCTGTATAAGTCCAATAATTTTATTGTTTGGCAAAATATTAGTGATATATTAATATAGATGTATAAATTCGTTTTTAGAATCCACATTAGTACTCCATGTTTTAGTATTATAATCTTAGTAGAAGAGAATTGCTAGAAACATAAATATATAATTATTTAAAGAGATAACATTATTACTTGGGGGTGATACGAATTGCATCACGATAAAAGGAGATATTGTTGAGTTCTTCAAAAAAAAAAGATATTATGACTTATTTATATCTCAATTATGAGTTTAAGTGGACAAAAAATAAGAATTGTGAGTTTATGTAATATTTTAAACATTATACTTTCTTATGGAGTATGCGATGGAATTATATCACATAGATTTAGTTGTTTGCAAGCAAGTTATGAACCAATACCATCAGTTAAATGATAGCAACATTTCTCAAAGTAAACTCAATAGCTTGCTTCTCGAAAGAATCAATTCCATAAGGAGCCTCTTGTTAGTTGATGAAGACATACGGAGCCTCTTGTTAGTAGGCTGAATTCCATAAGATAAAACAGAAAATCCAATAATTTATTTTTTTTGTCACAAACGAAACGCATAACTTTGATAAATGAACATGTGTCACGCTCTCAGAGAGTTATTTAGTGACATGGAGCTTTCAGGAGGGAGATAACTCTCCTTTATATAATTAGATTGGTAAATTGGTTCATGTTCTTTCATAGTTAAACGGGAAAAAGTTGTGTCGGTATGAAATCAACACCGGCTCTTGTTTGAAACCAAACACTTAATGCCAAAGGGTTGCTGATTATATATTAGTGAACTCTTAATCAAATTACTGATTCGTGCAACCTGAAATTTTGAAAACGCAACTTGTTTTTGTAAAAACTCTTACAATTTATTCACTACCCTCACTTTCATTATTTTCTTACATCCACAATTTTGTTTTTTGAAATTAGCTTTCATATTGAAAATACGCGAAAGGAAAAAATACAAGACACAATTATGTTCCTGGACGTTGTCCAGTAAATTGCATTTGACATAAGCTCATAATATAAAGGATCTACATAGCTTTCATGTTGGAGGTTTAGGGTGGCCCAACAAGGGTTGATTAAAAGCCCATTACTAATATCACAGCTCAACATATCCAATCATATCATCAGTAACTAATAAAAATGTGTTTAGAAGTTTTTAACAAACATGTTTATATCAAGTAACTGTGATTAGTATGCTTAATAACTACTTTGACAGAGAGAGACAGAGGCACAGATCAACTAATAAAAATACATATTATCTGGTTTCTTGGTTAGAGTAGTACAAGTTGAGAGAAAAATGGACAAGTCGATCCACAAGTCTTATCTTACGTCGTCAACAAGTAGAGAAATCGTTATCGCAAAAAAGATGAGATTATTGTTGTTGTACTTGTTGCTTAAACAACTAGTTCGCTTATATTACCCGTTTATTTAATACTCTCACAATTAATGGAAAAAGTCGCGGGGAAAATTAAAATAAAAACAATCGCGTCACGTCACGTCTTCCAATAAATAAGAGTAAAGATGGAATAATCTAACATCGAAGCGAGAAGGATGGGCTCCATTGAAGAAGAATCACCTCTCATCGAAGAAGGTTTAATCTCACAGGTTTGATCATCAATTTATCTCTTAGGGTTTTCTTTTCGCTTTGAATTTATGGAATCTGGACTTTGATTTTTCGCTCTCTCTTAGGGTTTTCATTTCAACAAAATCTTGACTTCAGCTTGAATTTGCTGATTTTAGGCATGTTTTTTTCTGGGTTTGTTGAGATATCTTCTGGGTAGTTACTGTTTTTCCTCTTCCATATATCTGTTTGAATCTCTATCAACCTTGAGGTTGATGATGATTCAAATGTTTGACTTTGTAAGTACAGATGAGCTGTTGACTAAAAGCTGTTTCTTGAATCTTTTTTTAAAACCAGGAACCAAAACTGTATGCTGAAGATGGTTCAGTGGACTTTCATGGAGACCCACCATTGAAGGAGAAAACAGGCAACTGGAAAGCTTGTCCTTTCATTTTAGGTACATTTTGTTTCATTTCAATTTCTTACAAAACTTATTCTTCTTTGTGTCTTAACATTTTGAAGATGATGTTTTTTAATGTGTAGGTAATGAATGCTGCGAGAGACTAGCTTACTATGGTATTGCTGGGAATCTAATCACTTACCTCACCACTAAACTACACCAAGGAAACGTTTCCGCTGCTAGAAACGTCACCACATGGCAAGGCACTTGTTATCTCACCCCTCTCATTGGAGCTGTCTTAGCCGATGCTTACTGGGGCAGATACTGGACCATCGCTTGTTTCTCCGGCATTTACTTCATCGTAAGCACCTTTTTCCAATACCTCTCTTTAAAAACAAGACTTAGCTATAGCCTAGGTTTTACTTTAACTACCATTGGACCGCCTGTAGCAGATTATAGCTAAGTATCTATGTTGGATAGAGAGCAGTTAGTAAGGCCACTTTACTGGTTGGTTCTTACCATACAATAGCTTTGGGGTTTGAGTTGTGGTTTTGTTTGCTCTGTTTCAGGGGATGTCTGCACTAACTCTTTCAGCCTCAGTTCCAGCACTGAAACCAGCTGAATGCATTGGCGGTTTCTGTCCATCAGCAACACCAGCTCAGTACGCAATGTTCTTTGGCGGGCTCTACCTCATCGCCCTCGGCACTGGAGGCATCAAACCATGCGTCTCATCCTTCGGTGCAGACCAGTTTGATGACACTGACTCTCGTGAACGAGTTAGAAAAGCTTCCTTCTTCAACTGGTTCTACTTCTCCATCAACATTGGAGCACTAGTCTCTTCTAGTCTCCTTGTCTGGATTCAAGAGAATCGCGGGTGGGGTTTAGGTTTCGGTATACCAACAGTGTTCATGGGACTAGCCATTGCAAGTTTCTTCTTTGGCACACCTCTTTACAGGTTTCAGAAACCTGGAGGCAGCCCTATAACTCGAATCTCCCAAGTCGTGGTCGCCTCGTTCCGTAAATCAACTCTTAGAGTCCCTGAAGACGCAACGCTTCTATATGAAACGCAAGATAAGAACTCTGCTATTGCTGGAAGTCGAAAAATCGAACATACCGATGATTGCCAGTAAGTTTCATCTTCTTTCTTGGAATGAGGAGCTCTGCTTTGTTTAACATGGTGTCACTATATGATGCAGGTATCTTGACAAAGCTGCTGTTATCTCAGAAGAAGAATCCAAGGCCGGAGACTTTACCAACTCGTGGAGGCTATGTACCGTTACACAAGTCGAAGAACTCAAGATTTTGATAAGAATGTTCCCTATCTGGGCTTCAGGTATCATCTTCTCAGCTGTATACGCACAAATGTCTACAATGTTTGTTCAACAAGGCCGTGCCATGGACTGCAAAATAGGATCTTTCCAGCTTCCTCCAGCAGCACTGGGGACGTTTGACACAGCTAGTGTCATCATCTGGGTTCCACTTTACGACAGGTTCATCGTCCCATTAGCTAGACGGTTCACTGGAGTAGACAAGGGTTTCACTGAGATACAGAGAATGGGGGTAGGTCTGTTTGTCTCTGTTCTTTGTATGGCAGCTGCAGCCATTGTCGAGATCATACGGCTTCGTTTAGCCAATGAGTTAGGACTAGTGGATTCTGGAGCTCCTGTTCCTATATCTGTGTTATGGCAGATCCCACAGTACTTCATCCTCGGTGCAGCGGAAGTGTTTTACTTCATAGGGCAGCTTGAGTTTTTTTATGACCAGTCTCCTGATGCGATGAGAAGTTTGTGCAGTGCTTTGGCTCTTTTGACTAATGCTCTTGGGAACTACTTGAGTTCGTTGATCCTCACGTTGGTGACTTACTTCACGACTATGAATGGTGGAGTAGGTTGGATATCGGATAATTTGAACACGGGTCATCTTGATTACTACTTCTGGCTTTTGGCTGGGCTTAGCCTTGTGAACATGGCGGTTTACTTCTTCTCTGCGGCTAAGTATAAGCAGAAGAAGGCTTCGTAGTGATAATGTTGTTTGTTTTATCTCTCCTTTCATTACATACAAAGTTTGTTTCTTTTCATGTGTAAATTCTCCGTCTGTTTTTCAAGAACAGTTGTTGTGTATTCGTTTCTTTCATCAAATTCCAAAAAGTTTCACATTTGCTTTTTCAGTCTCCTAAACAATAAGTCAATAATCCTCTAAATTGTGTAGTGTTATTAGTATATTTATCTATACAAGATTGTAAGTTAAAGATTTTGAAAATACATATGTTTGTTTGAGAAAACCACCTAAAAAGATATTATCAAACAATTGGTTTTGCACTTAATGTTGTTCACAAAAAAAAACAATTGAATGTTAAATAAATTAAATTAAAGTTCAAGATATTTTTTTTTTGCTGTGTACCAAAAACCATTTCCTCGTGCAAAGAATACAAATATGAATAATTTAGCATGCAGCGTTAGAATCCACCATCAGTAGGAGATTGATGTTGTTTAAAACTCAATCCGTTTTCACTTAACTAGGTGTTTTGCCCACCATGCGGGCTTAAGTGTTTTATAATTATATATACTAATTAAATATATTACTAATTAAAATTATAAGCATATATTATTATTTGTGTTTTCATTTTGAAAATTTTTCATCTTAAAATTATTCAAATATTATTTTTTAAATTATAAAAAATTATGAATTTTAATTAATTAATATTTAATTATTTATTTTCTGTTTTTGAATTTTTAAATATTTTATTAAAGATAGCTTTCCGATAACAATACAATATATATATGAATTATCTATTTAAAATAAAAAGATATTTTTGGATTTGAATAACTCTTATTGTTATTGTTTAAAATAACTTATCTAATAAAATAAATTTATATTTGTTTTTATATATAATTAATTTATATAATTTATTCATTAATGGTATAAACGATATTAACCGCGCTAACTTTTAACGTGGGAGCCCCGTTACGAAAAATCATTTTGCTTAAGCTTAATTATTTGTTAGTAAATATATTACTAATTAAAAATCATTTTCAAAATTTTTACTTTTATTAAAAATTATTCAATATTATCTTTTCAATTATGTAAAATTAAGAATTTTAATTAATTAATATTTAATTATTGTTTTCTGTTTTTGAATTTTTTTGTTTTCTGTTTTTGAATTTTTAAATATTTTATGAAAAGATAGTTTCAGATAACAATACAATATATATATAGGAATTATCTTTTTACAATAAAATATATTTTTGATTTTGGATAACTCTTATTTTTATTGATTAAAATAAATTATCTAATAAAATAAATTAAAATTCGTTTTTATATATAATTAATTTATATAATTTATTCATTAAGGGTATAATCGATATTAACCACTCTAACTTTTAACGTGAGAGCTCCATTGCGAATTACTGCATCTCCAAAAACACAATTTATTTTGAAGTTTTAAAGGTGTATTTTCCAAAATCAAAATTTCAAACATAACTTTAGTATTATTTCTATTTTATATAATTGTATTTATATTTGTTATGATTAATTTAAATCTATAAAACTTTTATAAATAACTCACATATGTACAAAATACTATAGTAATATTAATTAATAAAAGATTATACTAAAATATAAAACTTAATACAGAAATACATAATTAAATATTAAATTACAAGCAAAGAACCACATTATTCTCTAACACTATTTTCGTAAAACTCTTCTATATTATCAACTAGGTGTTTTGCCCGCCATGCGGGCTTAAGTGTTTTATAATTATATATACTAATTAAATATATTACTAATTAAAATTATAAGCATATATTATTATTTGTGTTTTCATTTTGAAAATTTTTCATCTTAAAATTATTCAAATATTATTTTTTAAATTATAAAAAATTATGAATTTTAATTAATTAATATTTAATTATTTATTTTCTGTTTTTGAATTTTTAAATATTTTATTAAAGATAGCTTTCAGATAACAATACAATATATATATGAATTATCTATTTAAAATAAAAAGATATTTTTGGATTTGAATAACTCTTATTGTTATTGTTTAAAATAACTTATCTAATAAAATAAATTTATATTTGTTTTTATATATAATTAATTTATATAATTTATTCATTAATGGTATAAACGATATTAACCGCGCTAACTTTTAACGTGGGAGCCCCGTTACGAAAAATCATTTTGCTTAAGCTTTTTATAATTATTTGTTAGTAAATATATTACTAATTAAAAATCATTTTCAAAATTTTTACTTTTATTAAAAATTATTCAATATTATCTTTTCAATTATGTAAAATTAATAATTTTAATTAATTAATATTTAATTATTGTTTTCTGTTTTTGAATTTTTTTGTTTTCTGTTTTTGAATTTTTAAATATTTTATGAAAAGATAGTTTCAGATAACAATACAATATATATATATAGGAATTATCTTTTTAAAATAAAATATATTTTTGATTTTGGATAACTCTTATTTTTATTGATTAAAATAAATTATCTAATAAAATAAATTAAAATTCGTTTTTATATATAATTAATTTATATAATTTATTCATTAAGGGTATAATCGATATTAACCACTCTAACTTTTAACGTGAGAGCTCCATTGCGAAAAATCACTTCGCAAATAATAGTATAGATTTGTTATTGTGAGTAAAATTTTCATTTTTAAATAAGTGTCGTTTTATAATTTCAATACAAAATTTATTAATTTTGTATGTTATTATATTTTTCTGTTGATTGGAAAGTGATAAAGTATATAAAAAAAATCGTGGGTTTTATTTTTGAAAATATGTAAAATTAAATGTTTTTTAATCAATGTGTAAAAGTTGTTGTCAAAAAAAAAAAAACAAAAAAAAAAGACCAATGAATTAAATTTTGGGCTTAGTATAATCAACTGAGCCCATTTACAACGGGCCGAATATGACCCGAAACAAAAAAGCTGACAGTGTCCGGGTCAAGCAAATCGGAGCCACCAAAGAGAAATAGGAGACATTGAGAGGGTTTGGGTAGAGAGAGGGGGAGATCGCGAGACGACGAGAAATGGAGGTTCCAGGTTCATCGAAGAAGATGATCGCAACGCAGGAAGAGATGGTCACAGCAAAAGTACCTCTCGGTTACAGAGATCAGTGCGCTCATCTCCTGATTCCGCTCAACAAATGTCGCCAGGCCGAGTTTTTCCTCCCGTGGAAGTGCGAGGATGAGCGACACGTGTACGAGAAGTGCGAGTACGAGCTCGTGATGGAGAGGATGCTCGCGATGAAGAAGATCCGTGAGGAAGAGGCCAAGGCTAAACAGAATAAGTTACAAGGGAGTGGTGTTCCTCTTATCCCTAAAACCGCTAATGCTTAGCCGCCCGTCCTTGATTCGATCTTTCGGCTTCCCGGTTAGTGTCCGGTTTTTTAATTGGTTGGGTGATTTGATTGAATTAGATTTGTGTTTATGCAGTGGATCGGATTTAGGGTTTCGTTTGCGAATTGAATGAGATTGTTTGGTGCTTTATTTCATTTGACTACTATTTGATTCAATTTTTAGGAAAGAGACTTCGTTTTGTATCAATCCTGCTAGAGAAATATCTGGAATATGTTGTTTTTTTCAATAATTTTTGGTTTTGTAAGCAATCTCAATGAGTGATATCTCGAGTTTGGATAATAAGCCTGGTTCCGTTATTGACTCGATTCTCTGCAGGTTTTGTTAGGTTTAGATTCATGTTGTTTTTGTTTTGGACTCGAAAGCATAATATATTAGCACTATCAATGTGTGAGCTTGTAAGTTGTGTCATGGCTATAGTTACTTTGTGTTATTTGTTATAACTCCTTAGGAAGCGTTGTGAAGTTACATCCCGCGTTGAACACTTAGCTCTTAGTTATAGATTCTGCAATAAGATACACTCCTGAGAAACCTTTAGGTACTTTTTACTAAGCCGGAAAAAGGGATTTCGCTGATTAACAATAACAAGACACAGCTCAATTTGCTAGACTCACTTATGGGCTTTGAATGTCTTAAGCTTGGTCATTGTAGTGAGCTTGTGAATTGTATCACAGATACCATGGCTACAGTCATTTCGTGTTACTTGTTAAATCCTTATGAAGAATCACAGCACGCACTACTCTGTGTCTGAACTCTGAACATCTCCTATTTTAAAGATTTTGTTAGAAGATACACTCATTTATTTGGTGGATTATATATATATACTTTCATATAGCATGTATTAAGAACATACACTCCTCTGAACATATAAGTTGATTTATGTTCTCTCACTTCTAGGCTTGCAAACTCTTATGCTTGTCAATGTGTGTGAACTTGTAAACTTTGTCTTAGATATTGTGGCTACTGTCACTATGTGTTACGTATATGAAATCGTATTGTGAAATTACAGCACTCACTACAGATTTGGGTCTGTCTCTGAACATTTTCTGGTTTAAAGATTTTACAAAAAGAAGATACTCACACTCCTTGATTTGGTGGATTGATATACATAATAGTATACTTCAGTCTGTGTCACAACAGCTACAAGAATATTCTCTTGATTTATATCCCTTCTCCTTCTCACTTACCATTGAGTACTACTCTTTACATATTTGTGTGGTTCTATCCTTTTTTCATGTTGTTCATTTTCCTTTTTGCCACTATGATTTGACAGCAATGTGTGTGTTTCTGCCCTAAAGAGAGTCCCCTGGTTTAAGATTCTCTAACATGCCAATGATTTTGTTTCACCTGACACTCTTATCCATTCTTCTTCTGTCATCTAATTCATACTCTGAAATATTTGGACAGGGATTCTCTGACGGTGGGGCTCTGCTTTTCAGTATTTTGTTCTTGTTGGTGATGAAAAATTTGTTGCTACATTTTCAAAGATTATCTTCCTTTTCGTTTTTTTGTCTTCCTCTTGTTTAACTTGTGAAACTGTTTCACATAAAAAATAAGACGCAAACACTCATCTTTTCTGTTGGTTTCCTATCTTTAACCTCTGAGAAAGAAAGAAAATTAAACATGTTATGTATAATATAAACAATTAAATTTATTCAGCCAATTTTGCTATAATATAAACAATTGTTTTCTCTAGGTTCCACATTTTCAACGAATGGAATGAGAAAAAAAAATGGAATGGGAGAATAAAAGAGGTTATGCTAAGCAAACAAATCAAACCTAACTCCAATCCTTGAAGGATGAAAAGCCAAGAGTTGCTTGGTCCCACTTTCCAATAATTATGCACTTACTACTCTAAACCTTTTCACATAACCATGCACGTCTATAATGTAGTATATTTTTGTTGTGTATTACTATTAGTACATTTTTCTGCCTTTATAATTTGTAATTAGATTAATAAGTTGTGGCCCATCCATTCCTAAACTATTAGTACATTTTTCTGCCTTTATAATTTGTAATTAGATTAATAAGTTGTGGCCCATCCATTCCTAAATCACACTTTTAAACTACTCTCTTTCACTTTTGTTCTTGTGTTTACTATTCTCAAGTGTGGAAGTCTAACTTCTCCGTTCTCTCTAGGTGTTTTATGGATTATACCTTTTACATTATTTCTTTTTTTTAGGAACTTGCCTTGTTCTTGCATGTGCTATGAATCTATGATTGAACTGTGATGAGAAAATTGACCCAAGAGAAAAAAATAGTGATATTAAAAGTTATCAATTATACATATAGTTTGGTAAGATTTGCACATGAAAATAACAAAATAAAAAAGGACGAAATAATTTCATCGTTTTAGAATCCAAAATCCAGTTGGGTTACATTATCTTACATATATGTAAAAAGTCTTGGTATAAAAAAGAAACAACCAAACAAAGAGAATTATTGACTGTTTTGATTTTGGTAAAGGCCATGAATTATGGACCTATGCAGTCAATTTACTCTTTCAATTTCTCTTGGTGCTATTTGTCTACTGCAACACGCATTTAATGTATTGAATATTTTTGCCTTCCATCTGTTCTTCTTTGTTTATCACTGAACGAAATTACCAGGTTACACAGTATCTGAATATGTTCTCTTTTACTGTGTGTGTGTTATAAAGTTTTTGTATAGTCTAAAGGCGAAAGAACGTTGATTTAAAATTATTGGTCAATTTGGCATACGAAAACTCAGTACGTTAGTTAATACTTATATTACATACCTTATTTTTTTTTGTTTTTTTTTTTTTTTGTAACACTTATATTACATACCTAGGAAAAAAAATTAGGGGCTAGCTCAGCAATCTATGCAAATCTCAATTTAGGCTTCAAACTTCTTCTTTTTTTGGAAAAAGGGCTTAACTTTTAAAAAATTTGGATGCTAAATCTTTTTTTAGAAATACAAGGCTACCAATTTTAAGCTTTAACCTTTTTCTGAAATTTTGTTATGCAAATCGACACAGTAGATCAGTGATTAAAATAATCCATTTTAAAATGGAATGTCTCTATTTGATTATTTATTTCGATCAATGATCGTAACCTATATAGGTGTCTGTAACTTTATTTTGGCCAATATATAGATATATACGTATTTCATGTGCCTTTGAAGAACTGGTGACTGAATATCGTATTTAAATACCGTCTACCAGAGCCGGTCCTAGAATATTTAATACTGGAAGCAAAAAAAAATATGTGGCCGGAATTGTAGCTGCTGTTGGTCGAACCCATGACCAACAGCAGCTAGGAAAAAAAATTACATACCTAGGAAAAAAAATTAGGGGCTAGCTCCGCAATCTATGCAAATCTCAATTTAGGCTTCAAACTTCTTCTTTTTTTGGAAAAAGGGCTTAACTTTTAAAAAAATTGGATGCTAAATCTTTTTTTAGAAATACAAGGCTACCAATTTTAAGCTTTAACCTTTTTCTGGAATTTTGTTATGCAAATCGACACAGTAGATCAGTGATTAAAATAATCCATTTTAAAATGGAATGTCTCTATTTGATTATTTATTTCGATCAATGATCGTAACCTATATAGGTGTCTGTAACTTTATTTTGGCCAATATATAGATATATACGTACTTCATGTGCCTTTGAAGAACTGGTGACTGAATATCGTATTTAAATACCGTCTACCAGAGCCGGTCCTAGAATATTTAAGACTGGAAGCAAAAAAAAATATGTGGCCGGATTTGTAGCTGCTGTTGGTCGAACCCATGACCTGAGGATGGAGAGTGTTGTGCGTATTACCACTAGACCAAAGGGACAATACAAATTATGTGGTCGAAACTTAGTCATAAAATAAACGGCCGCAAGCAGTTGCTTCACCCGCTTGATGCTAGGGCCGGCTCTGCCGTCTACTCAAACATTAACATTTTCTGAGCCATGAGCATTGTTTAAAGTTATATTAAATCATTACAACGATTTGGTATATGCAGAATTTCACATGTTTATAATGATATACATAATGTGCATAAATGAGAAGAAAGGAAGAGTATAGTAGTCTACAATAACGGTCAATGACCTATTATTTGATTATGTCTGATATATGTTTTCTATGGTTTATGTTTTCTCCTTGGGTAAAGGTTTTATTGTGTAGAATAGAGACGACGACTTGGTAAGTGACAAAAAAAAAAAAAAAAAAAAGATTGACGACTTTGTCTGGGCATCCAGATCCTCGGGTCGGGTTAGAATAGGATCTTGCTCGGGTCTGGATCTTTCAGGTTTTGCATATTTGTACCCGTAAAAATGTCTATAATTTTTTGAGCTGGTTCTGGATCTTGTCTAGTCCGGATTGGTTCAGGTCTATAATTTCAATACTCGTAAAATACACATAATTTTGAGTATATTTTAGATACGAATCGGTTTGGGTATATAGGATCCAAGTATCCAAAATAGACGCGAAAATCTGAAAATTTTCCAAAAAACCGCCAAAATATCCGAATATACCCGAAATTTATCAAAATCAGACCCAAAACCTAAAAAATACCTGAAATTTTATCCAAATATCCGAATTATATTTTCTAAAACTATAAAATTTTACACGAAACCCAAAATTATACCCAAAAATCCAAATCTGAGAATTTTAAAAATATCCAAAATATTAAAAATATACTCAATCACCTATATATACCTTATATATACAATAATCCGCAGGTATTTTAATTGGGTCTTGAGTAGAATCCGGATCCGATCTAAGACCCATGGGTCCAAATAAAAAGACCCAATATATACTTTGTATAGACTTGGACCCGAACCTGTAATTTTGGGTCTGTTCCAGTTCGGGTATTCGCGTCTGAAATGCACAAACCCAGAGACGATGACTTTGTTCAATTTTATTTATTTTAAAATTTTATTCTGTTAAATTAGTATTCATTTGGATTTGCACTTCTCGATACCACATCGCCACGTGTTAGCAGTCTTATAAATCAGTAATCAAATCTCTTATATATTATTTGCGCAGTGATTTTGATATGTATCTTCACCATAATCATTTTTACCAAAAATAATGACTTGTCCATTAATAATAATGACATGGTTTGGATTTAATTGTGACATGTATATTGTTAATATATAATTTTGTAAGTTGTTAAAATATGGTAATAATTCATAAATTATCATTACCATAACAATAAATAATATAATAATAGAAATATAAATAGAAGAATATTTACAAATTTTGATATATTTTCAAGTCTATTTTTTATAATTATATAATTTTTATTAACATTTTTTCAAATTTTATGCGGATTTTATAAAAATTATAATTTTCAATCCCAATATTGGTAGTTTTATTTATAACATCTATAAATTTTAGACATATTATTTAATTTTATATTTTGATAAATATATACTTAACAAAATTTTATCTTAGTTGTATAGAATCTTATTTAACATATTTTAACCCACAAAAACGATAAAAAAGAAATCCAAAATTTTAATTTTAAATATACATATATATTGTTAAATATAAATTTAAATAAAAAAAATTATTTTATCTTAATTTTTACTTATAATTAACCTAAAATTAACAATATAACAAAATAATAAGTTTAAAATTAATTAAATTTTCTTTTTAAATATAATTTTCTTTGTAAAGTTTTCTTTTTATCCATAGTGCAGAAAAACACCTAGTGATAGTAAAATATAATGAACTTTGTTACGGAACTAGTACGTGGAAGGATATGTCCAAAATGATATTTATAAGACGTGTAATTTAGTCGGACAGAATTTGAGTAATCAACATTAAAATGATAAAAAAAAATATAATGAACTTTCTAACGAGTTATTCTTAGGTTTATCCCCTAGGATGAACCTTCACCATCCAATAAAATTGCATTATTACATATTTGATATCTTTAAAAAAAGAAACAAAATTTTGTTAGGTTATATTATGTTTTTAAGAATAAAATAAAGAAAAATTAAAAAAAAATAATAATAATTATTAAAAACGAAGAATTAGTGAACATAGAGGGTGAACCCAAGAATTAGTCATTTCTAACGGAGCTATTACCTCTACGAATCTCTCCAAAATGATATTTATAAGACATGTAATGTAGTCGGACGGTGTTGATAAAAGAAGAGACTGAAATTATGCATATGCTTTATATAATTGTTTCAAGGGATGTTTCAAGTATTATCAAAAGCAATAACTTATTCGGGACAAGTGACCCTATATCATTAATTTAATTGAATCCCTGGTTGGAAAACTGGTGAAATGAGGAATTATCCTGACCTAACACATGATTTGTCATCGAGATGGGTCCCAGAGTATGTGGTTCGTTTATAATTTTGGAATAACAGTAAAAAAAGAATTTGATGTATTACTAGAATTCTTTGATTCCCAGCATTAATATAATATGACAAAATGGAAGAAAACATATAATAGAGAATTAGGAGGGGAATGAAGTCAAAAGGGTAGTCCAAAAGATATTACGAAGGACCATTGTAAGTTTCTGAAATCAGAAAGTTAAACACATAACCCAACGAAGAAACAAAAATAGGAACAATTATTAATGCTCTGGTCAAAGCTTAGCAGCAGCTGACCTATAAATTTGGGGTCTAAAACAAGCATATGGTGAAAAGAGCGAGTAAAGTCTGATGAAGTGTTAGACGAAACTTGTTCATTTGGGTAAATCCCAAATCCCTACAAGGTAAAAATATTATAGAACCATGTGTAGGCAAGAGATTAGTATTGGATGATCAAAAGTAGTCAGTTCTTTTTTTGCATGCAAGTTGTAGTTAGGGGTGGGCACGGATCGGATATCCGGGTTTTTTAAGGTATTCGTGATTTGCTTCGAATGTTACGAATATCTAATTTTGGTATTTGCTTTGCTTCGAAAAAATACGGATATCCGGAAAAACGGATATCCGGAAAATAAATAGATATTTGCGGATATTTACGAATATTTACGGATATCTCATCCATTTTAATTAGTACAAATAATCTTAAGATTTTGATACAAATTTGGTTTGCAAAAATATTTTTTTGCATGATATATAAAATAAAACTTAAAAGAACTAATGAATTTACAGATTTTGTAATTTTTTAAAGTTTAAGTTACAATTATAATAACACAAAATTTAAGAAAAAAATATAATTGTCAAAAATATTTTATCTCTTTTTATGTAATACTTTTATATAAGTAATAATTTGAATAGAATTGTTCAAAATCATGTGCTAAATTAATAATTTTATAATTTTATACAATTAAAATTTTAAATATAATCAAAATATACATATATTTATATATTTACGGATCGGATCGAATATCCGCTTTCCAAAATTTTAATATTTGTGATTTGCTTCGATTTTAACGGATATTGAATTTTAGTATTTGCTTTGATTCGAAAGTTTACGGATATCCGGAATTTTCGGATCGAATCGAAACGAATAACGGATCGAATCAAATATAACGGATAAAATGCCCAGCCCTAGTTGTAGTATTATAGCCTTGTGTAGGTATCTGGTACGTTGATATGCAGTGATTCTCTCTTTAAACTATTTAATATATTTAATAATAATGGAGTCAAGAGTCAAGGCTACTGATGTAACCAATTAAAGGCCAAAACGATTTTCGTATGATACCATTATTGTAGATTACTATATCCTTGTAGCTAGGTCAAAAAAAAACACATTTCACCTCGTTTTCTTAATAAACAAATTTATAAAGTAACAAATAAAAACATTCCAGCTGGTTATTTTGTACCTTTAATAAACTGTTATACCAAAATTTGTCTTTACTAGATTTAATTCTCACGTATGTCATACACAATTCATTAAAAAAAAATGATTCTAGTTTTTTTTGTCTACTTATGCTTTTAACTATTTTCAGTGTATAATATGAAGGTAAAATTACATTAACACAGTTTGGGTTTTAGTATGGGTCAAATTTTGATTTGTAAATACAATAGACCAAATTGTGTTAATGTGGCCCTTTTTTCAAAAAAAAGAAATTGTGTTAATGTGTTTTATACACCTGGTAAGTAAAATTAAATTTTACTTAGATTTTGAACATTTCGAAATCCAAACTATATATATCAAACAAAATCCAAAATATATCGAAACTAAAACCAATTAAAATCCTAGTATCAACACAACTACAATGGAATATCCTGCAAACAAAAATGAAGGAACCTTTTCTAAAAAGTTCTAATAATAATTATTTTTTGGCATTTTGCAGATATATATGTATGTATATACATGTATGAGTGAGTGCATCCAAAAAGACAAAGAGAATAGATGGAAAAAGAGACAGTCATCTTTTAGAAAAAGCCAAAACCATTTCAGAAAACAAAAGAAACTTACTCTTTTAATTCCAACACATACCCACAAATCCTCTCTTAACGTTGTTTCTCTGTCTCCTGTTCTTGGTTTCTGTGTTCCAAATCGAAAAAGGGTTTCTTAGGGTTCTTGAGACTGATTTGTAAGAAAATGGGTAAATGTGGTGGACGAAACGGTAACGACGGTGGGTTTAACGGTCAAGGAGGCGGCAGAGTTAGGCCGTACGTACGGTCTCCGGTGCCTAGACTCAGATGGACACCGGAGCTCCACCGTTGTTTCCTTAACGCCGTCGATATGCTTGGTGGCGCACATCGTACGTTTCTTTTTCTTCCCTTAAACTTTCGAGAAAAAATATGCAACCTTTTGTTATTCAAGTTCTTGAAGGAAAGCTTCACACTTTTTGTTACTTTATTTCAAGTTTTTGAATTTTTGGATCTATTTTAAAAACAGTTTGGAATTTTCTCACTGTTTATCTTCACACCTTAGTCAAGTGTTTTTACTAATTTGTTTCATCCATGTCTAAAAGTCTGGATTTTTTTGCGGAACTTATAAAAAGTATGAACATTTTTATCATTGTGTCTTCATTATCATAAAGAATCATCTTGGTCAAGTTGTTGAACGATGCCTTCACACTTTTGTTACTTTTTTTTTCATTCATATGTTTAAAGATTGGAGTATTTTTTGGAATCTTTTTTTTGGTCAACATAAAGAATCATCATGGTCACCTTTTAGTTTGCTTTTTGTCTGTTCTATTTGTATTGATGTTGGGTGTGATGAAACAGGAGCCACTCCAAAGCTTATTGTTAAGATGATGGATGTGAAGGGACTCACCATTTCACATGTCAAGAGCCATCTCCAGGTAATAGATTTACCCGAACGTTAGTTTTTGTTCTCTTTTTAGCCTTATCTTTTTCAATAGTATCTTGAATATTAAATCACTTTTTCTCGTCCTTTCTTCATTGCATACAACAGATGTATAGAGGTTCTCAACTCACTTTAGGGAAACCAGGTATGGATTTTTTATTTTTGGATACATATTCTGAAATGTTATGATTTTTCAGAAGAATTGGACCGTTGATTTTAATCTGAACTGTTAACATCAAGACTATAATAATGGATTGAATTTAATTGTTTTACTGCATCTGTTTGTAGTATGTACTATTCATAAGACAATTGTTATAAATGCATATATCTGTTTTTAAAATTACAAAATATTTGTATAGATCAAGGGAATATCGATTATAGTCATAGCCTAATTTTTTATATATTTTTTATATCCATTTTTGGGGATAGAGGAAAGCTCTTCATCTTCAATAAGAAGAAGACAAGACACTGATGAAGATTATCTTCATGACAACTTGTCTTTACCCTCGAGGAATGATTGTCTTTTGGGGTTTCACTCTTATCCTCTTTCTTCACATTCTTCTCCGAAATAATTACACTAAAAGACAGTTTTAAGTTTTTTATATCAGAATAAGACAGTTTATACTACAGACACACTTTTTCCTAACTTCAACACATCTCGTTCAATTTTGCAAGTTATAACATAACTCTATTGTAAGTGGTAGGACCCATTTTCCTCTCTTTCTTTTATCTTCTTGATCTACTATTTGTCTTTCTCTTATCTTTTCTTCCTTTTTCTCTCAAAATTTTTCAGCTTTTCCATTTTAAAATCTTTGATTTTCAATTCTTTTTTTCTAAAGATAATCTCTACAAAATTCAGATTAAGTCACGAATACAAAACCGATTTATCATCACAAACCATAATTATCTTTCTTCTACACATATATTTTTTTCTGTAATATATCAAGACCGATGAGAAGCTTCAATATCATGTCCTCAGCCTTTTTTTCATGGTGTCCAAAGAGAATTTCGTGGTGATATCATCCTCTCTTCGTGCCTCTGGTGGACCGTAAAAGGAAGTCACCGCTGCATCTGAAAAATTGAATCGCCATTGTTGAATCTTGAAATTAAATTTCTTTAATTTTCATATGTAGTCCTTACATTTTTAAATATTTTCACTATTACCCTAAAACTTTCAGATTTGAAAATAAGTCCTCTTCAATTAACTTGAAATTTTCATTTTAAACCTTATAAAATGAAATGAACAAATAAATGTACCAAAAACCTCTAAATGCATCTTTTTAGTAACTATATTCAAAATCATTAAAATTATTAAATATCATAATTTGAGAAATGTACAAATGAGTCTGTCTACATCTATCACTTCATATAATATTGTACACATGTACAATATAATATATGTGTACACGTTGACGATATTTGTGTGCTCATTTACACATACGGAGGCTAGAATGCATATTTGAAAGTTTGGATCCAAATAGCAAAGATTTATTTGCAAATCAAAAATGTATGGGGAATAAATGAAATAAAACGACGTGACATGGACCAATGAGGCAAAAACAAATTGGTCCAGATAGCACATTTAAAAGTCTCTAAGCAACATAATGAAGAAATTTGAACATATTAGAAGTTTGAGACAAATTGGACAAGTTATTTTGTGTACACTTAATGACGAGTACACGTGTACATTGAAATGAATCAATATACGTGAAGAAATTGTACACCCATAGGTGAATTTGACGATTGCTTATCAAAAAAAACAAAATACATAATAAATAGATTAAGTCAAACTGAAAATGGTGTACATGACAATATGTGTACACATGATTTTGTGTGTCATTCATATCTACTGATTTTTAGGTTTTATTTTAGTTTATTTACTTTCTAATGCATTTAATTATGTACATATATTGCTTAATTATTTTAGTTTTAACAGAGGATTGTAATATATATAGTTGGTTAATTTCGAGCTAAATCAAAGATATAATTGTTTATTTTTAAAAGTTTTTGGAGGCAAAAATGAAAGCAAAAAAGTTTTGGGTAAAAAACAAAATTATACAAAATTTTAAGGACCAAAGGTGAAAAAAAAACCAAAAATGGCCATTGATATTTTCAAGCTTCTACAGCATTGTGACGGCGAGAGAGATGAAGTCAATAAGCCGGGAAAAATGTTGAAATGGAACAAAAGAGATGACGAGATGAATCAACGCATCGGGAGAAATGACAAAGAAAGAGACGAAGAGAAGTATTTGGGGCAAGAGATTTGTTCAGATGAAGACTGTGCAACAAGAATCTGACCAAATAATCTTAGAAAGACCAAGTCTTCATCTTTATCCTCTTTTATCATTTTAAAGTCATTGTTATTCAGATTCTTTTGTTAGGAGAATGAATTAAAAAAAAAGTTACGAAGAGAGAAAGAAGATACATTAAAACTGTGGGGTCTATTTTGTTAGGAGAATGAATTTAGTTAGTTTGTAGTTACAAAAAACTACCTCAATAGCATAAACTGCCCTATAGTGTTATTAAAAACTCAAAACTGTCTTACAATGTAAAAAACTCTTCTTCTCCAAGGTAATTCTTTTTATTTATTTATGTTATATATAATTTCTGACATGTTATTAATTTTGTATCAGTAAAGCTATCATGATATACCCTTTTGTCTGTATTTGAATTTTCCTTTTAAATACTACTGTTTACTTTGGTACAGAGGAGGAAGAAGAGAGGAGCAGACTTCACAGTCTGGTGGTTATGATGATGATGACTTTCTTCACATCATGAACATGGAGAAGACGAATGAAACGACGGCGTTTCCATCACATCATCCACACGAGGTATATTTATTACTCATTTTTTTGTCAATATGTAATTCCACTACTGTATATCCTCATTATATACGTTTCTGATTTAATTTTGTAGTCTTAACCGAGATCAAAGTAAAACCGGATCTTATTCGATTTATTATTTGTTTTCTGATTTGATCTTGGACACTATTTAGTTTGATTTGAAGTCCTAACCGGTTTGACTGAAATTGGGGTGAACTTTTTTAAACGATTCATGTCCGGTTTAGTGCGTATATAAGGGGGATTATGGTTTGGTTTGTAGTCTTAACCGGTTTGATTGAAACTCGGTGTTAATCTTGTCCGGTTAAGCTACTGATTTTCTGTCTGTTTTTTTTTATTTTTTTTATTTTCTGTCTGTTGGTTTCATAGAAAACAGAGAAAGAGATGAACAAAGGGGAAAACACTTGGCAAGAACAAAGAGAGGAAGAGTTGTCGTTGTCTCTGTCTTTGAATCATCATCAATGGAGAAGCAACGGATCATCAGTGAGCGAAACGACGAGTGAAGTAGTCTCCACATGTTCTGCACCATTCGTCTTCAAAAATTGCTTTGCTTCTTCTTCACCAAAGATTGATCTCAACCTTACCCCCCTCAGCAGCTGAAGATTCAGTCAACAAAATATTTGTTTGCTTAGATTAGTCCCAGAGATGATTTTGCTGTGAAACTACTAGGATTTCATTTTTTCAGAGATTTAAAGTTAATGGAACAACTCTTGAAAAATGAAATTTGTGGGAGTCGATTTCACCCTACTGTCAAATAAATCGTAAAAAAGGAAACTTCGGGAAAACCCTAAGTTTCCAGAGGAACCGGCTATCTGCGAGAACCGCACAACGAAAATAAGATGACGAAAATACTTAGAATTAAAATGAGAATAAACGAAAACAGAGAGCAAAGAGGTTCTTATTCCGAATCTGTGTAGAACTGGTACAAAAAGAATTGCCGAAAGCGTAAGAACTAGAAAACCCTAATTGAGACGCAGCTCGCTAACAGAAAAACGGAAAGATTCCTAAATGCTAGTTTTGGTGGTGAGAGCTCTGAATTTTCGTGTCTCTTTGCTT
>CAKOAT010215488.1:4469-49922 GCA_932364175.1 Eruca vesicaria subsp. sativa | reverse complement strand
AACTCGCAAATTGATCATTTCAGCCTTTCTTGAACCAAAACTACTCCAAACTCCTTCAAAAGCTTCTTGAGGTACTCCATCACCTAATGTAAACAAATGCAAATGGATATGCAACCTAAAAATGCTTTTTATGCAATCCTAAACTCTAATATGCATAAGAAATGGTTAGTTAGTTCAATGAAAATCACAAGATATCAACAGAACATGAGTCACTTATCATCATAGCTTGAGAAGAACATCTGTCTAAGTTTTATAAGTATGGGATCGTGAAGTTGAATGAGTATGTGCATCTGGTGTTTGATAATGATGGGTTTATGGTCTGAAAGTTTCTGGTTTTTGCTAAAATATGGGTTTACGGCAGCAAGTTTCTGTGTTTTTGGGTGCACACCACATGTTTGGTACAATGTCTTAGAGAGATACAAGAGGATAGTGTCCGGTGGATATGAAGAAAATATGAGTAAGATTGTTTGTTAGATGTGAAAAGAGAGTTCTTCTTCATGAGACTTGTTAGGAGAATCTAAAAGGTAAACGAAACCTTGGTTCATAGTGAGACAAATAGGTCACAATTATACCTCTGAGGGAGATCAACTAAGCTCTCCAAGTATCAAGAGATATACCTCTGAGTTAGCCATGTGATACTCTCCAAGTATAGGCCTGAATAGTTCTCACACTAAGTTTGATCTCCATGGTGAATGAAGCAATCAGCCTACATCACAACCATCTTCAACAATTTGTGCTTCTGTCAAGCTATCTTCAATTGTGGTTTCAAACATAGCGTAGTTGTTCCACCCACGCCAAGTTTGCGGGGGAGTATTGAAGCCCACACGAAGGCCCATCTTATAATCCAATAAGAAGTCTTGTTGAACCATATAACTAGGGTTATAAGCTTATATATATATAAGTCGTTAGTGCCTTTATGGAGGTAGCTGCCATTGAAGCAGCCTCTTTATCTAAACCTTTTTGATATCAATCTAAATCTTTGTGTTCTTAAAGACAACTCTAAGTTCATCTCTTTCTTTACTTTCAGTTCACTAAATAAAGCTTTAATAAGCTATCTTCTATTTCAATAAAACCTTACTTTTATAAATGTTTTCATAAACGATCGAAGCATTTTGATATTGACTTTCACTATGTCAGGGAGCGTGTTGCCATGAAGATGATTGAGGTGAAACACATTCCTGCAGCTCTGCAAATAGCAGACGTGTTCACCAAGTCCATGTCTCATGATGCCTTCAGCAAGTTACGAAACAAACTGAGTGTTTCACTTCTCTCCACACTAAGTTTGAAGGGGAGTATTAATCATATGGGCCTGACGGTTAGAGATGTCAAACAAGCCGTCCCGTCCCAGCCCGCAGCGGGCATCATTCTTCGCGGGCTATAGCGGGTCTGTCCCGCGCGGGCTGCGGTCCCCGAAAGGTCGTCCCAATCCCATCCCGCCAATATACACAGTCCCTTACAAGCTGTCTCGCGGGCTGGACGCCGATGTAGTCGATCATGGCTGTTCTTGACATAGGAGTCTATTCCATGATGATTAAGGCTGCTGCACTACATACCTAAGCACACAAAATGAATTTATCATGAAGCAGCTACTATTGAAGCTTTAAAGAATTTGTTATATGATAATTAAACTTAAAGTGCATGTTGAAAATGGGATAAGTTCTTCTAACAAGTGCATGTATAAATTGAGTTTTTTTAATATGATTATATATATAGAGTTATATATTGTAGTTATTTTTGTCACACCCAAAATATATATTAACATGCAAAGTAAAGATAATTGCAAAAGATATATTTCATTATCTTATAGTTTATAACCAATGTTTTAGTTTGTTGAATCCAAAAATTAAATTAAAAAATACTAAATCAACACTGCCCGAAATTAAATAAAAAGAGAAAACCAAATAAAAAAACCGTCAAAGCTCGAATCATCATCGCCGGAGCTGGAGTCGTCATCGTCGGAACTCGAACCATCATCACCGAAGGTCGAATCCTCATCGCTGCAGCTCCTTACATTTTCTTGACGGAAGTCACATGAATCATCTTCTTCTCACTCTATTTCTCGTTTTTCGAGTTAAAACAAAAAAAATGAAGAAAAAAATTGCAGGTCCTTGTAATTCCATATGACCCGTTTCCGCCCATCCCGCAAAAGACCTAGTCCCGCAAAGATCCATCCCGCGAGGTCCGCAAATTTGCGGGCCTAAAAAACCTCATCCCAATACTGTCCCGTGACAGTCCTTTACGGGCCAGGCCCGCGGTCCAGGTTCATAGTTGCCACCTCTACTGACGGTTCAGAAAGTCCAAGTTAAAAAGACTATTGCAGAGACGATCAAGAAGTCTGCAACAGTCATCTCTGATACTCTCAACAAACGACAAAATCAGTGAAGAAGGTGTACGAAGACAGCTCATGCGTTTGGGTTGAATAACAAATTCAGTTGCTTGACTGAGTGTGCTATCACATGCTGACAAGGCTACGAGATAAGACCAGTATAAAAGAACATGACATTGTAATGTTTTCATTAAGCAAAATAAATCAGAAAAGTTAAAGTTTTGTTTCATCTTATGTTTCGGTTTGCTCTGTTCTTCATTGAGAGACAACTCAATTAATCTCGGCCAGCCTCTCCATCATATTTGTTTCTCTTGTTCACTCAGTCACTCAGTCTCTGTTTTTGTTTTTATACTCTTCTTCTTCTTCTTCTTCACTCTTCTGTTTTTTTACGGCTCAAAGCTCTTCTTCTTCTTCTTCTTCTTCTTATTTCTTTGTAATTTTTTCTCTGGTATTCGTCTTTGTAGTTTGTTTTCTGCTACTCTTTTTTGTTTTCTTCTTGGGCACTTCTTCTTAGATCCAATTTGTTTGTAGATTTAATCAAAAGGTTCAATTCCGAAAAAATGTATTTTAACTTGATGTTCTTCTTCTCCATCTTGTTCTTCCTCTTATTTGATATTTTCAAGTAGAAAATCAGTTTTGGTTCAAGTCCCCATGATGTTCAAATAGCAAGAAGAAGAACATGGTTTGATTTGTGAAGAAGGTGAAATTGAATTTTTTTTTTAAAATACAGATTGGAGACTCGAACTTGACAAACCCTTGTTTTATTTTCTGTGTAAGCTATTAACAAGAAGAGGCTGATAAACGGCATAACAAGACGGCGTAACATGACTACAATGTACACCTACAATGTTTTAGGTTCTCTTTTTTTTTAAAGCTATATTCCTTTATCTACTATATTAAAACAGAGTCATTATTTTTATCTACTGATACAAGTTGTCATTTAAATTTGGACTCTTTTTAGAATGTTACAAATAATATAAGTCATATAATTGATTGAACCTTATTACTTAAATTAAACCAACACAATTAATGTAAAGACACGACCTTAATGTAAACTACCTTCAAAATATGGCAGGTATCTATGTGTATACCGAAAACACATATTTTCTCCTACAAATATGAAATGTTCTAAAAGAATATATATCATCAAAATATAGAATATGAAAATCTACTAATTATATTTAAATTAAATCAGTGGTTATTTATGGAATATAGTCTTGGGCTTACTTTTATTTTTGAACAAATTATATAGTTTGGTTTTTGAGCTTAGTATTAAGAAAAAAACTCTAAAAACATTGAATAAACTTTTCACCTTAAAAGATCAAAAAATCAATTATTATTATTTTCAGACCCAAAAGGTATTTAATATTTTTAACAAAACAAAATTATCTATTATTAATCATTTATTTAAATCATGTACTTTAAAACATGTTAATATATTTTTTTATTATAAATAACAATCACTTTTTTTTGATAAAATTCAATGGTAACTTTTAAATAATTTATTGTTTTATTTTTCTTAAATAATTTACTGATTAAAAAAATGTAAAGCAAAACCAAAAACCAAATCTAAAAACTTAAATCCAAAACCAAAAGCTGAAAACACATGTTATATTTTTTTGCTTTGTTTTTTTACAAAATAAACTATTTCAATTTTTTTTTTTAATTTGTTGTCATCTTTTCAGTTTTGAATTAGATGTTCGATTATTTGAGATTTGTTTGTTGGTAATATTAGTTCAAACTAACTTAGCAGGTTTAAAAATTAAAAACCCAAACCAAAAACTGAAAATGAAAAGTAGAAACTTAAAAACTAAAAACCAAAAACCAAAATCTAAAAATAAAAACTGAAACTAAAAACTAATGAAAAATAATCATCACCACAAATTTTGGTGAACTGATTTTATATCAAAATATTCTTTAAATTAAGACAAAACCCAATTATATAAATTTTTAATCATAACAAATTTCCGCGCTTTCAAGCGCGGGTCAAAATCTAGTTTTTTTTAATTTTAGCCTTTTTTTTAATTAATCCTATGTGGCTGTTTAATTAGTGTAAAAGAGTGGGGTGAATTCTACAATTCATCTCATGGGATGAACCCAAATTTTGTCCATGAATTTTGGGGTTTTTTGCGTACATAGAACCATATTTCCCTTAATTTTTATGAAAAATATGTACACCTACTCATCAAAAAAATCTGTATATGCGCATAAATAATTTTCTTCAACTGAGATTTTCATGTCTATGTTTACTTTTTTTAGGAAACACTATTTAATGCAGTCTATTATAAATTTTCAAAGTTAATTAATTTTCTTTTTGCTTCAAAGCGCAAAATTAATTTAGTTTATCATAATTTCATAATTTATCATGAAGGTTTTGTCTTATATTGTACATTATGAGTTTGAAAGAGGGTATGTTCTCAGCACAATTTAGGGAAATATTGGTCTTGGTTTTCATTTTTTTTGGGAAGTTGTATGTATACATAGAAAGAGATCAACAATTTATATATATATATCTATAGTTAGTTAAAGTTTCCAAGAAATGTTTATGTTCTACATAATTTTAAAATGGGTTGGCTGTATATTCCCCCCTATAGACACATAAACCCTACTTATTCCCCCCTAAATTATTAATCTCTTTGCTAACCCACCCAAACATATATTTTCTCTTCATATATCTCTCCAAACTTTTTAACCCCCCCTCTCTAATTATGTTTTCTAATCGTGATTAATAAATCAAAAATTGCGTTTAGAAAATTACAATAGCCCACCCAACCCGAGGTTTAAAAAAACCAACAAACATTATCAATCCCAAATTGAATTTGGGTTTAGGATTCCTTTTATTTTTTTCACACAGAGAGAGAGAGAGAGTTCACTGAAACAGAGAGAGAGAATTGACTGAAACAGAGAGACGAAGGAACAGAGAGAGAGAGAGAGACATATACAAAGATGATGACCCATAAACAACAAAAGAGTGAGATGACGAGAACAGAGAAGAGAGAAAGACGACGTGAAGAGAGAGAGAGAGAATCGAGAGAAGAGAATGCAGAGGAGAGAGAGACAATGAGGAATGAAGATAGAAAGGAGAGAGACACTCTGAAGAACTATGAAGGGACTGTTGTTGTTAGGTATGGATAATTTTGAAGATTGTTTAACTTAGACTTCATATTTGTTTATGTCTGAGTTTGAGTTTGAATTTTTTTTTTTTTTTTACAAAGAAGAAAGACTTGTAAGGAGGAGGAAGGAAGCTATGATAATTAATATGAGTAAAGAGATGATTGAAAGCTATGATAGGATATGGTTCTTTGGAAAGGGGTTTAGTAACTGAGATGATCAGAGCCACAGCCAAGTAACAACTCGACCGTTGGAGCTTCTAAGTTCTTAGCTTGTCTTGTTTCTTTGCTGTTGGAAGTCTCCGTTTTACTAGTCAAGTGTATTGCCTTATCCTCGTTGTTATAGGTGTTCTACACATTGGCATGCTTGACAAGCACACCACATTCCTTACAAGTCTTCACATGAAAATAAATGCCACAGAGAAATCACAAAACTGATCTTGCTCATAGAGCAAGCAAAGAGTTTTCAATATATTTGTATATATTCACATACAGCGTGACCGCAGCTAAAAGCCATGTCCTTTGGTTTCGTCAAGCAAATTGGGCATACCAGTTGTGTTACTGGAGCTGTTCTTTCACTTTTCTCTGCAGTTTTTGTTACTAGACCTGGAACTGCTCTAACAGACACGCTCTATGACCTCTGGTTATCATGTTCTCTATGTTATTTGGTTATCTTATGTAATGAATTTCTCTTATGTTTGTAGACATATGTAAGACTCTTATCTATGTTTTCAGTCTCGAGATTATCATGTTCTTTATGCTTTTCAGTAACTGAGATTATCATGTTGTTTATGCTTTAGCTGAAAACATGAATTTGACTTGTTTGGAACTCAAGAAAAATATTGGAATTTGACTAGTTTTCTACACTTCCACATGATGCATGATTCATACTGTCTTAATTATATATGTGCTCTAAAGATAGAGAGTGATGAAAAACATACAAATACAACTCAGTGAAAATAGAATCTCACAAAGAAAAGTTGAGTCACAAAACAAAGAAAGATTGAAAGATTGAAACGTAATAAAACGTCAAAGGTTGAGCAACAAAAGCACAAGCATTTTCAATTCCACCTTTTTCATCTCTATAAAATAAAAATAAAATCAAACCCAGACATAAACAAATAGGAAATCTAAGTTAAACAAGCTTCAAAATTCTCCATACGGAGAAACAACAGCCCCTTCATCGTTCTTCAGTGTATCTCTCTCCTCTGCATCTTCATTCCTCACTGTCTCTCTCCTCTACATTCTCTTCTCTTAATTATGTCTCTCTCTCTCTTTCTGGGTCATCTTCTTAGTTTATGTCTCTCTCTCTTTCTGGGTCATCTTCTTTGTTTATGTATCTCTCGTCGTCGTCTCTCTCTTCTCTGTTCCTGTCGTCTCTCTCTATTCACGACAACTCTCCCTCTCCCTCTCTTGTTTCTGTGTCGTGTAAAAAATAAAAGAAACCATAAGTCCAATTCAATTTGGGATTGTTCATTTTTGTTGGTTTTTTTTAAATGTTGGGTCGGGTGGGCAATCACTCTTTTCTAAACGCAATTTTTGATACACTAATTACGATTAGAAAACATAGTTAGAGAGGGGGATTTTAAAAGTTTAGGGAGATATATGAAGAGAAATATATGTTTGGGTGGGTTAGCAAATAGCTTAGTAGTTTGGGGGGGAAATAAGTAGGGTTTATGTGTCTATGGAGGGGAATATGCAGTCAACCCTTTTAAAATTGATATTTTTGTTCCATCATGATTTCTTCCATTGAGCTTTATGATTTGATCAACTATTGAAATCATTGCCCTTTTAAAAAAAAATACTAATGAAATCATGATGTTAAAAAGAGAAATAATTAGTCTATGAGACTATGACCATGACCATGACCATAGTCCTACCATATAAAAGAAATATATATGGTTATATGCATTAATATAGGTAGCTAATGCAACTTTTGACAGCTGATTTGTGGTGCATCGTTGATGAGTTGAGAATTAGAAGAAGGTAATAATTTTGAGATTTGAACGTGAGACATCACGTGATTGGTTAATTCGAACGTGAGACATGCAAGAACACGTCGTTGATTAATGTCGACAATTTTATTTTGGATAGACGAACTTAGCACAAAAACTAGCTTAATTTAAAGTTATGCATAAAGTAGAAGAAAGAGGATAAATTTCATTTGAAATTTTGGTCATATCATATATTAGTCACATTAAGGTATCATGTAAGCCATATAAGCATCCCCTACTAATAGCTACTTCAAATTGTCTACATCAGTATCTGATGACCAAAGACTAGCCTTTTCACTTTCATCTTTGGTTGAGATTCGTCCACCAACAAAATAACCAATGAAGTAGTAGTGACAACATTTCCTTCTAGCAATTCAGCCTTGTCTGAAAATGTACCCATTATTTTAGAGCATGCACAGCCACATGAAATGTTTTCATATCACCCCACCCAAAGCTTAGAGTGATATTCCAACAATCACTTTTGAAGGTTCACCTAATTTCCTCTCACCGATGATTGCACATGTTATCTATAAGAATATGAAATAGCCCAACGATCACAATCTAGAAAACATCTGAAACCATCTCACAAATAAGATATATGCATTAAAATGGATGGTATCTCAGCTCTAATGGTACTTTATAATTTTCTTTATATTTTACTATAAAATAGAGTAATTCTATTATATACATAGATTTGTTCAAATAGTTTACTTTATAATAAAATAAACCATTAGAACAAATCCAATTCTATAATAGAGTATTTTATTCTGAAATGAAATATAGAAAAAATTTATAAAATACTATTGAAGATGGTCTTAGAACTCATATAAGAAATAACAAAAAAAAGAGGTCATAGAAGATGTGGATGTCAAAGCAGAGGTCGTCTTGCAGACCAAAACTATTAACTCAAGGTAGAGGTCGTCTTCTAGCCCCATATGATGTTGTCAATCTTTTTTCTCAAGCTTTAGTTCAATCTTAGTCATATATAGCCCACTGCAATTTTATTTTCAGCATTGTGATTTAAGTACCAAAGCTCCTTTTCAGAAAAAAATATATCAGAAAGTTGTTTATCAAGTATGTATTTCACAAAATTCCGGTTAAAGACAGAACCGGGACTACATCAAATCCTTAAAAGCCGGTTGCGCCGGGACTACGTACATCAAAAATCTATTTACATAATTGGTGTTGTCTTTGTTTGAATACAAAAAAAATAAACGTAACTATTTCTTGTGGCTAATTTTCCCTTGAGCCGAGAAGCTAGGAGCCACCGTTAACTTGGGACCACTAGAAGAATCCGACATAGACTCTATCGGCGGTGAATTCTCCGACACACGCCACATCTTCACTGACCTATCTAAACTCCCACTGTACACAATCCACCGTCTCTCACCTGAAACCGACTCTTGATCTCTCTCCACCGCCAAACACTTCACCGGGCCTGCATGGCCAGTCAAAACCGAAACACACACGTGCTCTCCTTCTCCTCCACGACGTTCTGGTCTCCTCCAAACGCGAATCCCAAGATCAGCAGAACCACTAAACAACAAGTTCCCCGCCGCGTAGAGACAAAGCACAGCGAGCTTATGCCCTCTCAAAACGCCGCCCTTTTTCATATTATTATCACGTTCCCAAAAGTTAACGGTACCGTCAGATGAGCCGCAGTAAACTAACGTCCCGCTTTGATCAACCGCTATCGCCGTAACGGCGCAGTCTTGTTTCAACAACGTCTCGGAGAAGAAATGTTTCGTCTCCTTGGCTTGTTCCTCTCTCCTCCACACCTTAACCGAACCATCCGCTGAACCGGAGAAAACCAAACCGTCGAAACCCGCAACAACCGCGTTCACCGCGTCGTCGTGAGCGTTCACAGACTCCAAACATCTCAAGTCAGAGACTCTCCACACTTTAAACGTTTTATCCCACGACCCGGAATACAAAAGCGTCCTGTCTTCGCTCAAGGCAAGACACGAGATCGCGTCAACGTGTCGGAAACCTTGCGCGCTCGTGCTGGTTCGGTTCCGTCTCGCGAAACCGAAGTAGGAGGAAGAGGCGATGGAGTTTCTGATGTAGTCTCGGAGAAGCGGCATCGTACCAACGCGACGGAACACGCTCGAGTCTTTAGACGAGACTTTCCAGACACGGATCTTCCCGTCTTGATGTCCCGTGAATATCTTGTCCGCTGCGAGAACAATGGCTTTAACCAATCCGCTGTTAGATTTAAACGTTGAGAACTCGATGTGGTTCTTCCAAACCCTAATGTTCTTGGAGTCCGATCCCGTGTAGAGTAGATCACCAGAGGTGGCTAATGAATAGATGTGGCCTTCTTCACGGACCAGAGATCCCATGAGAATGTTGGGAGAGTAGTTCTTAGGTTCTTTGGCATGCGGCGAGGCCGTGGATTTTGATGCCGAAGAATGTGGGAGCGGTTCTATGAGGTTGGGGTCGACTTGTACGGACCATGGTGATTTGGACAAAGGAGAAGAGCAGGCGTCGGAGGGAGATACATCAACGTATGTTATGTCGTAAAGGTCAGGATCTGAATCAGTGTCTAATTTCTTTAGTTTTGTAAATTTCTGGCTGTTGGGGTCTTTGCTTGAAGGCATTTCAAGAAATCAAGAAGAGAAAATTAAACTTCAAGAACGAGGAAGAAACAAAAGATTGGAGAGGATGGTGGCTATCTTGAATTTATGGATAGTTGTGTGTTCTATATTAAGTTCATACAAAATCACAACCGTTTAATTCGGAAGAACCCTCCATATATATTATTTTTTAGAGATGAATAGCTGCCATGAAGAGAAGAAGTATAGCTATATAAATCTATTTCCTTATCTAAATTTGTTATATATATATATATGTAAAAACAGAATCATGGCTAGATCTCAACTTTCTAGTACGAGTATGTTTGAGTGCGAGTTTGTATGTGCGTAAAGTAAAGAAAGACATATTTAACTAGTTTTGTTTCTTACATCTTTGGGGATCACGTCTAAAACTTGTTCAATAGAAAAGATTGCAATCAGGTCTGGACATTCGGGTCTTCAGGTCAGGTTCGGGCTAGGTCTTGTCAGATCCGAGTTTTTTGGGTCTAAGATATTTAGATCCAATAGGGTAATTAGAATTTTTCGGTTCTGGTTTGGCTCGGGTCCTATCAGATCCGGGTCGATTCGGATCTGAAATAGTTAGATCCAATAAAATAATTATAATTTTTTAGTTAGATTCGGTACGGTTCTGGATCGGGTTCGGTTCGATCGGGTCTAACCCAAAAAATATCCAAAACACAAAAACAAAAATAGTTGAAAATATTTAAATATCTAAAACTATCCGTAATTTTATCCAAAATCTGATCTGAAGACTTTAAAATAACCAAACTTTTATCTAATTATCCGAATTATATTTGAAAATCTAAAATTTTACCTAAAATCTAAAACCATACCCAAAAACTCAAATCTGAAACTTAGAAAAAATACCTATAATATTAAAAATATACTAAAACACCCATATATACTTAATATATACTATAAATTTTGGGTATTTTGGATATTTCGTCGGGTCTTTGGTTCGGGTCGGGTTGCGTCCAAGACCCGTGCGTCCACTACAACAAGACCCAATAAGGTATATCGGTTCGGTTCCTGCCCAAATGAGATTTTTGGGGTTGGTTTCGGATCGTGTCCTCGGATACGGATAAAATGCCCATCCCTAACCACAACCTATAATTGCTATATGGCATACCACCACTTGATCTCTTAATTAGATTTACAATAAATAACAATTACTACATAATGTCTCTGACAAGTATAGTTTTCTATTACAAAACTATCAACAAGTCTTTTAACTGTCTGGTAGAACGACATCAGATATATCTATATACATTTTCAATAAACCCTAAGTGCGTAGCTGTTTCTTTTCAAGGTCTTGTTGTCTTTATGCTCCAACCGAATAAGCTCTAAGTTCTTCAAACCCACTAATCTCTTCACATTAGTTAGCCTTACAACTTAAAAAGGCTCACGTGTCTCTTTTCTAATCATTAGACTCCAAAGCCTCATTAGCACTTTGTAACAAACAAACGTGACTTCGTATCCATAACATCTTGTGTCACCTACACCTCACATCAAACGTATGTTACGTTCTTCAAACTCCACATCCGTCGTCAAGCTCAAACTTGAGCAACGTATCTTGTATATTTTTCTTTGTCTTAGCGAACTCCACATATACAAGTGCCAAGTTCCACTATCTAGTTGATGATCTAATTAGACATCGTATAAAGCTCAGTCAATACAACTCTTCATATATATTATAGCGAAAGGGTGCATCAAGCATCATCATTGTCGATCTTCACAATTTTTATTTTTTCTCTATTATCATTTTTACTCAAACTAATAAAAGTAATTTATACATTTTTATAACCAGCATAAGAAACATACATTATATAAACACGATTTGGACAACTTTTATATGTTGTAAATTTGAAAAAAACTAATTAATATCATCAATTGAATTTAAATTAAAAATTTATGATAATTTGAACATGTTGTCTATTACCCAAACCGTTGATTAGGACACGTTTGAAAGGGCATTTTAGTTTGTTTTCCTATTAATGTATACTAGAACCTTTTCTTTTAATTGTGGTTTTTTAAATTTATTCTCTTTTCTCGCCTGCTTGGCTTTTTATTATATGGTTATTAGAAAATCTATAAGGATTTATTCAGACATCTTAAGACAATGGTGATAAGAAAAATAATTATATTCATATAACGATGGATGGGGTGAATTATGAGGAATATGCATTAGAACCATCTTATTACTTTGTTGTAAATTTGAAAAAACTAATTAATATCATCAATTGATTTTAAATTTGAAAATTTATGATAATTTGAACATGTTGTCTATTACCCAAACCATTGATTATGACACGTTTAAAAGGGCATTTTTAGTTTATTTTCCTATTAATGTATACTAGAACCTTTCCCGAACTACGCCTAGATATTTTTATATAAAATTTAAGTAAATAAAAATTTATATATTATTTTATTTGAGTATATATACACATATATTTCTGCTGCATTGAAAAATAAAATAAGTTATGACATTGAAACTATGTTATAATCCAATTCCTCATCTTACCTTTTTGAGTTCTCACTATAAGAAATTAATAGTTTTATAATGGTTTACATTTTATTTTTGTTTTTAGGGTCAATATTGAGTTTCTCTTTTAATTGTGGTTTTATAAATTTATTCTATTTTCTCGCCTGCTTGGCTTTTCATTATATGGTTATTAGAAAATCTATAAGAATTTATTCAGACATTTTACAACAATGGTGATAAGAAAAATAATTATATTCATATAACGATGGGCAAATTATGAGGAATATGCATTAGAACCATGTTATTACTTCGTTTCATGTGGCGTAGCGAATTCCAAATAAACAATGAAGATCATAATAATACTGTACAACATTTATTTTGTATGGTTCCCCCCCCCCCCCCAACAGGTTCACTTGCTGTGTTTGCTTTCATTATGTACATCATATAAGTATCAACATGGAAAATTCAAAGAATGATGTATCTACAAGGAAAATTCAAAGACATTTGTCTTAAAAATGATGTTCTTCTATGGCAACATCAAAACCAAAGGCAAATTAGTCACAAATTTATTACTACAATACTTAGTGACCAAATCACAAATAAGCGACAAAATTGAGACGCATGGACGACCTTACATAACCAGTCACAAAATAATATCATAATATGACTAATTTAAGACTTTATTTTCAGTGAGAAATTTAGTCTCAAAGTAGTCTTAGATTTGCAACTCATTTGTTACCTTTTGTCTATTCCTATCGAAAATTTCCCACAAACTTAACAATGCTGATACATAAGTACGTTAAGTTATGATGTTTTAATTATACATGAACCAATATAAATAATGAATCATGACAAAGCTCACAAAATATAAAATTTCAATAATATTCATTTGTGATTAGATAAGAAATCTTAAAATGTCTTGTGTTTGTTTGATTTTTACGATATATATCGAAGAATGCAATTAATAACTAAAAGAGGAAAAAAAAACTAAAAGACAAAAAGGAGCGACTGTGAATAAATATTTTCAACTAATGAAATTAGGGAAAATCGCATAACAATCAAGGTGGCAAAAGTTTGCACTTTAAACCTTGAGACTATAGCACTAGCACTTTAGACCGTCAACATGATTTCTTTAACACATTTAACATCGTAATAGATCTCGTCGCGCTGTAACAAGAATAAACGGAACAGTTAACACCGTAAAAGATCCGTTCACTTTTTAAAAACGTGCTTAATATTATTAACTTTCTCTTTTAACAACACGTGATATAGTCTAATTTTAAATCCTTATCTCCTTTAACGAAAAACAAAATTGAATTGGGGATCTAGGTTTTTTACATGTGTGAGAGACAAACTGAGAAAGCTGAGATTTCGAAAAAGAAGAAAGAAAAAACAAAGAGGCCCTCGGATGCTTGAAAGAAGATGAGGTAAGCATATGAATCACACACTTGTTCTGGGTTTGTCGATTTATGAGATTCGTTTGGTGTTCTAATTCGAATTTGATTGTATACAGAGTGAAGGAACGGCAGTAACGTTGAGAATCCACTTCGGTGGAGTAATGGAGAAACATGGAGAAACTTATAAGTATGAGGGTGAATTGGGAGTCAAGACAGTGACATGGGAATTGTATGACATTTCATGGCAGAAGTTTTTGAAGTTCAGTAGGGAAGAGGCGTTGATAAATGCAGCGATAAGAATTATATGGTATAAAGAGGTAGAGAAAGAGATGAAGACACTGAACTATGTTTGTGAAGGATATACCGAAAATATGTTCTTGTTGGTCTGTGTCGGGAAAGAAAAAGGTGAGGTTGAAGTCTTCGTTGAACATGATATTTCAGATCATAGTGAGCCACCCATATATCTGGTAACACCAAAGAGCCAGCGTGAAGATGTTCAGGAAGGTGAAGATAAAGATCTTTCCAGTGAAGAAGAAGTCGAGAGACCAATAGAAGATGGAGAACCTGATCAGTCTGAAGATGAAATGAATGATCCTGTGGCTGAAGAAGAAAATGAGGATGTGACAGAAGAAGAAAATGAACCTGTGGCAGGTGGGAATGATGACAACGGAGACGATGTTGTACAAGATGTTGGAGACGGTGGTGATGATGGTAGATTTAAGGCAGTTTTTGAAGAAGGCTCAGTGGCGAAAATAGATAAAAGAGCATATCAGAATCTTGAGGAAAAAGAAGAAGAAAAACAGGAAGCAGAGGAAAGCGAGGAAGAGTGTGTAATAGAAGAGGAGGGTAACTATCCAGATACACCACTTCAATCTGATGAAGAATGGGAGCAGTTGGATAAGGCAACATAGAAAAGGGATGGGAAAAGAAAGTCTAACTTTCATGGAAACTTGGAGAAGGAACCTTATATTTGGTTGTTTCAGAAATTCAACTCGGGATTAGAATTCAAAGACCAGCTACTTAGATACTCACTAAGGACTCAGTTTGATGTCAAGATGGCAAGGTCTGATGCAAACAGAATAGCAGTTGTGTGTTGTGGAGAGGAATGTAAATTTAGGGTTTATTGTTCCTTTGAACCGCCTATTAATAAGTGGATGGTGAAGGTGTGTCAGATGCATCACAACCATAGAAAACCAGAGTGTCGATGTTGAAACAAGGCGTGATTGCAAGTTTGTTTAGAGAGGAAATAAGAAGAAACATAAGCTTGCAAGCTACTGTGATCAAAGACATGATTAAAGAGAGATATAACATCTTTGTTCCAATTACAAAGTGTTATAGAGGAAGACGCATTGCTTTGGACAGTATTTTAGAAGCTCAAGTAACTCAGTTTGGTAAGTTGTGGGATTATGAAGCCGAACTGAGACGCACACATTTTGATATCAGTACTGAGCTATGTACTGTCAAGAAGAATGGTAAAGATATGTTCGACTGTTTCTATATCTGCTTTAAGGAATTCAGTAAAACATGGAAAAATTGTTGTCGACCAGTTATTGGCTTGGATGGATGTTTTCTGAAATAGGAGTTGACGGGAGATTTACTTGCAGCCGTAGGAAGAGATGCAGAAAATAGAATGTCCACAATTGCGTGGGCAGTGGTTAGAGGTGAGAATAAGGACACCTGAGGATGGTTTATTAAGAAGCTGAAGACGGACCTTAACATTGAGAATGGAAAGAACTTGACAATCATTTCTGATAAACAGAGGGTCTTTTTTTCTTTCTATTATATAGTCTATGTTTTTACTTACTTATTATGTATGTGCTTATGGTCTTTTTCTTCACAGGGTCTTGTGATTGCTGTAGAGAAAGAACTTCCAAATTCTGAGCATCGTATGTGTGCAAGGCATATCTATGAAAATTGGAAGAAGAGAGGATTCTCAAGATCTGAATTTAAAAATCTGTTTTGGGGCGTTGCCTACAGTTATACTGAGGGGGAATATGAAGAGAAAATGGACTTGGTTAAGGAATTTGATCCTGCGGCTTATAGTGCTCTACTTGAGACAGAACCCGAGAGATGGTGCCGTGCGTTCGTCAAGGAGGAGTCCCATTGTGCAGACTTGCACAATAATTTGTTTGAGAGTTTCAATAGGATGATAAAGATGGCAAGATCAAAGCCTGTAATTAATTTATCTGAAGATATCAGAAGACAAGCTATGAGAAGGGTTTCAAGAAGATCTTTAAAAGTGTTGGGGTCAAAATCGGTACGACGGAATCAATAGCCAAAACTTTCCGCAAAAAGATAAAAAAATAAATTTTATAAAAATCGAGAAATCGTTTTATAAAACTCGAGAAATCGTTTTATAAAACTTGAGAAATCGTTTTATAAAACTCGATAAATCGTTTTATAAAACTCGAGAAATCGTTTTATAAAACTCGAGAAATCGTTTTATAAAACTCGAGAAATCGTTTTATAAAACTCAAGAAATCGTTTTATAAAACTCGAGAAATCTTTTTATATAACTCGAGAAATCGTTTTATAAAACTCGAAAAATCGTTTTATAAAGAGGGTTTCCAAGCAAAGGAAATCCGCGGAAAACTCGAAAATCGTTATCTCGGAAGAACAAAACAAACGTTGATTACACGATCGTCCGAGTTAAGCACAAAACCGCGAAAAACCGAAACCGCCGTAAAACGCGAGCTAGTCCAGCCGAACTAGCTCGCCGTACGGCGAGCTGAACCGGTCCGGTTTGGCTCGTCGTACGTCGAGCCGACCATCCCAAGCCTCGATCTCCCATGTCCCCGATTCAAGGTTTACGTCCTTCGACACGATCATGTCCCAAACCACGGTCAAAATGTCTCCCGTTTCGTCTCAATCCATCTTACCGTTCGAGTTTTACGATAAAAACCGTAAAACTTTGTTTTCTCAAAAAAGAACTCGAGAAATCATATAAAACGGCAACGGTTAAACGAAACACCGAACATTGCCTAAACTATACGATTTATTCGAGATTTTTCATAAAAATTGTGAAAATGCGTTTTTAATAAAAAACGTCGAGTGAATCATAAAAGCGGCGAGTGAATCATAAAAGCGGCAACGATTAACCGAAAAACGTCATCGGATCAGGAAACGATCTCGTATAAAGTCGCAAAACAGATTTATCGCAAAACGGCTCGGAAGGTCCTAAAACGGGATAAAAAGCCCATCTCGCGATCTTAACGAAATCTAACCTGAAGATACGATAACGTTTTGACGATTTACCCGCAGAAGGAAGACAAATGTCAAGTTTGAAGATAAATGTCAAGTTTGAAGATAAATAGAAGAATTCCGCGGGAAAAAATAAAGATAAACATAAAAGGAAGATTCTCAATAAACTCGAATTTGGGCGAAATGGAAGGACCAAACCGCCAAGGAAGGGAGTATATAAGCAAGAGGCATTGAGCAGAAGCAGAGGACACGTTTTCAGAGCTTTCACCACCAAACTTAGGATTTAGGGATATTTCCGTTTTTGTTATCGAGTTGCGTCTCAACTAGGGTTTTCGGTCTTAGACTACTAGAGTTAGGGATTTCGCCGACGGCTCACGCAGCTAGGGCCACCCTAGTTGTAACTGTTCTTACGAAGATTCGGAATAAGATCCTTCTTGCTCTCAATCTCGTTTATTTTTACTTTAAATTCGAATTCATCGTTTTCTTAATTGTTGTTGTGCGGTTTCGCAGATAGCCGGGTCCTCTGAGAACTTAGGGTTTACTCAAAGTTCCCTTATTTACGATTTCTAGACAGTAGGAGAATTTCGGTTCCCACAGTTTGGCGCTAGAAGGAGGGGGGGGGGTCGGATCTATCTTACACTCGAACCGCAACATGCCCAACGAAGAAACAATGACTGGTGACCAACAAACTCGCAACGAACGCGACAACATTGATAAAACACCACCACCACAAGATGCGCCCGCGGCCAACGCTACAAACGCTAACGCCGAGACCATCGAAAAGATGCTCTCCGATATTAACAAAAAATCGGAAGAGCAGGAAAAGCTCATTGGTTCACTCGCAAAACAGATCGAAACCCTTAACGCGAAAACCAGAGCAATTCGACCCCGTGGAACTACTAAAATTCGCGGAAGGAGACTCGATTTCGTGACTCCTATGGATCGCCCCAGAACCGAGCAGGGTAACTTACCAGAAAAGATTCCGAAAAAGATAACCCTGACGCGACACAAAACGAATCGGATAAATCTCCTACTCGCAAACAGGAGACTGAGCAAGACGGCGTCGAAAGGGTTAACCTGGAAACGAGCGACCAAGATGACTCGTCAGACGAGGACGCGGATGTCCATCCTAGGAGGAGAAAAACTCGCAGCCCTCTGCCGGAGTCTTCTCCCGAGCGTTCTCTTACTGGAGACGAGGAAGAGCTTTACTTTGCGCGATACGCAAAAACGGCCAAGGAGCAATCTTCGGTTACGCGCAGCAAACGCCGACAAGGTCGGAAAACTGCTGGCGACCTAACTGAGATGCGCGATCTCCGCGACTATATCACTAAAACGGCCACAGCGGTAAAAGCTCTGAAATCTCAGATTCATCACGCTACCAGCGCCGCACCCAAAATCGATCGGCTGCTATATGAATCTGAGAAAACGCCCTTCACGGCTCGCATCATTGAAGTCAAGCTACCCGATCCTGGGAAACTTAAGGTGCTAACTTACGATGGGACGACAGATCCCAAACCGCACCTGCAGGCCTTCCAGATTACCATGGGACGAGCCAAGCTCAAGGATCACGAAAAGGACGCGGGTTACTGCCGTCTTTTCGTCGAAAACCTAGAAGGAGCAGCGCTCGAGTGGTTCGCCAAACTCAGGCGGAATTCGATTGGACGTTTCCGCCAACTCGCTTCCGAATTCTTGAAGCAATACTCGATGTTCATCAATCCAGAAACCTCTGACGCTGATCTCGAGAGCTTGTCGCAGAAGGAGGACGAATCCCTTCGCGATTCCATGAGCAGATTCAAACTCGTCATGGCTAGGGTTAGCGGAATCAGCGACAAAGCCGCCATTGACGCACTCAGAAAATCGCTCTGGTTCAAGTCGAAATTCCGAAAGTGGATAACCCTCGAAAAACCGCGGACAATCCAGGACGCGCTCCACAAGGCTACCGATTACATAATCATCGAAGAGGAGACTAAAGTCCTATCCGAAAAGCATAAGCCGACGAAAGCATCCGCAAAGGATATCGCGTCCGAGCAAAAGCAGAAAAAGAAAAACTCTCGTAACGACAAGTTCATCCATCCCGAGGGAGAGGATCTCCAAGGGGTGCACAACTACGCCATCAACTCTGGATCGGAACAAGGGAGAACTAAGGGTAACACGTGGACGTGAACAAGGGCGATCTCCACAAAACCCGTGGACATTCCACCGTGAACTGCAAAGTTCTCGGCGCCAGGCTTACCGCAAAACTGATCGCGGGAGAAATCTCCGAGATATCCAGCATCAAGGACCTTATTCGCGATTTGGATCGCCTACCGAAAACTGACCGGAACTCGTGAGCGGAAACTCTGCCTCAAGGGAACCAGTCGGGCGAAAAACGCGGAAGAAGGCAAGACGAGAAGGGTAATGACGCTAACCGCCGAAAAATCAACATGATTATCGGTGAATCGCTGTATTACAACGACACCACCTCGTCTATCAAGTCCTACCAACGCAAAGCCAAAACCGGCTCGAGTTGGAAGGTGCCGTCGGAAGACATTCCAAAGGGGGTGATCTCTTTCGACGACGCCGAAACCGGCGGAATCGATCAACCACATGCCGATCCCCTCGTCATTGACTTAGTGATAAGCGACCTAGAAGTCGCTTGAATCCTGGTCGATACCGGGAGTACCGTCAACGTGATCTTCCGCAACAGGTTAGCACGCATGGGAATAGATCTCTCGGAAGTCGAACCAATTCCAAAACCATTGACCAGATTTTCCGGCGAGACATCCATGACCTTGGGATCAATCCGACTACCGGTGGCAGCTAAAGAAGTGACGAAAATCGTCAACTTCGCGGTAGTCAATTTCCCGGCCATCTACAACGTGATCATGGGCACGCCTTGGATAAATTCCATGAAGGCGGTTCTGTCGACGTATCACTTAGGCATCAAATTCCCGACTCTTACGGGAGTCGCAGCAATATGGGGATGCCAAAGACAATCGCGATCCTGCTTCTTAGCCGAACATAAGCTGAGGAAATTGGCGGTCGTAATTGTGAAACCAAAACGGGCAAAGGTCACGCCACCGCCCGCGGAAGACGACCCAAAGCAAGCAACGATCGAGAAACAACAAGTTTCCGCACCCATCGCTTCTACCCAACCGGAGGAGACAAACCCGAACAAAGACATCGATCCAGCGACTGAAGTGATCAAAAAATATGCGACAGCCGAGTAAGCATACTCGCACCAATAATCTGAACTACGAGATGGCTTGATTTCCGAAAGGAATACGTAGGCAGCTCACCTAAAGACGAGTTCANATAAAGTTTCGGCTACTATCAAAACGCAAAAACAAAGTCCAAACATCCGAAGGGGGGGGAAGGGGGGGGAGTGGGTGCGTTTACGAGTATTCGTATACTCCCAAATTTTTAAAACATTCGCTTTGTAATCGAAAAATTTTCAAAACTTTTTTAATAAAGGAAAATTTAGAATATTATAAAGTTTCGGCTACTATCAAAAACGCAAAAACAAAGTCCAAACATCCGGAAAATATTTCCGCAGTAACAATTACTTAATCATCTCTACAAGAAATTGTACACCAAATGCTTTAAGAGAAGATCGGCGAGACGACGCCTAAATTCTTGAGAAAAATATTTCACTAAGTCCGTCCGCGACTATAAAAACACAAACTCTCGGCGATTGGCCCCGCGAGCACGCTAGCCGTCCTAAACAAACGCATCGACCTATTGGTCCGCATACATCCGACTAGGATAAAATAGCATGCTATAAACGAAATCCAAATTTTTTGTCAGCACTTCCGGGCAACTTAGAAATTGTTCCCGGTGAGATGCTCGATTCCAACCATACGAATCGTATAAGCTGAGAACCTATCGCAGATTCTAAACCGGTATGGAATCAGGTTAAGATCGCAACAGGCAAAACGAAAGCCGACTAGTCATCGCATAGCCTCAATCCAAAAGAAAACTTAGGTCTTGCCTTAAACCCATCACACTGGTCTCTAACGTCTCAAGGCATGAATCGAGATCCTAAAGGCATGTCTCTTCGCCCATATCTAAACACTCGCGAAAAAAAAACATGCCGAGTTAATGAACCGGACGATTTACACCAAGAGTTAGATGAGAGACGAAAACTCGTATTCTTCCCTCTACATCTAAAACGAAACACAGATCTCATACTTAGAAAATATTTTTTATTAAAAAGTTTTCGAATACATACCGCCCAGCGGCAGGGATTCAAAGCCACCAACGGCCAGTCCCGGAAAAACAACAACAAATCGTGAAAAGCAATAATATCACACATTGAAATCATCAAACACAGACGCCGAGCCCTGGCCAACGTTAGCATCAAACCACGTTTGATCAACTTCGCCGCCCGCGTCCGGAATCTCTGGCCCGACCTCGGCCGAATCCGGTGACACCACGATGGGGTTCCACAGATCCCACATGCGCGCCCTAAGATCAAAAAGTTCGGGTTGCATGTCTCTCCTCTGATCCAGGTGCTCCATCTGCGCGGAATATTCTTTGATATACGAATACCCTTCGTTCTGAGTAAGAGACAACCCATGAACAACACCGCGACATTCGCGATAATCACCGTTCGCCCGTTAAGCAACCTCAGCGTTCGAATAACCAGTTGCAAATTACTCACGATGGGCCTTCATCTCCTCAGCGATCTCCCTTTTGCCTGCACGGCGCGCGCGACGAATTCTCTGGTCGGAAATCTCCTTGGCACATCAAGAGCTAACCGCACACTCGCCCCTCACGCGAGCTATCTCCCTCTCAACCCTTTCTTCGTCTTGGTTAGCCTCAATCTCCGCCTGAAGGCGAGCAACTTCTTTTTCGGCCATATCTTTTCGAAACTCGGAAAGACGAGCTTCGGCGCTACGGTTATCTAGGGCCTGGCTCATGGCAAGAAAACCCTGCCAAAAAAGGATAAGCGAAATCGTCCGTTAATAAAATCGCTCAAAAAAATAAAAAAACACAAACCTCGTTAGCTTGCTCAGACCCTCTAGCAAACTCCGGAACATGTTCAGGATCGCTGCCCGGAAAATTGGAGGTCGACGATCCGCCCGCATTCGTCCAAACGCCTTCTTCCGCTTGGCTGTCAAGGAAGTCCTTGAGAATATTCTCGGGAGAGGCCATACGGTCGGATGCGTCATCTTCAACAACCAAGTGTTTATCTTTCCGAGATCTCTACTTGCCCCTCCTCATCGAAGGCACGTACGGGATGAATTCTCCTATGAACGGATCCTCTTCATGAATCGGAGAATTCGCAAAGAGCCGAGATCGAAAGAGAGCAACGGCACGGCGAACACGTTGCGGAGAGAAACTACCCCAGCCGACATCCACGCGTTGAAGTGAGGAAACAATAATCGGAAGATCCTCCGGAAACGGAGGTAAAGGGTTGGTCTCTACGAAAAACAAAAGCAAATAAGTAAAAAATAAAAAAGAAGGGGGGCAATTCGTATGCATTCGAATCGTGTACCTTTCCGACCCCACGTGGTCGTGAAGAAGGGGATGCAGTCCTCCTCGACAGACGCATTGTCTATACGAACGAAGAAGAAAATTTTCTTCCAAGAAGAATAGTTCGACGAGCAACCAGTAACAATTTCTGCACGAGGGAATAAATTGATCCTTTGCGTCTTCTCGTCGGGTCTCAGTAAACCCTCGAGATGGTCAATGCTGAGGGTCACTCCCCGCTCGTAGCTCAGCGTCAAGAGACCGACAAGTTGTTGTAAGCTTCGTGGAGTCAACTGACTGATCGATAATCCTAGCATATGAAGATATTGAACGATTATCTCTGGGATCGGAAACCATAAGGGAAATTGCCACAAAAATGCGTTGTAGCACGTAAAAAAGCCATCGGGTGAAGCCTTGTCACTCTCACCGGCAAGCGGGAGGCGAAACTCGACCGCTTCTGGGACTCGGCAAAACTCCTACATGGATTCAATACTATTAGGAGGAGCTAAAGTTGGGCATCCAGAAGCTCGATTGGCGTCCGACAAAGCTGGAACCCAGGTCTCAGGTCTAGCGGACCCCGACTCGTCCCCTAGCGCCCAATACTCCCCGCGGTCTCTTGGATCGATCGATGGAAATAAGTACTCCTCTTTCGGAGCCGTAACTCGAGGTTGTAAGCTCGTTCCCTCGGAGCTGCGACAATCGGAACTGTTGAGGAACGAGTTCTCCTTTTTAAAATCATGCTTGACAACTTTGAGAGAAACCAATTCAAAGGAAGTAGAGAGAAAATTTCTTGGATAAGTTATGGAGAATGAAGAAAAGAATTCAAAATTTTACTCCATATACTTATAGAAGAAAGTTTACTATTCACCTTTGGACTTTTGGCCATTAAAGTTCCGCCTAATTCTACCAAACTTGCCAAACAAGTTCAATCCGCTCGCAAGAACTCCGTGATTCTTACGAGATGGGGGGCTAACTGTTGGAGTCAAAATTGGTACGACGGAATCAACAGCCAAAACTTTCCGCAAAAATATAAAAAATATATTTTCTAATACTCGAGAAATCGTCTTATAAAACTCAAGAAATCGTTTTATAAAACTCGAGAAATCGTTTTATAAAACTCGAGAAATCGTTTTATAAAACTCGAGAAATCGTTTTATAAAACTCGAGAAATCGTTTTACAAAACTCAAGAAATCGTTTTATAAAACTCGAGAAATTATTTTATAAAGAGGTTTCCAAACAAAGGAAATCCGCTGAAAACTCGAAAATCGTTATCTTGGAAGAACAAAACAAACGTTGATTACACGATCGTCCGAGTTAAGCACAAAACCGCAAAAAACCGAAACCGCCGTAAAACGCGAGCTAGTTCGGCCGAACTAGCTCGCCGTCCGGCGAGCTCAGTGGCCTCTGTTGGTGTCAAAATCGGTCACGACGGAATCAATGGCTAAAAGTCTCCGCAAAAGTAAAAATAAAATATGTTTTATAAAACTCGAGAAATCGTTTTATAAAAGTCAAGAACTCGTTTTATAAAACTCGAGAAGTCCTTTTATAAAACTCGAGAAATCGTTTTATAAAGAAGTTTCCAAAAAAAGGAAATCCGCGGAAAACTTGGAAATCGTTATTTCGGAAGAATGAAACAAACGTCGATTACACGATCGTCCGAGTTAAGGAAAAAACCGCGAAAAACCAATACCATCTTAAAACGCGAGCTAGTCCCGTCACGACTACTTCGCCGAACGGCGAGCTAGAAGCTTCCTGTGTAGCTCGCCGTACGTCAAGCCGACCATCCTGAGCCTCGATCTCACACATCCGTGATTCAAGGCTTACGTCCTTCGACACGATCATGTTCAGAACCACGGTCGAAATGTCTCCCGTTTTGTCTCGATCCGTCCTATCATTCGAGTTTACGATAAAAACCGTAAAACCTTGTTTTCTCGAAAAGAACTCGAAGAAATCGTATAAAACGGAAACGGTTAAACGAAACACCGAATATTGTCTAGACGATACGATTTATTTGAGATTTTTCATAAAAATTGTAAAAAAATGCGTTTTTAGTAAATAACTATGAGTGAATCTTAAAAACGGCAACGATTAACCGAAAAACGAACGTAGCTAAACTTTACGTTTAACTCGGGGAATTGACTAAAAACGGCATCGGATCAGAAAACGATCTCGTATAAATTCCTCTTCCAATCTCGATCGTACAGCTTTTCGTTTCGTCTCAATCGGACTTTCCGTTGAGATTCTACTATGAAAACAAGTCAACTCAAAGAATCGAGATCACCCGCGCCAAGCGTCTTAGCTCGCCGAACGTAGAGCTGAGCCAGCTGGCTCAGCTTGCCGAACATAAAGCTAAACCAAGCGTCTTAGCTTGCCGAACGTAGAGCTGAGCCAGCTGGCTCAACTCGTCGAACGTAGAGCTAAACCAAGCGTCTGAGCTCGCCGAATGTAGAGGTAAACCAAGCGTCTTTACTCGCCGAATGTAGAGCTGAGCCAGCTGGCTCAGCTCGCCGAATGTAGAGCTAAACCAAGTGTCTTAGCACGCCGAACGTAGAGCTAACGAAGCGTCATGGTCTTGAATCCATTCGAGATTTTTGCCGAGTCCTAGAGGCAGTCGAGTTTCGCCTTCCACTAGCCAAAGAGAGCAAAAAAGTTGCGCCCGACGGTTTCTTTACGTGCTACGACGTATTTCTACTGCAATGTCATTTTGTGGTTTCCGATTCCGGAGATCATTGTTCAATACCTTCACAGGCTCGGGCTATCGATCAGCCAGTTGACCCCACATAGCTTGCAGCAACTCGTTGGTCTCTTAACGTTGATTTACGAGAGGGGAATAATCCTTAGCGTTGATCATCTCAAGGGTTTACTGAAACTCGAGGAGACGACACGAAGGATTAACTTATTGCCTCGCAAGGAAATAGTCAGTGGTTGCATGTCGAACTACCCTTCTTTGAAGAAGAACTTCTTCTATGTTCGTATTGAAAGTGCATCAGTAGAGGAGGACTGCATTCCCTTTTTCGTGACCGCATAGGGTTGAAAAGGTATGTGATCCGAGTGCATACAATTTTTTTTTTTTTAGAAAAGCTTTTACTTATTCGCTTTTGTTTTCTGCAGAGACCAATCCTCTGCCTCCGTTTCCAGCGGATTCTTTGATTGTTACAGCTTTAATTCAAAACGGGGAGGGTAGCTGAAGAAGTTTCTCTCCGCAGCGTGTACGTCGTGCAGTTGCCCTTTTCAATCTCGGCTCCCTGCGGATTCTCCGGTTTTTGAAGAGGATCCGTGTATAGGAGAATTCGTCCCATACGTGTCTTCAACAAGGAGGAACAAGTCGAGATCCCGAAAAGACAAGCACTTGGCTGTTGATGATGATACTTTCGATCGCGCTGCCTCTCCTGAAAATATGCCAAAGAGTTTTGTTGGGGTCAAAATCGGTATGACGGAATTAATAGCCAAAACTCCCCGCAAAAATACAAAAGGAACAGTTTTATAAAACCCGAGGAGTAGTTTTATAAAACTCAAAGTCATTCATAAAACTCGCAGACCGTTTTATAAAACTCGAAAGGCCGTTTTATAAAACCCGAAGATCGTTTTATAAAGCTCGATAATCGTTTTATAAAACTCGAAAGGTCGTTTTATAAAACCCGAAGATCGTTTTATAAAACTCGAGAATTGTTTTATAAAACTCGAAAGGCCGTTTTATAAAACCCGAAGATCGTTTTATGAAACCCGAAGATCGTTTTATAAAACTCAAGGATCGTTTTATAAAACTCGAAAAGCCGTTTTATAAAACTCAAAGATCATTTTATAAAACTCAAAGATCATTTTGTAAAACTCGAGAATCGTTTTATAAAACCCGAAGGTCGTTTTAGAAAACTCGAAGATCGTTTTATAAAACTCAAAATTTGTTTTATAAAACTCGAAAATCGTTTTATAAAACTCGAAGTTCGTTTTATAAAACTCGAAGATTGTTTTATGAAATCCGAAGATCGTTTTATAAAACTCGAGAATCGTTTTACGAAACCGAAAAAACCGAAACAGCCGATGGGCGAACTAGAGACTTCTCGGATATCCCGCGCCTCGATCTCCCGCATTCCCGATTCGAAACTTACGTCTTTCGACAAGGTCGCGTTCTAAACCACGGCCGAAACATCTCCCGTTCCATCTCGATCCGACCTACCGTTCGAGTTTTACGATAAAAACCGTAAAACTTCGGTTTCTCGGAAAGAACTCGAGGAAATCGTATAAAACGGCTACGGTTAAACGAAACACCCAACATTGCCTAAACTATACGATTTATTCGAGATTTCTCGTTGAAATCATAAAAACGCGTTTTTAATAAAAAACGCCGAGGAAGTCGTAAAAAAACGTGTTTTTAATAAAAAGTCGAGTAAATTGTAAAACCTTGCAATTAACTCGAGTAATTTATTAAAAACGACGTCAGATCAGGAGACGATCCCGTTAAAAGTCGGAAAACGGATTTATCGCAAAACGGCCCGGAAGGACCTAAAACGCGATAAAAACCCATTTCGCGATTTCAATGGAATCTAACCCGCAGATTTGATAACGTTTTGACGGTTTACTCGCAGGAGGAAAATAAAAGTCAAGTTTAAAGATAAAAGGAAGGTTTGAAGAAAAATAGAAGATTTCCGCGGAAGAAAAGGAAGGATCGAGAAAAATGGAAAATTCCCGATATAGTCGAATCTGGGCGAAATGGAAAGACCGAATGACCAAGGCGAGGNTAAAAGTCAAGTTTAAAGATAAAAGGAAGGTTTGAAGAAAAATAGAAGATTTCCGCGGAAGAAAAGGAAGGATCGAGAAAAATGGAAAATTCCCGATATAGTCGAATCTGGGCGAAATGGAAAGACCGAATGACCAAGGCGAGGAGTATATAAATAGGAGGTCTAGGGCAGAAGCAAGACACACGAAATTCAGAGCTCTTACCACCAAAACTAGCATTTAGGAATCTTTCCGTTTTTCTCTTAGCGAGCTGCGTCTCAATTAGGGTTTTTTGTTCTTAAGTTTTCGGCTACTCTCTTTGTACCAGTTCAACGCAGATTCGGAATAAGAACCTCTTTGCTCTCGATTTTCGTTTATTCTTTTAATAATTCTAAGTTTCTTGTTATCTTAATCTTCGTTGTGCGGTTCTGCAGATAGCCGGTTCCTCTGGAAACTTAGGGTTTTCCCGAAGTTTTCTTTTTTACGATTATTTGACAGTAGGTGGATTTCGACACCCACAATTTTCTCGCGCAGATGGAGCGTTTGGATCGGAAGAGAGATATGCAGCCTAAACTCTTCGATCTTAGGACGCGAATGTGGGAGCAGTGAACTCCTATTGTTGTGTCGCCGGATTCAGTTAAGGTTGGGCCTGAGATTCCGGACGCGAGTTGTTGGGGTCAAAATCGGTACGACGGAATTAATAGCCAAAACTCCCCGCAAAAATACAAAAGGAACAGTTTTATAAAACCCGAGGAGTAGTTTTATAAAGCTCAAAGTCATTTATAAGACTCGAGAAATCGTTTTATAAAACTTAAGGATCGTTTTATAAAACTCGAGAATCGTTTTATAAAACTCGAAGATTGTTTTATAAAACTCGAAGATCGTTTTATAAAACTTGAGAAATCGTTTTATAAAGCCTAAGGATCGTTTTATAAAAATCGAGAATCGTTTTATAAAACTCGAAGATCGTTTTATAAGACTCGAAGATCGTTTTATAAAACTCGAGGAACCGTTTTATAAAACTTAAGGATCATTTTGTAAAACTCGAAGATCATTTTATAAAACTCGAAGATCATTTTATGAAATCCGAAGATCGTTGTATAAAACTAGAGAAATCGTTTTATAAAGCCTAAGGATCGTTTTATAAAACTCGAGAATCGTTTTATAAAACTCGAAGATTGTTTTATAAAACTCAAAGATCGTTTTATAAAACTCAAAGATCGTTTTATAAAACTCGAGGAACCGTTTTATAAAACTTAAGGATCATTTTGTAAAACTCGAAGATCGTTTTATAAAACTCGAAGATCATTTTATAAAACTCGAGAATCGTTTTACGAAACCGCAAAAAACCGAAATAGCCGTAAAACGCGAACTAGTCACAACTAGTTCGCCCATGGGCGAACTAAGCCGAGCCTGCTTTGTTCGCCGATGGGCGAACTAGGAGACACTCTACTAGTTCGCCGATGGGTGAACTAGAGACTTCCCGGATATTCCGCGTCTCGATCTCCCGCATTCCCGATTCAAAACTTACGTCTTTCGACAAGGTCACGTTCTAAACTACGGCCAAAACATCTCCCGTTCCATCTCGATCCGACTTACCGTTCGAGTTTTACGATAAAAACCGTAAAACTTCGCTTTCTCGGAAAGAACTCGAGGAAATCGTATAAAACGGCAACGGTTAAACGAAACACCGAACATTGCCTAAACTATACGATTTATTCGAGATTTCTCGTTGAAATCATAAAAACGCGTTTTTAATAAAAAACGCCGAGTAAGTCGTAAAAAACGTGTTTTTAAGAAAAAGTCAAGTAAATCGTAAAACCTTGCGATTAACTCGAGTAATTTATTAAAAACGACGTCAGATCAGGAAACGATCCCGTAAAAAGTCGGAAAACGGATTTATCGCAAAACGGCCCGGAAGGACCTAAAACGCGATAAAAACCCATCTCGCGATCTTAACGGAATCTAACCCGCAGATTTGATAACGTTTTGACGGTTTACTCGCANAGAACCTCTTTGCTCTCGATTTTCGTTTATCTTTTAATAATTCTAAGTTTTCTTGTTATCTTAATCTTCGTTGTGCGGTTCTGCAGATAGCCGGTTCCTCTGGAAACTTAGGGTTTTCCCGAAGTTTCCTTATTTACGATTATTTGACAGTAGGTGGATTTCGACACCCACAGTTTGGCGCTAGAAGGAGGGGGGGGGGTCGGATCTATCTTACACCATAGCTGCGACATGTCCAACGAAGAAACGATGACTGGTGACAACCAAACTCGTAACGAACGCGACAACGTTGAAACACCACCACCAAAAGACGCGTCTGCGGCCAATGCTACGAACGCTAACGCTGAGGCCGTCGAAAAGATGCTTTCCGAGTTTAATAAAAAATCGGAAGAGCAAGAAAAGCTCATTGGTTCGCTCGCAAAACGGGTCGAAACCCTAACCGCGAGAACCAGAGCAATTCGCCCCCGCGGAACTACTAAGATCCGCGGAAGGAGACTCGACTTCGGCGCTCCTACGGATCGTCCCAGAATCGAGCAGGGAAACTTACCGGAAAAAGATTCCGGAAAAGAAAACCCTGACACGACGCTGAAGGAATCGGAAAAATCTCCTATTCGCGAACAGGAGACCGAAGGCGACGGCATCGAAAGGGTCAACCTGGAAACGAGCGACCAAGCCGACTCGACAGACGAAGACGCCGACGTCCATCCTAGGAGAAGAAAAACTCGCAGTCCTCAACCGGAGTCTTCTCCCGAACGTTCCTTTACTGGAGACGAAGGGGAACTCGACTTCGCGCGATACGCAAAAACCGCCGAGGAACGATCTCCGGTCACTCGCAGAAAACGCCGACAAGGTCGGAAAACTGCTGGTGATCTGACCGAGATTCGCGATCTCCGTGAATACATCACCAAAACGGCCGCAGCGGTAAAAGCGGTGAAATCTCAGATTCACCACGCTACTAGCGCCGCACCCGAGATCGATCGGCTACTGTACGAGTCTCGGAAAACTCCCTTCACGGCCCGCATCACCGAGATCAAACTGCCCGATCCTGGGAGGCTTAAGGTTCCAACCTACGATGGGATGTCCGATCCTAAAGCGCACCTGCAAGCGTTCCAGATCACCATGGGACGAGCCAAGCTCAAGGACCACGAAAAAGACGCAGGCTACTGGCGCCTCTTCGTCGAAAACCTAGAAGGAGCTGCGCTCGAATGGTTCGCCAAACTTAGGCGAAATTCGATCGGAAGTTTCCGTCGACTCGCTTCGGAATTCCTGAAGCAGTATTCGATGTTCATCAACCCGGAAACCTCCGACGCCGATCTCTGGAGCTTGGTGCACAAGGAGAACGAATCTCTCCGCGATTTCATGAGTAGATTCAAGCTCGTCATGGCTAGGGTTAGCGGGATTAGCGACAAAGCCGCCATCGACGCGTTAAGGAAATCGCTCTGGTATAAATCGAAGTTCCGCAAATGGATAACTCTCGAGAAACCGCGGACGATCCAGGATGCGCTCAATAAGGCCACTGACTTCATAACCATAAAATCCTGTCCGAGAAGCATAAGCCGACGAAAACGTCCGCGAAGGATAACGCGTCCGAACAGAAGCAGAAAAAGAGAAGCTCTCGTAACGACAAATTCGTCTATCACGAGGGACGGGATCTCCAAGAGGCGCATAACTACGCCATTAACCCCGAAGCTGAACAAGGGCGAACCACGGGTAACACGTGGACGAGAAATTCAAATTACGATGAGAATTCTTTCTGCGACCTCCACCAAACCCATGGTCATTCCACCGTGAACTGCAAAGTTCTCGGCGCCAGACTTGCGGAAAAATTGGTCGCGGGAGAGCTCTCCGAGATATCCAGTCTCAAGGATCTCATCCACGATTCGGACCGCGTCCCGAAGAATGACAAAAACACGCAAACACCGCCTCAGGGAAATCAGTCGGGTGAAAAACGCAAACGAAGAGTAGACGAGAAGGGTAACGATGCTAACCGCCGAAAAATCAACATGATCATCGGCGAATCGCCATCCTTTAACGACACCGTCTCGTCAATAAAATCCTACAAACGTAAAGCCGAAACCGGCTCGAGTTGGAAGGTGCCGACGGATGATTCTCCGACAGGGGTAATCTCTTTCGACGATGCTGAAACCGGTGGAATTGACCAACCGCATGCCGATCCCCTTGTCATCGATTTGGTGATAAGCGATCTAGAGGTTGCTCGAATCCTGGTTGATACCGGAAGCACGGTCAACGTCATCTTCCGCGACACGCTAGCACGCATGGGAATCGACCTCTCGAAAGTTGAGCCGATTCCAAAATCGCTGACTAGTTTCTCCGGCGAAACGTCAATGACCCTGGGATCAATCCGACTACCGGTCGCCGCCAAAGAAGTGACAAAAACCGTTAACTTCGCGGTAGTCGATTTCCCGGCTATCTACAACTTGATTATGGGCACGCCTTGGATAAATTCCATGAAGGCGGTTCTATCCACGTATCACTTAGGCATCAAATTCCCGACGCCTACGGGAGTCACAGTAATTTGGGGATGCCAAAGACAATCGCGATCTTGCTTCCTGGCCGAACATAAGCTGAGGCAATTGGCGGTCGCGATCGTGAAACCAAAACGGGCAAAGGTCACGCCACCGCCCGCAGACGACGACCCAAAGCAAGCAACGGCTGAGAAACCAGAAGTTTCTGCACCCATCGGTTCCACCCAACCGGAGAAGACAATCCCGGATAAAGACATCGATCCCGCAACTGAAGCGATCGAGAAGTCTACAACAGCTGAGTAAGCACACTCGCGCAAACAATCAGAACTACGAGATGGCTTGATTTCTGAAAGGAATACGTAGGCAGCTCGCCTAAAGACTAGTTCAGCTATCCCCCCTTCCAAAACAGGGGGGGGGGGAGTGGGTGAGTATACGAGTATTCGTATACTCCCAAATTTTTTTACAAAATTTCTTTTAGCTTTGTAACCAATTTTTTTTCGAAATTTCTAATAAAGACAAAGTTAGAATATCTCCGCTACCATAGAAAAACGCAAATCCGGAAAATCGCTTCCGCATTAACAACTACTTAATCGTTTTATAAAAATTCGCATATCAAAATATTTTCGAAAAGAACTGGCGAGACGTCGCCTAAAACTCTCAAAGAAAAATATTTCTCCAAAGTCCGTCCGCGACTATAGAAACACGAACGCTCGGCGATTGGCCCCGTCGAGCACGCCAGCCGTCCTAAACAAACGCACCGACCTATCGGTCCGCATACATCCGACGAGGATAAAATAGCGCGCTATAAAAGAAATCCAAATTTTTGGTCAGCACTTCCGGGCAACTTAGAAATTGTTCCCGGTGAGATGCTCGGTTCCAACCATATGAATCATATAAGCCGAGAACCTATCGCGGATTCTAAATCGGTATGGAATCAGGTTAAAATTGCAACGGGCAAAACGAAAGCCGATTAGTCATCGCACAGCCCCAATCCGAAAGGAAACCTAGGTCTTGCCCTAAACCCAGCACACTGGTCGCTAACGTCTCAAGGCATGAATCGAGATCCTAAAGGCATGTCTCTTCGCCCACATCTAAACACTCGCGAAAATCGAAATCTCCCGAGTTAAACGAATCGGACGATTTACACCGAAGAGTTAGGTACGAGATGACAACTCGTATTCTTTCCTCTACATCTAAAACGAATTTCATACTTAGAAAATATTTTCTTATTAAAAGCATCCAAGTACACACCGCCCAGCGGTAGGGATTCAAAGCCACCAACGGCCAGTCCCGGAAAAACAACGACAAAATCAAAAATCTAATAACATCAAACATCAATGATAACCCATGAACGATCCTGCGACATTCGCGATAATCACCATGCGCTCGTTGAACAGCTTCCGCATCCGAACAACCGGTTGCAAATCGCTCGCGACGGGCCTTCATCTCCTCGGCGACCTCTCATTTGCCCGCACGACGAGCACGACGAATCCTTTGGTCAGAAAGCTCCTTGGCACGACGAGACCTGGTCGCACACTCATCCCTCACGCGAGCAACCTCCCTTGCAATCACTTCTTCGGCTTGGTTGGCCTCGACCTCTGCCCGAAGACGAGCAACTTCCTTTTCGGCCATGTTCGCTCGAAACTCAGCAAGGCGAGCCTCAGCTGTGCGATTGTCTAGGGCTCGGCTCATGATAAGGAAACCCTACCAAAGAGAAGAATTAAGCGATGTCATAAAAACTGCTCGAAAATGAAAACAATAAACGCACGTACCTCCTTAGCTATCTCAGACCCCCTAATAAGCTCCGGAACTTGATCATGGTCAATGTCCGGAAAATGGGAGGTCGATGATCCGCCCGCCTTCGTCCAGACGCCATCTTCCGCCATCTTCGCGCGCTCAGAGTCATCGTCTTCAATTACCGGATTTTTATCCCTTCGGAAGCGTGATTTGCCACTCCCCATCGAGGGAACATGCGGAATGAACTCCCCGATAAACGGATCCTCTTCGTAAATCGGAGAATCCGCAAAAAGTCAAGATCGGAAGAGGGCAACCGCTTGACGGACACGTTGCGGAGAAAAACTGCACCAACCAGCTTCACCACGTTTGAGAGAAGTGGTGATGTCCGAAAGATCCGCGGGATACGGAGGCAAAGGGTTGGTTACTGCGGAAAAACAGAAAGTCATTTAAAAAAAAAAAAAAATAATAAGAAGAAAAGGATTCGTGTGAACTCGAGTCGCATACCTCTCCGACCCCACGTGGTCGTAAAAAGCGGAATACAACCCTCCTCGACCGACGCACCGTCGATACGAACATAGAAGAATTTTTTCTTCCAAGAAGTAGAAAGCGTTGAGCAGCCCGTAACAATTTCATCACGAGGGCATAGAGTGATCCTCCGCGATTGCCCTGTGGGCTTTAACAGACCCTTGAGATGATCGACGGTAAGGGTGATTCCCTGCTCGTAACTCAGCGTCAAAAGACCAACGAGTTGGTTTAAACTTGGAGGAGTCAATTGACTGATCGATAGTCCCAGCCTGTGAAGGTAATGAACAATGATTTCCGGGATCGGAAACCATAAGTGGCACTGTTGCAAGAAAATGTTGTAACATGTGAAAAAACCCTCGGGCGCATCCCTGTCGCGTTCCCCAGCAAGTGGGGAACGAAACTCGACGGCCTCTCCAACTCAGCAGAATTCGCGCATGTAATCGATACTGTTAAAAAGCGTCAAGCTCGGACGTCCGGAAATTTGATCGACGTCCGACAAAGGTGGAACCCAAGTTCCAGGCCTAGCGGACCCCGACTCGTCTCCGAGCGCCCCAAAAGCCTCGAGGTCCGCCGGATCTATTAACGGGGACGAATACTCTTCTTTTGGAGCCAAGGCTGGAGGCTGCGAACTCGTTCCCTCAGAATTGTGAAAATTGGAACTAGTTGAGGAACGAGTCTTTCTTCCTGAAAACATGTTTGAAGATCTTCAGAGAAAGTGGAGAGCAAAATTTCTTGAATGAGTTGTAAAAGATGGAGTAAAGAATTCAAAATTTTACTCCATATACTTATAGGGAAGAATGTTACTATTCATCTTTGGACTTTTGGCCATTAAAGTTCCGCGTAATTCCACCAAACTCGCCAAACGAGCTCAATCCACTCGCAAGAATCTCATGATTCTTACGAGCTGGGGGGCTAACTGTTGGGGTCAAAATCGGTACGACGGAATTAATAGCAAAAACTCCCCGCAAAAATACAAAAGGAACAGTTTTATAAAACCCGAGGAGTAGTTTTATAAAGCTCAAAGTCATTTATAAGACTCGAGAAATCGTTGTTTAAAACTTAAGGATCGTTTTATAAAACTCGAGAATCGTTTTATAAAACTCGAAGATCGTTTTATAAAACTCGAAGATCGTTTTATAAAACTCGAGAAATCGTTTTATAATGCCTAAGGATCGTTTTATAAAACTCGAGAATCGTTTTATAAAACTCGAAGATCGTTTTATAAGACTCGAAGATCGTTTTATAAAACTCGAGGAACCGTTTTATAAAACTTAAGGATCATTTTTTAAAACTCGAAGATCGTATTATAAAACTCGAAGATTGTTTTATGAAATCCGAAGATCGTTTTATAAAACTCGAGAAATCGTTTTATAAAGCCTAAGGATCGTTTTATAAAACTCGAGAATCGTTTTATAAAACTCGAAGATCGTTTTATAAAACTCGAAGATCGTTTTATAAAACTCGAGGAACCGTTTTATAAAACTTAAGGATCATTTTGTAAAACTCGAAGATCATTTTATAAAACTCGAAGATCGTTTTATAAAACTTGAGAATCGTTTTACGAAACCGCAAAAAACCGAAATAGCCGTAAAACGCGAACTAGTCACAACTAGTTCGCCGATGGGCGAACTAAGAGATACCCATCTAGTTCGCCCATCGGCGAACTAAGCCGGCCCGGCTTAGTTCGCCGATGGGTGAACTAGAGACTTCCCGGATATTCCGTGTCTCGATCTCCCGCAGGTGGATTTGACAGTAGGTGGATTTCGACACCCACACGAGTGGTGAAGTTGATCAACCGTGGAATGATGCAAGTGTTGACCAGAGCTCAGCATTCGGGTTTGATGATTTTGATGTATGATGTTCTCGTTTTATGATATTGCTGTAGTTTTCTGGGACTGGCCGTTGATGGATTTGAATCCCTGCCGCTGGACGGCGTGTATTTGAATGAAAATTTTAATAAAAATTATTTTTTAAGTATGAAATCTGCGTTTCGTTTTAGATGTAGAGGGAAGAGTACGAGTTGTCGTCTCGCATTTAACTCGTGGTGTAGATCGTCCGGTTCATTTACTCGGAATGTTTTGATTTTCGCGAGTGTTTAGATGTGGGCAAAGAGACATGCCTTTAGGATCTCGATTCATGCCTTGAGACATTAGAGATCAGTGTGCTGGGTTAAGGGCAAGACCGAGGTTTGCTTTCGGATTGAGGCTATGCGATGACTAGTCGGCTTTCGTTTTGCTAGTTGCGATTTTAACCTGATTCCATACAAATTTAGAATCCGCGATAGGTTCTCGGCTTATACGATTCGTCTGGTTGGAACCGAGCATCTCACCAGGAACAATTTCTAAGTTGCCGGAAGTGCTGACCAGAAATTTGGATTTCTTTTATATCGCGCTATTTTGTCCTAGTCGGATGTATGCGGACCCGTGGGTCGGTGCGTTTGTTTAGGACGGCTAGCGTGCTCGACGGGGCCAATCGCCAAGCGTTTGTGTTTTTATAGTCGCGGACGGACTTTTGTTTAAAGTCACCAGCAATTTTCCGACCTCGTCGACGTTTGCTGTGAGTAACTGGAGATCGTTCCTAGGCTGTTTTTGTGTGTTGCGCAAAATAGAGCTCCTCCTCGTCTCCAGTGAGAGATCGCTCGGGAGAAGACTCCACAGAGGGCTGCGAGTTCTCCTTCTCCTAGGATAGACGTTCGCGTCCTCGTCTGACGAGTCGTCTTGGTCGCTCTTTCCAGGTTAACCCTTTCGACCCCGGCTTCCTCGGTCTCCTGTCTGTGAGCAGGAGACTTGTCCGATTCGTTTAGCGCGTCCCGTCTTCCTCGGTCTCCTAACCCTAGCAATCTAAGACTAAAACCCTAGTTGAGACGCAGCTCGATAACGAAAACGGAAATATTCCTAGATGCTAAGTTTGGTGGTGAAACCTCTGAGAACTCGTCCTCTGCCTTTTGCTTATATACTCCTTTCCTAGGCGGTTTAGTCTTTCCATTTCGCCCAGATTCGAGTTTATCGAGAATCTTCCATTTATCTTGATCTTTCTTTTTTTCTGCGAAAATCTTCTATTTATCCTCAAACTTGACATTTATCTTCAAGTTGGACATTTATCTTCTTTCTACGAGTAAATTGTTAAAACGTCATCGTATCTTTGGGCTGGACTTCGTTAAGATCGCGAGTTGGCTTTTATCGCATTTTAAGACTTTCCGAGCCGTTTTGCGATAAAACCATTTTACGACTTTAGACGAGGTCGTTTCCATATGCGATGTCGTTTTTAAATAAGTTTCTCGAGTTAATTGTAAAGTTTGGCAATGTTCAATGTTTCGGTTAATCATTGCCGTTTTCTACGATTTACTAGAGGTTTTATTAAAAATGCACTTTTTACGATTTTCCATGAAAAATCTCGAGTAAATTATATAGTTAGGCAATGTTCGGTGTTTCGTTTAAACGTTGTCGTTTTATATGATTTCCTCGAGTTCTTCCGTAAAACAAGACTTTACGATTTTTGTCGTAAAACTTGAACGATAGGACGAATCAAGACAAAACAAGAGACGTTTCAACCATGGTTCAGAACATGATCGAGCCGAAGGACGTATGCCTTGAGTCGAGGAAGTGGGAGATCAAGGGTCGGGATGGTCAGCTCGACGTACAGCAAGCCAAACCGGGTTGGTTCAGCTCGCCGTACGGCGAGCTGGTTCGTTGCCACCTAGCTCGCCGTACGGCGAGCTGGTCCGGGACCGACCATTTCGCCGTACGGCGAGCTGAACCGGTTGGTTCGGCTCGTTGTACGTTGAACTTGGTTCGGTCGAACCCGTTCGCGGTTTATGGCGGATGCGGTTTTTTTTTTAACTTGGGCAATCGTGTAATCGACGTTTGTTTCGTTCGTTCTTCCGAGATGACGATATCCAAGTTTTCCGTGGATTTCTTTTACTCAGAAATTTCTTAGAACTTTATAAAACGACTTCTCGAGTTTTATAAAACGTATTTCTATTTTTGCGGAAAGTTTTGTTTATTGATTCCGTCGTACCGATTTTAATCCCAACACCGGTCGTCGTCAAGAAGAAAAACGGCAAATGGCGGGTCTGTGTAGATTTCGCTGATTTAAACAAGGCTTGCCCGAAGGATAGCTTCCAAATCCCGCACATCGATCGCTTAGTCGAATCAACCGCCGGGAAAGAACTGTTAACGTTCATGGATGCCTTCTCGGGCTATAATCAAATCATGATGCACCCCGATGAGCGAGAGAAAACCGCATTCTTCACAGACAGAGGAACTTATTGTTATAAAGTAATGCCTTTCGGGCTTAAGAACGCCGGAGCAACTTACCAGCGCCTTGTCAACAAAATGTTCGCGGACAAGCTCGGCCGAACAATGGAAGTATATATTGATGACATGCTGGTCAAGTCACTCCGCGCGGCGGACCATCCCCTGCACCTGGAAGCGTGTTTCAAAACGCTCAACGAATACGGTATGAAGTTAAACCCGGATAAATGCACATTTGGTGTCACCTCTGGCGAGTTTCTCGGGTATATCATGATACAGAGAGGAATCGAGGCGAACCCAAAACAGATTTCGGCAATCCTCGATCTCCCAAGTCCGAGAAACAGCCGCGAAGTGCAGCGCCTAACCGGCCGAATTGCGGCCCTGAACAGATTTATCTCGAGATCTACGGATAAGTTCCTCCCATTCTACGAACTCTTGCGCGGGAACAAGCGTTTCATATGGGACGAGAAGTGCGAAGAGGCGTTCGCGCAGCTAAAGCGGTATCTCACCATGCCTCCGGTTCTGTTGAAACCCGAGTCCGGAGACATCCTCTCTCTCTACATAGCCGTCTCACCAACGGCGGTCAGCAGCGTCATTATCAAGGAAGATCGCGGCGAGCAGAACCAATATTCTATACGAGTAAACGTATGACCGATCCTGAGACGCGCTACCCGATGCTTGAAAAAATGGCATTAGCGGTAATCACCTCAACAAGGAAGCTCAAGCCATACTTCCAGTCCCATACGGTTGAGGTCCTGACCAACTATCTTCTTTGAACGGTCATGCATAATACAAATCAATCTGGACGGTTGTCCAAATGGGCAATTGAGTTAAGCGAACATGACGTCGTGTTCAAAAGCCGTCCCGCAGCAAAGTCCCAAGTTTTAGCTAACTTCATCATCGAACTACCCCGAGACCTCGAAGAAGAGCTAAATCAGGAGCTCGCGCTTCCACAACAAAACTGGATACTCCACGTTGACGGCTCCGCCACAAATCAATGTTTAGGTGCCGGGGTCCAACTTCAATCCCCGACAAGTGAACTAATCCGACAATCGTTCAGCTTCGGTTTCCTGGCATCTAACAATGAAGCCGAATATGAATCCCTCCTCGCCGGTCTCTGATTGGCTAATGCGGTCAACGCGAAATGACTCAGCGCCTACTCCGACTAACAGCTGGTTACGAGTCAATATAGCGACGAATACGATACTCGGAACGAACGCATGAACATCTATCTCCACCTGGTCAGAACTTTATCTCAGAAGTTCGAATTTTTTGAACTCACTAAAGTGCCTCGAGGAGAGAACGTGTGCGCTGATTCCCTGGCCGCCTTAGGGAGAAAATTACGCGACCAAGTGAAACGCACAATCCCGATATACCGAATTGAAGAACCGAGTATTGACCCAGTGATCGGCAACCTGAACGCCGCTGTCCGGACGCGCGCATCCGCACTCGCAGAGGAGAATTTTCCTACTGAGGAAGAACCCAATGACGACACGGTACAATCGGTACCCGCAAGCGAACCAGAGGACGCGAGTACCGATTGGAGGACCGAGCTACTCAACTTTTTGCGGGACGGGTTTCTTCCTGCCGAGAAATTGAAAGCACGACGAATAAGGGCACGTAGTACAAGATATGTGGTCCTCGATGACGGACTGCATCGCGTCGCCGCCAATAAAGTCCTGCTCAAGTGCATACACGGAGACAAAACACGACTTGTCATGTCCAAAACAAACGAAGGCGCAGCAGGGAACCACTCCGGCGGGCGCGCTCTCGCCCTCAAAATCAAAAACCTCGGCTTTTACTGGCCCACGATGACTGCCGACTGCATATCCTACGCTCAGCGGTGTGACATATGCAAACGACACGCACCGACTATCCATTCTCCCACCGAGATGCTCCGGACCATATCTGCTCCGTATCCGTTCGAATTCATGCGATGGGGAATTGACATAATCGGCCCCATGCCGAGTTCGCGACAGCGCCGCATTATCTTGGTTTTAACCGATTATTTTACTAAGTGGATCGAAGCCGAGGCCTACACTAGATTTACCGACAAGGAGGTTCAAAATTTTGTATGGAAGAACATTATCTGTCGCCACGGCTTGCCTTACGAGATAGTGACGGACAACGGCTCTCAGTTCATTTCTCAGCACTTTTGCGTATTCTGCGACAAATGGCGAATCCGCGAAAACACTTCAACTTCGCGTTACCCACAAACTAACGGCCACGCCGAATCCTCAAACAAGACGATAATCGATGGCATTAAGAAAAGACTCGACCTAAAAAAAGGTTGCTGGGCCGACAAGCTGGACGGAGTACTATGGTCGCACCGAACAACGCCTCTCAGAGCAACCAAAGCAACTCCCTTCTCACTGGCCTACAGAATTGAAGCAATGGCTCCGGCAGAAGTCAACGTTGCTAGCTTACGCCCCAGTAAAATGCCTCAACACGATGATCTCAACCAAGCGATGTTACTCGACGCCCTTGACGCGATTGAGGAAAGACGAGATCAGGCCCTACTCCGGATACAAAACCACCAGCATCAGATAGAAAGCTATTACAATAAGAAAGTTCGCTCACAGCCCCTTGGGTTAGGTGACCTCGTCCTGCACAAGGTTTTCGAGAACACCAAGGAGCTGAACGCCGGCAAATTTGGAGCAACTGGGAAGGCCCGTATAAAATCGTTCAAGTCATTAAACCCAGAGTCTACCGACTAGAAACTTCATCGGGGAAGGAAATGCCGCGAGCGTGGAATTTCTTGCACCTCTGTCGCTACCACATCGACACTACAAGAAAAATGGGCTTTAATAGCAGGCCGGTAAAGCGTTTTTTACGATTATGCTATCGTTGATAGACCCGTGTTTTAAATATAGCGTTTTCATATTTCAAAACGCTATGTCAGAGTCTCGAGGTTAAAAAAATAATTAAGTGTCTGGTTTAAAAGGAAATGCTTAAGTATTATAACAATAAATTAATAAAAGTGTTATGGGGAGTAAAGCGGTAATGCCCGCGAAACTTAGTCATTTTTGGCTCTTAAAAATTAGAGTTTTCACAAAAATTCCCAAATTATTAGGGGTTCGTTCTCCCCTCTCTCTGTTCTTCCCTCTTCCCCGTTTGCCTCCATTTTGCTCGATAGACTCCACCTGCCTCTCTTTCACTCCAAAATTTCATTCTCAATTCCTCAGCTCCAGTCATTATTCATCCCGAATCCACTAAGATTGAAATCGCCTCTGACTGAAATCCAATCCAAATCAATCGAAGGTGAATTATTTTTTGTCTCATTCAATCAGATTCAACATTGATTTTTCTCTATGGTAGTTATAGGGTTATTGCATGTTTAACTGAATCGTTCCTTTGTATACTTTTTACACAAAGTTTTATTTTCTGACATCTTTGGTTTAAGGTTTCTATTTAAGTTATTATTTTTTTGTAAAATCTGTTAATTATTTCAATCTATTATAACATCGTTTTCTTCATTTGCAGGGGTCTCAAAGTAAAATCGAAGAGAGTTTATAAGGTATAAATCTCATTCCATTTTGTTGTTATTACATTTCTTTCTGTTTCGTTGTTCTGGGTTGATAAAGTGAGTGTCTTGTTTGTTCGTCTGGTCGGAGCTGTATCATGGACAAATCTTGGGTCTGGTTACCAAGGTAATAACTTAACTTCATTGTTTTTTGTAAATTGTTTTTCTGTATATGTCGTTCCTTTTTTAGTTTGAGTGTTTAATAAATTTAACTTGTTTTAACCCGACAGGAACAGCCATGAGTATGAGAAAGGAGCTACTGAGTTTGTGTCTTCTGCATCAAGACGTTTAGGTGATCCAGCTGAGATGTTCTGCCCTTGTGTTGATTGTCGAAATGTCTGCCATCAATCTACTGAGAAAGTTTTCGAGCATCTGGTGATCAGAGGAATGGATATGAAGTACAAGAGTTCTATGTTTTGGACTAAACACGGGGAGACCAGACCTGATAAGTCAGCTGATGTCAAGTGCTCTGAAAATGAGGCTTACGACTTGTTTAGATCCACCTTCTTATCAAGTGAAAGCAATGAAGCAAATGAAAAGGATAATGCTGGGGTGTTTGAGGGGCCTGATACGCCTGAAGAAGCTGAGTTCAGAAAGAAGTTAGAAGATGCAGAAACTCCTTTGTATCCGAGGTGTCTGAGATTTACGAAGGTTGCTGCAATCATGGGTCTGTACAGGATAAAGGTCAAGAGTGGGATGTCTGAGAACTTTTTTGATGAGCTACTGTCATTAGTTCATGATATGCTTCCGGGTGAAAATGTTCTGCCTAAGTCTACAGATGAGATGAAGAAGTTTCTGAAACAGTTTGGTTTTGGGTATGATGTCATCCACGCCTGCAAGAATGACTGTATTCTTTACAGAAGAGAGTTTGAGGATGCAGTGAGCTGTCCAAGATGTAGTGAATCAAGATGGGAGACGGACAAGCAGACTGGTGAGGAGAAGAAAGGGATTCCTGCTAAGGTGCTTCGCTATTTTCCGATAAAAGACAGGTTCAGGAGAATGTTTAGATCGAAGCGGTTGTGTGAGGACTTTTGTTGGCATTCCGCTAATGCCTCTGAAGATGGAACTATGCGACATCCAGCTGATTCTTTGACTTGGGTTCAGATAAACAACAAATGGCCGGAGTTCGCTGCTGAAGCAAGAAACCTGAGACTAGGAATTTCAATAGATGGCATGAATCCGTTCTCCATCCAGAACACCAAGCATAGCACATGGCCTGTTCTACTGGTGAACTACAACATGGCTCCAACGCAGTGTATGAGGTCCGAGAACATTATGCTGACAAGGTTGATACCTGGCCCAACTGTGGGAACCGAAATCCACACCGTCGATTTTCCATCAAATATGGAAACTTAGGATGAAACCCTAATTTTCCCGAGGTCCTGGATCTCTGCGAAAATCACTAAAACAAACGAATTTAAAAGAATATGGATGAACAATGAAGAACAGAGAATAGGAACTTGTATGAAAGCTTTTATTAAATTAGAATCGGCAACTGTTACAAGAAGAATTGAAGAACTTAGACGTCGAAACGTTCTAAGGATCTGAATTGCTAGTGTAAACGCTAAGTCCTAAATTCCTAAGCTAACAGCCATCTTTTAAGGTCTGATTTTCGTCCCCTTCTTCTGCCCTACGCCTCTGGTTTATATACTCCCTGCCTTGACGGTTCGATCTTTCCATTTCACCGGATTTGAGTATTTTGAGAATCTTCCATTTTTCTCGATCCTTCCTTTTCTTCCGCGGAAATCTTCTATTTGCCTTTTATTTTCCTTCTGCGAGTAAACCGTCAAAACGTTTTCGAATCTTTGGGTTAGAGTCCGTTAAGATCGCGAGATGGGTTTTTATCGCGTTTTAGGTCCTTCCAGGCCGTTTTGCAATAAATCCGTTTTCCGACTTTTACGGGATCGTTTCCTGATCTGACATCGTTTTTAATAAATTCCTCGAGTTAATCGTAAGGTTTTACGATTTACTCGACTTTTTTTTATTAAAAAATACGTTTTTTACGATTTACTCGACGTTTCTTATTAAAAACACGTTTTTTATGATTTCAACGAGAAATCTCGAATAAATCGTATAGTTTAGGCAATGTTCGGTGTTTCTTTTAACCGTTGCCTTTTATACGATTTCTTCGAGTTCTTTATCGAGAAAACGAAGTTTTACGGTTTTTATCGTAAAACTCGAACGATAAGTCGGATCGAGATGGAACGGGAGATGTTTCGGCCGTGGTTCAGAACGCGACCGTGTCGTAAGTTTCGAATCGGGAATGCGGGAGATCGAGGCGCGGGATATCCGGGAAATCTCTAGTTCGCCCANTTTTATACGATTTCTTCGAGTTCTTTATCGAGAAAACGAAGTTTTACGGTTTTTATCGTAAAACTCGAACGATAAGTCGGATCGAGATGGAACGGGAGATGTTTCGGCCGTGGTTCAGAACGCGACCGTGTCGTAAGTTTCGAATCGGGAATGCGGGAGATCGAGGCGCGGGATATCCGGGAAATCTCTAGTTCGCCCATCGGCGAACTAAGCCGGGCTGGCTTAGTTCGCCAATGGGCGAACTAGTCGAGTGCTTCCTAGTTCGCCCATTGGCGAACTAAGCTGGGCCAGCTTAGTTCGCCAATGGGCGAACTAGTTGAGTGCCTCTTAGTTCGCCCATGGGCGAACTAGTCGTGACTAGTTCGCGTTTTACGGATTGTTTCGGCTTTTTGCGGTCTCGTAAAACGATTCTTTGAGTTTTATAAAACGATTCTTCGAGTTTTATAAGATGATTCTCGAACTTTATAAAACGATTCTCGATTTTTATAAAACGATTCTTCGAGTTCTATAAAACGATTCTTCGAGTTTTATAAAATGATTCTCGAATTTTATAAAACGATTCTCGAGTTTTATAAAACGATTCTTCGAGTTTTATAAAACGATTCTTCAAGTTTTATAAAACGATTCTCGAGTTTTATTAAAACGACTTTCCGTTTTAATAAATGAATTTTGTGGAAAGTAATGATTCCAGAAGTTATCGTAGACGTTGATTTCGAGATTACGGTTTTTGACACCAACAGTTAGCCCCCCAGCCTGCAATTCCTTGAGGAAATTTTGCGGGCGGATGGAGTTAGTTTTTAAATCGGAATCTACGGCTAAGATTTGTCTCATTACGAGAAAGATCTTTTTTTTTTCTATAAGTGTTGGGGTCAAAATCGGTACGACGGAATCAATAGCCAAAATTCCCCGCAAACGCGTAAACGCAACAGTTTTATGAGTCTCGAGAATCATTTTATAAAACTCGAAGATCATTTTGTAAAACTCGAGAGATCGTTTTATAAAACTCGAGAGATCGTTTTATGAAAACTCGAAGATCGTTTTATAAAAACTCGACGATCGTTTTATAAAACTCGAGAGATCGTTTTATAAAACTCGAAGACCGTTTTATAAAAACTCGAAGATCGTTTTATAAAAAAAACTCGACGATCGTTTTATAAAACTCGAGAGATCGTTTTATAAAACTCGAAGATCGTTTTATAAAAACTCGAAGATCGTTTTATAAAAACTCGAGAAACTCGTATTATAAAACTCGAGAACTCGTTTTGCAAAACCGCGAAAAACCGAAACCGCCGCAGAACGCGATCTAGTCACGACTAGATCGCCTGCTGGCGATCTAAGCC
>CAKOAT010215377.1:150356-163071 GCA_932364175.1 Eruca vesicaria subsp. sativa | reverse complement strand
TCGCCATATGGCGACCTAGCCAAGCTGAACTAGCTCGCCGTACGTCGAGCCTACCATTCCGAGCCTCGATCTCCCACATCCTTGATTCGAAACTTACGTCTTTCGACAAGGTCGCGGTCTAAACCACGGCCGAAATATCTCCCGTTCCATCTCGATCCGACTTACCGTTCGAGTTTTACGATAAAAACCGTAAAACTTCATTTTCTCGGAAAGAACTCGAGGAAATCGTATAAAACGGCAACCGTTAAACGAAACACCGAACATTGCCTAAACTATACGATTTATTCGAGATTTCTCGTTGAAATCATAAAAAACGCGCTTTTAATAAAAAACGCCGAGTAAGTCGTAAAAAACGTGTTTTTAAGAAAAAGTCGAGTAAATCACAAAACTTTGCGATTAACTAGAGAAATTTATTAAAAACGACGTCAGATCGGGAAACGATCCCGTAAAAGTCGGAAAACGGTTTTTATCGCGAACGGCCCGGAAGGACCTAAAACGCGATAAAAACCCATCTCGCGATTTCAACGGAATCAAACCCGCAGATTTGATAACGTTTTGACTGTTTACTCGCAGAAAGAAAATAAAAGTCAAGTTTAAACATAAAAGGAAGGTTTGAAGAGAAATAGAAGATTTCCGCAGAAGAAAAGGAAGGATCGAGAAGAATGGAAAATTCCCGATTTAGTCAAATCTGGGCGAAATGGAAAGATCGGATAGCCAAGAAGAGGAGTATATAAAGAGGAGGTCTAGGGCAGAAGCACAGGGACGAAATTCAGAGCTCTCACCACCAAAACTAGCATTTAGGAATCTTTCCGTTTTTCTGTTAGCGAGCTGCGTCTCAATTAGGGTTTTCTAGTTCTTACGCTTTCGGCTACTCTTTTTGTACCAGTTCAACGCAGATTCGGAATAAGAACCTTCTTGCTTTCAATCTCGCTTATTTTCGTTTTAATTCTAAGTGTTTTCGTCATCTTAATCTTTGTTGTGCGGTTCTCGCAGATAGTCGGTTCCTCTGGAAACTTAGGGTTTTCCCGAAGTTTCCTTATTTACGATTTATTTGACAGTAGGGTGAAATCGACTCCCACAATTGTAGTATTATACAATATGAAATTTAATTTATGTTGGACTTTATAGACTTTATTCTTATATTAACTTAAGTTGGTTTAGACTAAATAAGTGAGTTCCAAAATGGGTTTCAACAATACTATTACCAATTTTAGTAGGTATTTTTCGGTTGGATAGAGAATAAGAACATCAAACAGTGGCCCAAAATAATTCTGTTATTTCGTTGGAAACATTTCACAGATAGAAGAGAAAGCCCAAGACATGTTATAAACGACAATATTTCACAATTTCTTTTGTCTCATGTGAGACAAATCGGAAGGTAAAAAAAAACTTCATATCTAACCATATCCTCAAACCGATTATCTTGTCCATTCACCCATGCAATATCACACCATCAAATTCGATTTCTTCAGGTAAATCTTCAATCTCTTAAGCTAATAGTATATCTGAATGTGCTTTGACAAACTTCATAAGAGATCTAAAAACTGACATATCCAACGGCTCCTTACTCTTTTAGATTTACTCATTTAAACCCTACATCCGTGCCTTGGATCTTCTGTTTTGTCGAGTTTCAAAAGAATACAGTTTCTGATTATCGTAAGTTTAATATATTTGGAGTTGAAATTTTTTGATATCTTATGTCTTTTTCCTTGTTTATTTGTTGATAAACATTTGGTTGATTATCATAAAGATAAAAAGATAGCTCAGAGCCGAGTTTTTGATCATCTTTGTCTTCTTTATTTGTTTTTATGTTTGCTCAGTTCATATCTTTCTCTGATTTCTCTGTTTCGGTATAATAAAAAGTTTCAAGCTTATAACATTTATGATTTCCTCACTTATGATGTTTATGGTTGTCTTCTTAATTCGTTTTAGGTTCTGATCAGTTCAGATCTTTGTGTTGTTATCTTTGTTGCAGAGTTACACTCATGAGGCTAATAATGATTTGGAAATATTCTCAGTTAACCTTTTCGGATTTGGATTTTTCAGTTACATTCATGAACTGATAATATTTTGGAACGATAACTGGAGTTTTCAATTACTAGACACTAAAGATCATGCAAAATATTATGCAGGTAATACATTTCCTAAGTAAGCTTACTATGGTTGTCCCAAGCGTTCTTCTAATCACATGTCTTTAAATTTAGGGGTTTCAGTGATGATGTTAATGGTTTTGTGAGTAGGGATAGGATATAACTATCATGATCAACTCTTCTTCTGATTATTACTAGTTGCATACCCCCCGCGCAAGCGCGGAGCCGAGATAATTGATGTTTGCTTGTGTTTTTTTCGGTTGTTGGTTTAGTGGGTTATTCTAATAAAACCAAATAATGATAAAATGGGAAGAATATAGCAAGAGTGTAAAGTGAAAATATTGTATATATAATGTGTTAAATGTTATCTATATGCGAAGTAAGGTTTATAGGGATAACTAAATTATAATATAGTTTCTAGTGTATAAAAATAGGTGTCTACCTTATTTTTTTTATGTTGGAAATAGTTTTTATATCGGAGATCAAAACTTGATATAATTATTTATTTATAGTATTTATATTTGTACTAAACACTTTATCAATTTGAAAATAACTTTAATTTAAGCTAATATTTGTTGTTTGGGTTTCAATAGATAGGTTTGGATATGTCTTTTTTGTAAGTTTGAATTTTGTTCATGAATAATGTGGCATTTTTATTTACGGCGTCATCGACTGTGGAAATCCATTCGCCGGAGTCTGTTAAAACTGAAATTATAGTAACTATTAAAAATTGAAGAGAACTTACATAGTTATTTTATAAATAACAAAAATACTTAAATTTTGTTGTTTTTATTTTATTTGACATACATAATTTTTTTGAAAATATATATTAGGAAATATGTTCTAATATAAAATATATATTAGGACATGATAGTGCCGCGTGGGACTCGTTTTGTTTTTTTGTTTTTTGGGCTGTTCGTTTTTTGATCCATTTTTAATTGTTTTTGGGTTTGGTTTTGTTTTTTGGGATGTTCGTTTTTTGATCAATTTTTAATTGTTTTAGGGTTTGAGTTCGTCAAATTTTAAGTTTTTTTTACTATTTTGGGCTTTAAACAATAAGTCCAGAGGTAAAAAAATAATACAAACATTAAAACTAAAAAGCCCATATGATAATAATCCAAACAAAAAAAACTAAAATACATAACAGCTGCGTGATTTGAACCCACGTGCTCGTGGACTTAATTAGATACCTTATACCACTTTGCTAAAGTGTATTCATTGTTCATAATCATTTTAAAACAAATATAATTTTTAAAACTTAAACCGCGGGACCCACAAACTTGCTGATGTGGACAGCTTTAGAAGCCTTAAAAGTAAACTATTATAATATAGATTATAGCTCTTTAGTAAACTCGTTTCTTCTAAATTTTGAAAGCGCTGTGGGCCAAAATTGATATGCAAACTTTAGGTATCATGATTAAAGATATGAAAAGATAAAAGAATCAGTTTAATTACTGTATTAACTCCATTCTCTTACTTGTGTTCCCTTGAAGAATGTTCCACCCCTTGTACATGATTCGTTTATTGAGAATTCATCGAGCTGAATGGACAAACTATGGCGTCGATCGTTACACTGATGCATCTCTTCAAGCAACTCCATTGGCTGTTACATGCGTTAGAATTGGTTGGTTCCCGGGTAACCAAGTCATTCTTCCTCTCACACAGACACTTGAAAATGAAGCGGTGAAGAGAATCTCTAGAGCCTTCCTATCTTGGTTACTCTAAATCATCTGAAATAATATCCTTCAGATTTTCATGGTACTGCATAAGAGTTTAGATGGTTGTATATATAGTGCGGGGGATGTAGGTTTTCATAGGGATTACACGGATGGAACATAGGAGGTGGAAACATTTGGTCAATCAAGAATATTACTTGGAATATACTTCGTTAATGATTCACAATATATTTTGATTACTAACTTTCTGCTTCAAATTATTAATATAGTTTGTAACTTTTATAACTGAATATATTGTTGTGAGACAGTGCGAAATTTATGCGTTTGCGGAGCAATATTTTAAACTTCGAATTCGATTACAATACTTTTGAAATATCATGTTTTATTTAGATATAGATACTTTGAAGTTTAGCTTGCATATACGTGTATGGAAAATGATAATCTCTACACAAAATAGAAAAATCTAGATTCTTAGAGTAATAAAATTTTGTCAATTTAATTCTATCGGGTTAAAACCACTTTACTAGGGTAAAATCGTTTTGATACAAAACATTAGATTAAAAAATAATGCAGTGGTATTCGGCTGTAATTACTGTTGAAATAAAAGGGCACTTTAAAAAAGTGACTTTTGTTTTAATAGTATAGATTGTCATAAAAAAAGAGATTAACCATAACAAAAAAATAGGGATATATTTTTGCAATATTTTATATTTTTCCCGTCATCTTTTTCCTTCTTTCTTTTAATTAATCTTATAAAAATTCTTATTCAAAAATTATTTTAATTATAAAACCACGACTTTTTTCTTTATATGCCATTTTAAGTTATTTTAAACATATATATATATAATTTAATATGTAATGTTACAATAAGATAATGTAAAAAATTATTATATTCTATAAAATATAAGTCTATTCTATATATTATTATATAAATAGGTTATTCTATACAAACTACTTTTATTTTTCTTTTTTCCTCTTTATTCTTTTTCAGTAATTCTTTTTACCTATAACCAATCTGTAATCATCTATAATATAATAAAATTCATGATCTTTTAATCATTTGTAGTAATTACACAAATACTATGAAGCATAGAGATCAAAATCCAAATCATAAATTTTATTTTTCTTTGTTTTTCTCATCTTTGTTCTTCCTCACTCTTCTCCCTTTATCACCAACAACAATATATGTACACCTATATTATTATAAATAAAATTTATGCTATTCATAAGTAATCTATATATTATAAATTTTGAGTCATAACCAGAGAACTGAACATATACTAAACATAAATTCAAATCCGAAATAAATAAAAATAGAAAATATATACTTTGTAATATAGTATAGTGCTATATTTTATGTTTATATTATAGTATAGTACACTACTTTTTTTGTTCACAAGAACATTTNTAAAATTTATGCTATTCATAAGTAATCTATATATTATAAATTTTGAGTCATAACCAGAGAACTGAACATATACTAAACATAAATTCAAATCCGAAATAAATAAAAATAGAAAATATATACTTTGTAATATAGTATAGTGCTATATTTTATGTTTATATTATAGTATAGTACACTACTTTTTTTGTTCACAAGAACATTTTAGTCCAAATGATGTGAATATGTCATATGTCATATATTCTTAATTTTGAGGTTTCTAATACAGTGTTTGAGTTTTTCTGAATTAATGTAGTTATTAAAAGAAACTGTTTTTTTTTTCAGTCAAGATCTTGTAAGCGGATATCCTAAATTATAAGAAAATTAGTTGTAGAGTTTTAAACTGACATTGGTTAGATTTGCTTGCTTAGACTTATCCGTTTATTTATGTGTGTTTAATATGCAGGTATTCAAAATGTAAATAACACACAAGACAACGAGATTTGTTCAGCCTTTGTTCGTGAAGCTACTCACAAGATCACAACAATGATGACTCAAAACAGAGTACTTAGCAAGAAAGAAGAAGATAGCAAAGATCAGAACAAAATCTTCAAGAGAAAGTGGTAACTCACCTCTGGAAACATCATCGATGACTCAGCACGATATAATCTCCACCACAGGTTATTCTGTCAACTTTCTCTTTCCAGGATTTAAGCTAAGTTAGCTTTTTGCACTCTCTTCCTTCTGTAGATCACACTGATTAGTGAGGTACACTGCTCTCTTGACCTCACTAATCAGTTTGCTGTCGTTATAACAAACTGATCCACTTATGTGATGCAGGAAACGCAGCTTTCATTTAGCTGCTATACGGGAAAAGAATCGAGCGACTCAAATGGAGTGAGCTTCTGACTTAGAAGAGAAAAAATGATGGGTTGATAACGAAACTCATTTGGAGTTTGGTTGACTCAAAGTGCCTACTAGTTTTGTTAAATAATTGTTTACTAGATTTTTGACTCGAGCTTATCTACAAATGGATCGATATTTTTTTTTATTTGATGATATAAAATATTTTTGTCTAATATAACTTTCTAAAATTATTGTAGGTTTTAATTTATTATTATCATCAATATCTATGTAAATGTATTATATGTAATTGTGTAGTTTTATTTTGGAAAAAGAATATCAATTAACTACGCTTGGTTTGGGAAGTGGGTAAAACTCACCCTACCCGACCCGTTTGACCAGCAAAAAAAAAATATATATCCGTATCCGCCCACTTAATTTTGCGGATAATCTGTGGGACCTACGGATAATTTTTAATAATAAAAATAATTATTTTTTATTTTTTCTAGAATTAGTATTCAATAGTATATTTTTAATGAAATTTTTAATTTTTGTAAAAATCATTATTTTAACAAAATTTAGTATATTTTTGAAAAAAAAAAAGAATCGTTATTTTTGGTTTTTATAAAAAGAGTTGTTTGTTGGTATTGTTTTATGGGAAAAATGTTGAAAAAGTCCCCAACTTTCAGAATTGAACCATTATAATCCCAACTTTCAAAATAATTTAAAAAATCACAACTTTTCTGTTGACTTTCTAAAAAATCGCTAATTTTTCGTTGACTGGATCAATTTAGACCCGACGTTAATTATACTGATTGAATGTATTAACTTTGTTAATTTGCTTCGTCAACCAAAACGGCGACGTTCCTCTTATATTAAAAAAAACCCCTTAAACTATTTTCTCCCAAATACATTTAGGATTCTTTCGACGACGAATTCTAAATCGCGACCCACCACCAAAAATCTTTTAATCCCACTCGATCTCTTTGTTTCTTCCACATCAAACTAAGATTGGGGCTCAATCAGATCGTATCAAGAGGAGATGGGGAATAAAAAGAACAATAAGTGTCAAAAAGGAAAATTCGGCGGTGCAAACTCAAAACTTCTATGTCGGCAGGACTGATTGTCGAGAGAATCTCCAAATGGATTTGGGAGAAAATGATTTTAGAGATTTTATTAGTGTAAGAGAAACGATAGTTAAAAAAACAAATTAATGGAGTTAACACGTTCAGTTAGTGTATAAAGTCCGGTTTAAATTGATCCAGTCAACGAAAAAATAGCGAGTTTTAAAAAAGTTAAAAAAAAAGTTGTGATTTTTCAGATCATTTTGAAAGTTGGGAATTATAATGATCCAATTCAGAAAATTGAGAATTTTTCATCATTTTTCCCATTCTTTTATATTTATTTTACTAGAATTGTTGTTATATTTCTTGTTGATCAGAGACAACCCAATGAAGTATACAAATTTCATCTGCTTTCGTTGATACTGCAGTTACCATTCAGTTCCTAAGAAGTTAGTTTAGTTTCAGCCTTAGATGTTAAAAGGGTGAAACAATGCCGTGTTAAGGAAGCTGCTCGAAGTTGTAGGCTTACTACTAAAGAACTATAGTAGCTTGTGAACCAAGTTGCTATGAATATTCAAAACATTAAAAGAATCTCATAGTCTATAGAGAAACAAAGACTGGAATATTTTATATATTTCTAAAAGTGAAACGTGCTTACATATATACAACTCAAATTCAGAATAGTATGAATATCTACATATATCTAAGACTCAATAGTACTAATGATTATCAGCAAAGAATATATTTTCAAGATTTGTTTTATCTGTTTCAAATAAATTGGTTATTTTTTTGGTAAAACTAAGATTTTGTAGTTTCGTTTTATTTGTTTTTTACTATGTAAGGGATCCTAGGTATTTTAAGCATAAAAAAAACTTCTTAAAAAAGAAAAATAATTTTTAAGCATGCACGATTTATTTTTAAATTGTTTATTGCAGTGGTTAGTGTTGTCACGACACCGCAGAAATCCCAATTGAACGCTTGTGTTTGACTCTAGAACTGAGCCTCGCGACGTTTCATTTTCAAAATTTGGTTTTTTTTTTNGGGATCCTAGGTATTTTAAGCATAAAAAAAACTTCTTAAAAAAGAAAAATAATTTTTAAGCATGCACGATTTATTTTTAAATTGTTTATTGCAGTGGTTAGTGTTGTCACGACACCGCAGAAATCCCAATTGAACGCTTGTGTTTGACTCTAGAACTGAGCCTCGCGACGTTTCATTTTCAAAATTTGGTTTTTTTTTTTCAGTTCAAAAAACAAATTACGTTTTTATGCAAAAAAAGGAACGAAAATATAAGAGCCGCAAACGATGCTTCTTGGAAGTTTACAGCTAAAATGCATGTAGACAAGTAGCTCCGAAATAATTAATTGAACTAGAGTCATGAAATCTAAACTTTGTAGAATAAACAAAGACCATATTGAAAGACATTTCAAGAAAAGTCTTCTTCTTTTTGGATAATAGTACTCTTTTGTAGTAAATTAAATTAAATTAAACATAACGGATATGTATTTTGTTTCGCAAATATTTCATTTAAAAATATTTAGATATTCAACATGGTCTTTTGTAAATATTAAAATATATTTATCTAATCTACAACTGATTATATAAAAATTATTTAAATAAAAATATATTGGTTATTAAAAAAAAGAGAAAATATAAATATGTAAAATTACATTGAAAATATAAAATGACACTATTTTAAAATAAAACAAAAAAAAAATCTAAACTTATGTTTTTCTAAAGCAGAATGTTTTTCTAAAACAGAAGAGTATGATTTGTTGTGGTCATGTAGTGTTTAACAAATTTTCTGAAAACAAAGAAAATTACAACCTACAACCTTAAAAGAAGCCTTAAATCACATAATGCTAGTGCTGGAAAATGAAATAAAATCAACTTATAGGATTTACGGTTACCACGACTTCTTAAAAGATGTTACTCTTTCCCTTTGAAAATCGTCCATTTCATTTACTGGTTCTTTTTATCGGCTTCACTAACCTTCCACGTCTAGTAGTGGTCACGTCTGTATAAACAAACTTTTTTTTTTGGCTAAATGACTATAAAGAAATTTACTTTGCTTCATAGGCTCATAGCTTTTGTTATATTCTAATTCTGAGTATTACTTTGACATTAAAGTCTAAACATCGGTTGGTTAGGGAGCTTCTTGATCCGGTATAACATGCGGTTTACCTAAGCGAGTATGGTTCCGAAAGTTGTGGATTTGGTTACGCAGAATGTGCCATCCATGCGTCCTGTGATGTCTGATGTGGTTCATCAGCTTGAGCAAATGGTCCCACCACCATAACCAGAAATTTAGTTACAGCCCTAGGAATGTGATAAAAGGCAAACGATGTCGTATCAAGGAAGCTTCTAGAAGTTGTAGTCTAACTAATAGCTTGTGAACAAAGTTGCTATGAACTTACCACTTTACTAGGATAAGACCTGCGCTCTATGCAAGATGAGTTTATGTAACTAAAATATAAGATTTTAATATTCACAAATTTAAAATTTACATATGATTGTTTTTATATGTATTTGAAATTTTGGAATTTTTAGATAATTATCTATATGTAGGAGTAGAAACAATTGTAATTAGATCTGTAACTCAAAACTTATAATTTAATGGGTCCGGTTCATATATTTTTTCACTTTTCAGTGTTTGAGAGATGAAAAATAAATCGACTGTCACATGGCTTAATTGGTAGAACATTATCAAGTTTTTAATGCTTTCTTAAAAAACAGTTGGTAGAATATTCGCATTTGAAATTTATAAATTTCAAAAATTAATTTAATATAATTTTTTTTATTTGTCTAATAATATCAGAAAATAATAATTTTCAAAATTAATTTTTAAAATAAAAAATTAAGTTAAAGTTTAAATTATAATTATGTTTAAAATAAAATTATTTATTACGATATGAGATATATATATATATATATATATACATATATATATATATATATATATATTAAAAGATAACACCTATTAAAATAAAATTATTTATTTATATGATTTTATAATCATTGTAACTTATTATAGGAAAAAAAATTAGTCCTTGATCACAAAAGCTTATGTGAGATTTTTAACAGTTTTAGTAATTTATACTCGTTTTGAAAAATCCAAAATACAACATATATAAAAAATCTAAATTTTTATTATATGATTAGTCTAGTTGTGTAACTTATTTTAATAATAAAAAATGAAACAAAAATTATATAAAGTATACAGATTGTTAACAAATCTTTATTATTTAAAATCATTAATAGGCATATGTATATTAATCACATTAGGTAATTTCGTAGGTTTTATTTAAGGAAAGAATATATATATATATATATAAGATTTAGTTTGATATGTCTTATACGAGACCAACAGACTTTGTTTTAAAATTATGCTTTATATGAGGTGCTCTAGAATTTTTCTAAGTAAAATTTCATAAAAAACTGCCACATAGGATATGATTTTTTTTAATTAGTAAAAACTTAAGGTTATAACTTTTAAAATGATCATCAATTAATATATAGAGGATTTGGTGTGTGCATTTAAATCAAATAATTATTATTATTTATTAATAATCATTTATGGTAAATAAATCAACGTAATCAATATTATCCATCATATATTATATACAATTAAATTTAAATGACATTAACAATATCTATAATACATTTTAAATATGAATTTTTAGTAAATGAATTTTCTCATTATAGGGCTTATGATTATAAATATATTGTTATAACAAAATTTTGAACTATTAAAAATCGAATGCAAATTTTAAAATTAAAAATTGAATTCACAATATTTTTCAATGAAAATATCAAAATATAAGCATGTATTTTATATGGTATGTAGTTTAATTTAAATTATATATGTATTAATATAAACATATTAAATAAGACGTCTTAATTATGTATTTTATAGTTATTTGTATCTTATTACAATAAAAATTTAAACCATTAATAACAAAAAGTTTATTTGAGATATTTAAAAACTTAGTAATTTATACCCTTTTAAAAAAATTCAAAATACAGTATATACGAAAAATATAATTTTTATTATATAAATAATGTAATTGTGTAAATTATTTTAATAACAAATATTTAAACAAAAATGGTAGAGGACATAAAAATTGTTAGCAAATCTTTATTACTGAAATTATTAAATTTCATATATCTTTTAATCACATTAGGTAATTCTGTAGTTTTTATTTAAGGAAATAATGAATAATAAATTTTTAATATTAATAAGATATGTGACCAACATTTTTCTAGTAAATATGTCTTTAAACTATGGTATATGTAAGGTGTTCTAGAATTATGTTAAATAGAATTTAAAAGGCAAAGAAATATGCCGCATAGGATTGAAGTTATTTTTAATTAATACAAACTTAAGGTTACAATTTTTTAAATAACTCACAAATAATATATAGGGGATTATCATCTATAAAAATCTTAACACCCAAAAGTATTACAGAGAATATTCAAAACATTAAAAAAACTCATAGTCATAAGCATCTCAGAAAGACTTTCGTTGTAGATTACTTTGCTTCATAGCTTTTGCTATATTCGGAATCTCTCTTGATTCATAACGAATAGATGATCTGCGGTTACTTTAGACCCAAGTTCTACAAAAAATGGTTAGCTTTCTTTATTATTATTATTTTTTTTTTGTCTTCAAGTGTGTTTGTATGTTTGTAGTAATCTGTGTTAGTATTCTAAGATCATTTTTATGTGGATGCAGCAAACATTTGATCAAGTTCATCAAGATTCAGCTCAATCAACAGAGGAACAGGAAGAACGCTATGGTTAACATCTCGAATACCAATATCTTGGAGATTTTCAAGATTGGCCATGAACATGATGAAAGAGCTTATAAAAAAGTAAGAATCCTCTTCTACTAACTTCATCCTCCTCTGTTTCTTAATATGTCAATTTTGGTGCTGCAGGTAGAAGAATTACTCGAGGACGGATCATATCTTCTTATGATCTCATCGAGCAATTTTGCGACTGTATCACCTCGAATCTCTCGTTAATGCTGAATCAAAGGTATTGACACTACATTCTCAAGATTGTTTGGGAAATTGCCAGAAATAACACTTTCAAGATACCACTTTTCAACTTTACACTAACCAACTTTACCATTAAAATTTTAATACTCAAAATATTATTGGAATTTAGGGTTTTGGGTTTAGGATTGATAGTTTAGGGTTTAGTGTTGCTTTTTTAGGGTTTAGAGTTTACTTTTTAGGGTTTAGAGTTTAGGGTTTAAGGTTTAGAATTGATATTTTAGGGTTTATGGTTGATTTTTAGGGTTTAGGGTTGACTTTTTAGGATCTAGAGTTTATAATTGATGTTTTAGGGTTTAGGGTTAATATTTTATTTAATATTTATTTTATGTATATAAAAAAAGAACAAGAATATAAGAGTATTTTATCCTTTAATAAAATGTGTATTTTTTAAAATGTTCATTTGTTGATGGTAAAAATGAAAAGTGGTACCACCAAAGTGGTATAAGTGAAATTCTCCCAGATTGTTTCCACTCTACAAAGGTCACAAATTTTCTGTTTATATATTTTTTTCAGGAAAGGTCCTGAAGAATGCAGGGAAGCTGTTTACTCTCTGATATATGTATCTGCTTGGGTTCGCAATGTTCCTGAACTTAAAGAT
>CAKOAT010215377.1:121233-146072 GCA_932364175.1 Eruca vesicaria subsp. sativa | reverse complement strand
CTGAGTATTACTTTGACTCTTTTCACTAAACCACCGGTTGATTCTTCTTGATTTCCATATAAAGCATTGATCTTTTTGCCTTCTTCGGCCTCAAGAAATCGAAAACAATGAACATCTTTGTTAGGTGCTTCAAACCTAAGTTCTACAAGAGAAGGTTAGCCTTCTTTTTTCTTAAAAGTTTGAATATATATATATATATCTGATGTGTTTATTAATTACCCGTGTTGAAATGAAATGCAGCAAATCTACAACCAGTTACATGAAGATTCGGCTCGATATAGTGAGGAAAAAAAGGATTGCATTGGTTAAGTTCTTGAAAATGGACATTGTGGATTTTCTCAATAATGGCCTTGACTACAATGCTTATACAAGAGTACGACTTCTTTCTCTAGTTATAACTCTTAAGGTTCCTCTGAATTAGGGTTTTTAAAATCTGCCAAGAACTTGTTATTGCAGACAGAAATGTTACTTGAAGAGCTTAGAATCATATCATGTTATGATATCATTGAACGATTCTGTGATTGTATATCTGAAAATCTCTCACCAATGCTGAAGGAAAGGTTCTTAGGTGTTTCTGTTTAGTCTATTATTTTCATTCCTAAGCTCTCAATGTTTACTAACTTGTGTTTTATTTTGTTTCGTTCCCTATTAGGGAGTGTCCTGAAGAATGCAAAGAAGCTGCTTCCTCTTTGATATACGCAGCTGCATGGGTTCCTGATGTTCCTGAACTTAAGGATCTTAGATCCGTGTTTACGCATAGATTTGGAAGTTTTAATCATTCATCTGTAAATCATGAGGTTGGTTTATTGGTTTTAGCAGTCTAATCTTTGCCAAGGTCGGTTTTGGTTATAAATATAATCCAAGGAAATATTCAATTTGATCATTACATTTTTTAAAAAGTAATATACATATCTTTTAGGTTTCCAAATTATATAAAGAAAACTTTACTTTAAGAAATTAATAATCTACAAAATTTAAGGTCGGTCTTGCCTCTGCCACATTGTTCTGCAATGACAATCGCTTGTCTTTCTTGAAATTTTGCAGCTCGTTGAGAAAACTGAATTGCGTAGTAGACCATCACGTGAACTCAAGATTCAGACAGTAAAAGACATTGCTAATGAGTACTCGATTGATTGGGATCCTACAGCTCTGAATCTGTTTCTGCTTAGACAAACTTCAGCTTTGCAAGTAAACTTGTATTCCAAGTTTTGAATATAGAGAAAAAAACATCAATCTCTCAGCCTTGTTGTTGACTTGTTGTTCTAATGTCTGTAAAATGTGTAGATTGAGGATAAGGTCGATACAACAACAAATGATCCGAAGACTAGGGCAGAGATAAATGGGGTAAATGATCAAAGCGAAGATGAATCGGTTCTTTCACAGAGCTGGACAAGAGATTCACCGTCTAAAGGCAGTTTTAGTTCGAGTTCAAGTTCTAGTTCTCCAAGAAGAGACTCTGAAAAGAAAAAGAAGAAGATTTATCCTTATGGATTAATCTCTCCTACACACACGAAACCAAGAGGGGGAACCGATGAGACAGCACAAGAGGAGAAAGAAAAGAATAATAAGAGTGGCAAGCAAGAAAACTCGAGGTTACTTGAACACAAGGCAGTATCAACAAGAATGAACGAGAGAACGTCTTCGTTCTTCCAGACACCTAAGCTCTTACATGATGAAGTGGTGGCTCGGCTTGCAGCTATTCACCGGATATAAAGGGTCTCTATTCGTAATCAATATATTTGTAATTAACTAATTGCTAATTAGATTCATTAAATATGTAATTTTCCTTGTAATCGGTTTGAAAAGTAGTCCACTAGTTGCATCTCTTCACAGAAATAGCTGAGAGTACTAGAACATATTGATATACAGAAGGATTACTGCCATATAAAACCATATTCGACCCACTTCTGTTTTTATTTCTATAAATTTTAATTGGTGACAACTTGTTCTATGGGTGTTGTTAAAGGGTGAGAATCTGGGTTCGAATCTCACCAATAACCTAATTATGGAGTTAGTGAGAACTTATAATGGAATGGTTGGGGTCGGTGTCCTACAGAACCAGCCTGGCGGCTGTTGGACCCAGAATCGGGCCCATTAACTCGAAGTCCGTCAAAAAATTGTACGAGCGAGTTCGTAGAGCATTCGGGGAAGTACAACGAGAACAAGGTTGAGCCTAGTGACCACAATAAGGCCCAAGCTCACATTTTATCATCGCGTCGCGATCAACAGACAACGTGAGGTCGAAATGGGACCCCAAAGATCGCGGAAACACTTAGAAGAGGAGAGAACTACAAAAGGAAGCTAAAGCAAAGTTTAACACACACGAAAAAACCCTAGAGCTATTCACTAATCACATCGACCTCATCCTATAGATTCTAGTTCACCTTCTTGTATTTTTTTTATTGTTATTTCTGATCTTGTTCATCACTTTGTAATCGAATTTCATATTCAATAAAAGTCCATTTTTTTTAACCGAAGTCCGATTGTATCGTTGTGTTTAAGAGCATCGTTGCCCACATCCTTTGTCTTCCCTTGATTGAACTCTCGATCTCTACAAAATACTGAGTGTGGATTTTAGGATCTACATTTTGGCGCCGTCTGTGGGGAAGATAAACGAAAAACGCCCTTGCTAAAAACCCGATCTAGGATTTCTAAGCGCTATTATGGACCTTAACCAAACCCAATCTGGATATCCCAAAAGAAAAGCAGTCGAACACGATTCTTCGGGAGCTGCTGTCATCATGCCGTCGGGGAAACCACGACCACCTGACAACGATACCAGCAGCCCGTACAAAAGGTGAGCTCTGCACCGAGAAACAATATGCCCCCCCCCCAAAAGTTCGACAGCCATCACAGGCCGAAAGAGGAACCGACGCCATTAAGGAGACTCCGACTCAGAAGGAAACTCTAACCTTCTATGAACACGAAACAGTTAAACTCGTTGTGCCACACGACGAAGCCCTGATCACTACAATCGATCGCGCCGGAGTAACCGCAACAAGTGCCTTCATTGACACAGGTAGCGCCAGCAATATTATACCTCGAGACACTCTTTGATTGATAGATCAAGGTGGCCACACCGTCCATCGCGAGATTGATTTCCACCTCGACTTTGACGACCGGAAAGTGCAATTCTTGGAGACCGTATCCATCGCGACCAGAGTCCAAGATTAGGAATTCAAATCCAAATTCGCTGTCTCCGAACACCCTATTCATTTCGACGTCGTTCTAGGGAGGTCGTGATTACATAAAATGAGGGTGATCCCGTCAGTCTATCACCATTGTGTGAAATTCATGTCACCTACCAGAGAAAGAACAGTTTATAGCAGTCAGAAGAGATCCAGAGCCTGCTGCCTGGCAGATTTCCGAAAAATGCACCCGCAAGAAAAGAAAATCCCATCTACTCGCGATCTCGTGATCAAGAAAAACGAAGAAAAATTATCGAGCTCGATCCCACTCGATGAACGATTTCCCGACAATTGTTTCAATATCCGAAATGACCTTCCTTCAAGTATAAGACATGACTTATTATCATTCCTGAGAGAAAGTATAAAGACATTTGCTTGGACGGCCGCCGATATGCCCTGGATTGACATCGTGATAACACCTCATCAGTTGAACATTGATCCTACTCACAGACCAGTCAAGTAGAAGCGAAGGAATTCGGGCCCCGAACGTTCGAAGGCTGTAAACGAAGAAGTCGAGAAACTCCTTAAGATCAGATCCATCCGCGAATTCCAGTACCCAAGCTGGCTGGCCAATCCCGTCGTGGTGAAAAAGAAGAACGGAAAATGGAGGATCTGCATCGATTTCACCGATCTCAATAAAGCATGTCCAAAAGATAGCTTCCCACTGCCACATATAGACCGGCTAGTGGAAGCCACAGCCGGACACGAACTGCTATCATTTATGGACGTTTTCTCCGGTTACAATCAGATCCTTATGGATCCGGAGGACCAGGAGAAAACGAGTTTTATCACCGAACATGGTACCTATTGTTATAAAGTAATGCCGTTTGGACTGAAAAACGCAAGACCAACCTACCAATGACTAGTGAACAAAATGTTCGCCTAACAGCTCGGAAGAACGATGGAAGTCTACATCGACCGACATGCTCGTCAATTCATCGAAAGCAAATGACCACGTCCTCCAACTCCAAGAATGCTTCTAAATCCTCAACAAATTCGGAATGAATCTAAATCTGACCAAAATGCACATTTGGGGTAGATTCAGGAGAATTCCTCGGGTACCTAGTAAAAGAAAGAGGAATCGAAGCTAATCCCAAACAGATCAGAGCGCTAGTAGTCACTCCGCCGCCAAGATCCATTCGAGAAATGAAGCGACTAACTGGAAAGATCGCTGCGCTGAATCGCTTTATCTCGAGATCGATCAACAGATGTCTTCCATTTTACAAGCTCCTGAAAGGGAACAAAAAGTTCGAATGGAATGAAGAACGTGATCTCACACTAAAAGAACTGAAAACATACATAAACCAGCCTCCGGTATTGTCGAAACCAATCGAAGGCGAAACATTATTCCTATAGGTAGCCACTTCCGAGCACACGGTCAGCAGTGTACTGATCCGAGAAGAAAGCGGTGAGCAGAAGCCGATATATTACACCAGTAGATCTCTAATAGACGCCGAAACAAGATACCCCGCGGTGAAAAAGTTGGCCCTAGCAGTCGTCACGGCTGCAAGATATTTGAGGCCGTACTTCCAATCGCACTCGATCATGGTAATAACTCCGCAACCCTTACGAACCATTCTTCATAGTCCAAGCCAATCAGGGAGACTAGCTAAGTGGGCAATCGAACTCAACGAATAAGACATCGATTATAAGCCTGTAACGAGTGCGGAAACCCAAGTTCTCGCCGACTTTGTTATCGAGCTCACTCCAAAAGAGGCCGACTCGGATCTAAGTTTGAAAAAATGGAAATTGTACGTCGATGGCGCATCCTAGAAAAAGGGGTTAGGAATCGGCATACAACTCGAATCCCCAACCTGAGAGATAATCGAGAAATCTTCATGCTTATGATTCAGCTCCTCCAACAACAAAGCCGAGTATGAATCCCTAATCGCCGGATTACGACTTGCTCAAAGCATCAAAGATCAGGAGATAAATGCCTTCAGCGACTTGCAACTAGTTACGAGCCAATTCCACGGAGAGTACGAAGCTAAAAATGAGAGAATGGAAGCATACCTCGAAGTTCTGCGAGATATCACGGAACATTTAGATAAATTCGAGCTTACGAAAATACCTCGAGGTGAAAATAAGTCGGAAGATGCTCTCGCTGCGTTAGCATCAACATCGAATCCCACAATAAAACGCATAATACCGGTCGAAGGGATCAAAATAACGAGCATCGATTTGCCACGCAAGGAGCAAAAGTCGCCAGAAAAAGACCATCATTGGATAGGAGCGATTGTTACCAGAAGCAAGGCCATAGCAACCCATGATGTCATCGACGAGACACAAAAAGACGAAGACGTCCTTAACGACCCCGAAGATGAGGAAATCAGGATATCGCAAAGGCACGAAAGGAGCTGTGCGCCGCATGCTCGAAAAGAACGAAGATCTTCGGTCCCCTTCGAAGAGGCGGATCACCAACCTGACGCGACACACAAAGCCTTCCAAGAAGAACTCGAAAGTAGAGTCGATTGGAGAATCCCGATCTATAAATCCCTACATATTAAAAGAGAATCATTTAAAAAGTTGTAACCTTAAGTTTGTAATAATTAAAAATAACCTCAATTCTATGTGGCATAGCTCTTTGTCTTCTATTTCAATTTAGAATGATTATAGAGTATGTAATATAATATATAGTCTAAAATTATACTTTCTATCAATATAATATTTCATAAGCTATAGTTGGTCGCATATATCAACTATTTATTCTTTCGCATGCTTTTCTTAAATAAAACCTACGGAATTACCTAATGTGACTAAAATATATATATATGACAATTAATTATTTTAAACAATAAAGATTTGATAAAAATCTGTATACTTTTTCTCATTTTGTTTATTTCTTAATTATTAAAATAAATTACACAATTACATTAATCATATAATAAAAATAATATTTTTTTGTGTATGTTGTATTTCAAATTTTTCAAAATGAGTATAAATTACTAAAACTGTTAAAAATCTCACATAAACTTTTAGGATCAAGTTTTTAATTTTTTTACTATATTAAAATATAATGATTATAAGACCATAAGAAGAAATAATTTTAGTTTATAGATATTTCATATCGTTTAAATTAAACTATACATCGTATGAAACTACATACTTATATTTTGACATTTGCATTGAACATATATTGAAAATTTAATATTTTAATTTTGAAATATGTCATTGTTTTTTTAAAATGATTATAAATTATTGAAACTACTAAACATAAAAAAAACTAGTTGGTGTAAAGTTTTGTTACACAAATATGCAAACAATCATAAAATCATATGAGTAGAAACCTCATTTAATAAATATCCATATTAAAAATGTGCTATATTACTATGTTTATATCATTTATATTTAATTATATATCATATATAATATACAAGATTGATTATTTTGATTTATTGACCCTAATTGTGAATAAACAAGAGTGATAGTTAAATTTATATGCATACGCCAATTTATTACATAATAGTAACTGATTTATTAGCTATTTACTATATATATTTATCATTTTATTATTTTATAATATGCAAAAAAATATAAAATAAATAATAAATATAAAATACTTATTGTTTATAAAGTGCAGATCTTAACCTAAGTATGTATCTCTTTAATTATTTTAAATCTTAAGTATTTTCTAAATCCCAGGTAAACAAACGAAATGAGACTAAACTTCAAAATAAATATTTATATCGAGTAATAACCAAAATAAAAAAAAACAAGAGAAAAAATTGAAGATATATATGATTGACATGTGAACTTAAAATTCTCATAACCATAATTAATTTTTAAACTGTTAAATTATGATATAAAACTGAGTTAATTTTTAATTTGTTAATTTTTAAAATATTAAATTATTTAAATAATTATGGTTATGTTAAATCAAGACCATAATTAATTTTAATTTATTTATTTGTATTTGAAAAACTTAAAATATTGTTTTTAAAAATAATTACAAATTTAACTTAATTTTTATAAAATTATTTTTTTAAAAAAAATTGTAAAAACTATAATTTTCTAATATTATTAAATAAATAAATAAATTATATTAAAATAGTTTTGAAACTTTATATATTTTAAATGCAAATATTTTACCAACTGCTTCTTAAGAAAATATTAAGGAACTTGCTAATACTCTACCAATCAAGCCTAGTGACACTCCGTTTATTTTCCATCACTCGAACACTGAAAAGTGAAAAGATATATGAAATTAAGTCCACTAAATTCTAAGCTTTGATCTATAGTTCTAATTACAATTGTTTCTAATCCTACATATAGATAATTATATAAAAACAATCATATGTAAATTTTAAATTTGTCAATACTAAAATTTTTATATCTTAATTACATACATTCAACCTGGGCAAGGCGCATGTCTTATCCTAGTACATCAGTAAAGGAGAACTCCCCGACGAAAGAGGAGAAGCTAGGAAAATAAAGGCCCGGCGTTCGCGTTACTGCATTATGGAAGAAAAGATATACAAACGAAGCCTAGGTGAACCCTACCTCATGTGCATATCTCTGAAAGACTCTTTCACAATCTTACAGCAAACCCACGATGGATAGTGCGGAATTCACTCGGGTGGCAGATCCCTGGCTATCAGAATCAAGAAATATGGGTACTATTGGCCAATTACCGCCGATGATTGCGAACAATTTTCACTAAAATGCGATAGATGCCAACGACACACCCCCATGATACACAAACCCACTCAAAAACTCTCGTCTATATCTTCGCCATACCCTTTCATGAAATGGTCTATGTATATAGTCGGGCCGTTGGTTCATTCCAGACCAGCAAAATTGCGTTTCCTTCTAGTACTAACCGACTACTTCACCAAATGGATTGAGGTCGAAGCATATAAAAAAATCACCACCGAAACAGTGACCAAATTCATATGGAGGAACATCATATGCCGGCATGGACTGCCATACGAGATAATCACCGACAATGGCTCCCAGTTCATATACAAAGCATTCACATAATTCTGCAAGAAGTGGAAGATAAAGATAAAAACGGTGAGCCCAAGATACCAAAAATGCAATGGTCACGCAGAAGCTGCGAACAAAACCATAATGAAAAATCTCAAGAAAAGACTCGACCTCAAAAAAGAGAAGTGGGGAGAAGAACTGCACTGCGTCCTCTGGGCGTGCCGAACGACACCGCATACCGCAACAAGAAACTCCGTTCTCTCTCTCTTACGGAGTCAAAGCAGTGATCCCAATAGAAATCGAAGTTCCAAGCCAACGACGCATGCTATGTCCAAAAAATGTCGAGCTCAACGAAGATTTATTAATCGATCAACTCGACATGATCGAGGAACGAAGAGAAAAAAATCAGTCCAAGTACAGAACTATCAACAGGTGGCATCCCGCTATTACGACTCTAACGTGAGAAACCGTTCCTTCTGTGTTGGAGACTTAGTACTACGAAAAGTGTTCGATGGAACAAAAGAAGAAGGGGCGGGAAAGTTAAGGACAAGATGGGAAGGACCCTACAAAATAACCAAGGAAGTACGAGCTGGGGTTTAAGACCTCAAAAAATGTAGAATTGCCAAACCCGAAATGCGACATTGGAATGCATACAACCTCAAGAAATTTTACAGATAAGAAGTTCAACAATTAACCTACGACTAAACATTGAATTAGGGGAATATCATACTAGACCAAAAACGAAAAATTAACTACGACAGGCTTGATCTCCGATAAGGGTACGTAGACAGCTCGATATCGCGCGCAGCCAAAACAAAACAAAATCAAATTTATGTTAATGAATGAAATACATCCTTCAGCCTCATAAAGGTCCCAAAACAGATTCCTGATCACTGTCTGTCTCCATTTTTGAAACAATATATGGATAATATTATCAAATATCGTCATACAGAGGTACTTACCCTAAAAACTTCATTAACCCATAAAATATCCTTACATTTCGACGAAAGTCCAAAAACAAATTCAAACAAAAGAAAACAAACATTTTCAACATAATCAATCAGCATGATTAACTGAATCCAAAGACACTTCTGGGAGATCGAGATGCTCCAAAGAAGGATCAGACACCTCAGCCTTACCAAAGACGGTCCAACTCAGCCTCGAACTCGAAACCACCTTCCAAATACTCGGTCGTCAACACGTTAATACGTGCCTTCACATCCTGCAGATGGATCTCGGCCTTTCTCTCCACCTTCATATCCCTCAACTTCCCCTTAACCACTTCCAGCACTTTCTCGTACTCTTGAACAAGGGATCGACCAGCATGATGAGACTCCTTAATTTCTCCTCTCGATTCTCGAACTCCCTCTTGAGCTTCTCCTTCATCGATCGAACATCTCCCTGGAGCGCGATCTTCGCCTGCTCAGCTTCAAACACCCTATTTTTGAGAATGGGATTTTCCCTCTCGAGCTCGATCGACCTATCCTTCAACCTCTGAATCTCCTCGACGCGTCTCGAATCCAGCTCCTCCACTTTCGACGCAGCAACTCTCAGCTATTGAATCACGTTTAGATATGATTCTACGTCTTCCCTGCCAGGAAGATCGGCGAAACACATCTCCATCACCGCGGCGTACTCGTTGCAGGTCCCTATGGCCTGTCGACAGATAAATTGTTAGATACCAAAAGAATAAACACGAAATCAAAATCAATCACTCACCTTGGCATTCGCAACCACCATACTAACATATTCTTCTCGACTACGCATATCAGCTAATAGAGGTAGATTGCAACTTCCGGACCTAATTCCATGCTATATCTGCGCGAGATGTTCAAGATCTTCGGGAATGCCTCCTCCCGCATCAGTTCGAGGCACCGGAGGGACAAACGCAGGTCGTTCAGAATCAACCCTCGACTGACCACCTCCATATGCTCTTCCATCCGAAGAACCCCCAGGAGTATGCGAGTTTGTGCTCGCATAGATTATCTTTTCGAGATGGCGAAGACGAGCTTGGTTAGTCGCAGTGCGACTATCACCAGGATGATTGCCCACGGACTCTGCTGATTATGTCGGAACCGTTTGATTCTCAGCCATCAGAAGAGCAATAGTCAGCGGTTGAGCCGGGATCCCGAGAAGTCGAACATTCAACCTCGAGCGAAGTGTAGGACCACGGGGAGATTTCTGAAACATATAAAATACACACACAGTCAAGTGAGAAAGCAATTTTTTAGCACTCAAAGAATTTGAAGGAAAGAAGAACTCACTAAGGCGACCACCACGTGGACGAACCGGATTTTCCAAACCAACAGGGTCGGCGCGACCTCGTCCCGGAGGAATAGCAAGATTTTGACCTCGAATACGCTGCACGGTGAAGGTGGACCAATGAGTTTGACCTCGACGTAGAGTCTCTACCAAACCCTAAAACTCGGGCGTCGTCGGAGCGTTCCCAAAAAGGTCTACTATCAGAGAGAAAAAACGAGGCCTAAGAAAAAGTAGTATGAACGGAAGAATTAACACCCAATATAAAGAAAAACGAACCTATATCTCCTGACCAATCACAGGGGAAGAAAGTGGCCGACAAGGGCGATACACATGGCACTGTGTTCTCCGAGATGTGCGACGACAGACGGTTGTATAAAGTATTTCGCCTCTTCAGTTTTTGTAAACTACAAAGGCTGGGAGGCAATGTTGGGCCCAAAATCGGGCCCTTTAACTCAAAATCTGTCGAAGAATTGTACGAGCGAGTTCGTAGAGCATTCGGGGGAGTACAACGAGAACAAGGTTGAGCCTAGTGACCACAATAAGGCCCAAGCCCACGTTTTATCATTATGTCTCGATCAACGGACACCGTTAGGTCGAAATGGAACCCGAAGATCATGGAAATAGTTAGAAGAGGATATAACTATAAAAGGAAGCTAAATCAAAGTTCAACACACACGGAAAAACCCTAGAGCTATTCACTAATCACATCGACCTCATCCTATAGATTTCTAGTTTGCCTTCTTGTACTTTTTGTTGTTATTTCCGATCTTGTTCATCACTTTGTAAACGAATTCCATATTCATTAAAATTCCATTTTTGTCAACCAAAGTCTGATTATATCGTTGTGTTTAAGAGCATCGTTGTCCACATCATTTATCTTCCCCTGATTGAACTCTCGATCTCTACAAAATACTGAGTGTGGATTTTAGGATCTACAGCGGCCATGGGGCGGACGATTCCCACGGGGCAGGTTGTTACAATATACAGATCCAGAAAGAAGGAGCTGTAGTGCTAAGAATGTTTTTTGTGGTAAAAGGCCTTCTTCAGAGTAGCCAGTTACTAAGAGACGAAGTCAAAAGGTGTTGCATATATGTTCAGTCCATGTAGTTTTAGCGGTGACGAGCTTCTCTCAAGGTGTCTCCGACGACCATTCGTGGAGAAACTACCGCCATCTTCATCAACATTTATAACGCTCGAGACTACGGAAGCATTTAGACTCAACGTTGAAGACATTAAGTATGTGGCTTAACATTTTCGTTACACATTTTTTAACGAGAAAGTCAAACGCAGTGGACACTATTATTCTCATTGGTGGCTATTAACATATCACATCGTGGATGTGTAGTATCCTTGGATAATATATATGTGATATAGCAATTCTCTACTCTTAAGCTAGTTTTTGAGTATGAATTAGGTCTATCATATTCAGATCTAAAACTTAGTTCAGAAGTGGAAGATTGCCACATCACATATATATTCTCCAATGATATTATACATTCACGTTGTGGGATGTTAATAACTCCTCTCAAAATGTTGGTGAGAAACGGTTTAAAAATAGTTTAAGCCCAACATCTTAGAAATACCACAACAATATATGCCACTTGTACATGTTACAAGTGTTTATATGGAAAATTACATGCTGAACTTTTATCATTGATTCTGATACCATATTACTAATAAACCTAACGTACACCTAAAAACTAGGTCAATAATAAAAAAATTACCATATCAAATATATATTGCCCAAAGATACTACACATCCACGATGTGAGATGCTAATAGTGGCGAACTTGGGCCGTGGTTGCGGCTTAGCTCGCTTGGAGGAAATACGTCTCATTTCTTGAATCTATACACCTCCTTTAATAAAATTCAAAATCAATTGTAAGAAAATTTCCAATCAAATGTACAATTTTATATGTAGGAAAAAATGTGATTTCAACAATAATCGTTTTTAATATTTTGTTCCAAAAATATAGCAACTTAATAAATTCAAAACAATAAGATAACCACATTTTTTTATTATTCGGAATTTTAGTATCTCATGAATAAAAATTTTATTATATAAAACTTGGTTTTCAAAGTTACTAATTAATATGATTGTGACACATGATGATTATATATTTAAGATTATGACATGTGTTAAATAATAATTTTTCTTTTAAAAACTTAAACCAAAAGAATTTGATAGTTTTACTTTTCCAAAAATCTTAAACATAAACTTTAGAAAAGTGAGTTTCTCTTTTTTAAATAATCTTAAACAAAAACTGTAAAGTTATATTTCCAAATAAATAAAATTTAATAATAATATTTTTTTTTAAAGTTTGCTAATTAATATGACTATGAAACATGAAAATTATATATTTAAGATTCTGACATGTATTAAACAACATGTTTTATTTATTATTTTTTAAAAAATTAAACCAAAAGAATATAAAAACAATCTAAAAATTTAACTTTCGTTTTTGTAAATTTTTATACAAATTTTGTTTTAATATTTCCATATAAATAAAATTTTAAACAATAGTATGTATATTTTAAAACATGGGTTTAAGATAATTACAAGCTTGCTTTTTCAAAGTTGCTAATTAATATGAATGTGATACATGACAATTATATATTTAGATTATGAGAAAATATAAAAAAATAATCTAAAAAAATAATTTTCTGTTTTTTTAAATTCTTAAACAAAAGAATGTTTTTTAATATTTCCAAATAAATAAAATTTTAACAATAATTTTTTTTAAACATGGTCTAAGATGATTAACTCTAAACATTATTTTAAGATAAATTTGTATACAAATTAAAATATTTACAAAATATTTTTCTTATAAATATTTAATATTATTTTCATGTTAAAAATGTTGAATATAGAATCTTATATTTTTTGTAATATTTTCATATCAATAAAAATTTAACAGTTGTATTTATTTTTTAAAAGATGGGTTTAAGGTAATTACAAACTTAGTTTTTTAAAGTTGCTAATTAACATGATCCTGACACATTACAATTATATAATTAAGATCATGGCATGTATTAAATAACAGTTTTTCATTTTTTAAAAAAGAACATAAACCAAAAGAATATAATATAATCTAAAAATTTAATTTTCTTTTTTTTAAACCAAAAAATAATTTTTTTATTATATTTCTTATTAAATCCTAACAAAAGATAATTATATAATTTAATTAATTAATAATTTTTCTTTTTAAGAAGTTGATGATAAGCATAATACTAAGCAAGTTTAACTAAGAAAAATAAATTGTAAAATATGTAGAGATATTAAAAAACGAATTGGAAAAATTCCACTTTTTAAAAGATATTTGATATTTACTGAAATCATTATTTACTAATAATTTATTTTAAATCCTAACAAAATATAATCGTAAACAAATTGTGTATAGTAATTTTCCTTTTCTAAAATAATAAAAACTATACAAATTTTTTTTTTGTAATAATAATTTTTTTTCGTAAATCCTAAACAAAAGAGTTTTGTATTATATTATTGACACATGTCATTATATAAAGATTGATTTTGCCAAGTTGCTAATTAGCTTGATCAAAGACATATCGCGATTATATATCTAAGATTATGACATGTGTTAGATAATAGTTTTAAAAAAACTTTAACTAAAAAAATTTAAAGTTAGTTTTCCTTTTATAAAAAAAACTTAAACAAAAAACTTTCTTATTATATAAAGCTTGGTTTTCAAATTTGTTAATTAACATGATCACGACACATGAAAACTATATATTTAAGACTATAACATGTGTTGAATAACAGTATTTTTTAAAAAAAAACTTTGACTAAAATAAATTTAAAGTTAATTTTCCTTTTGAAAAAATCATAACTAAAAAACTGTAAAACATTATATTTCCATATTAATAATTATTATTTAATAATATATATTTTTATTATGTGGGTTTAAGATGGTTATAAAATACTAAAAATTATTTGAATATAAATTTGTTCACATTTGTAAAATATTTACCAATATTTCTCTTAAAACTATTTAATGGTATTTTCTGTTAAAATATATTAAAATTAGTAAATTGAAAAAATAATCAATTTAATAGTTAATTTTAATTTTATAACATTTTATACATAAAATTTAAAATTTTATTTTTTAAAAAAATTCTTTACAAAACTGTTAAATTTATATTTCCATATAAATAATTATTTAATAAAAGTATGTATTTAAACATGGGCTTAAAATAATAAATACTAGAAATTATTTAATACGATTTTCTTACAAATTAAAATATTAGAAAAATAGTTTTTATAAATATTTAATATTATTTTCTGTTTAAAATACTAAAATTGTAAAAATACTTTTATAACTTTATTTTAATCTTAATATTCCTGTGTCCAGAATATTATTTGCATGATTAAATAAAAATTGATTTAATTATAATTACAAAATATATAAGTTTATTTTAATGGTAATAATCCTTTTTAATGAATCTTATTTTCAAGTTCAAATAAAAATATCGTTTAAAAATAATTAAAAAGTCAGTAGGCATGTGTTTAAGTTAAATAATTTCCTTTAAATAACTACACATATGATTTTTCTTATAAATATCTTACAGTGATTTTCCTTATAAACATGAAATTATTAATAAGCGACAATTTTAGAAAGATAAGAAATTTTTTTTAAAAAATAAGCGACAATTTTATAATTAATAATATATGAATTTTGTATTTTTCTTATTTTCTATTATTTTAATATCATCTATATATACTTATAATTATGTAACTAATTTGTTTTTATGCAAAAATATATAATTTTGGTTAGATACATATTTCTTTTTCTTGAAAATGTTATTACTATAAATATGAATCAAAAGTAAAAATATTATAAAGAAAAATGAGAATTAAATATATATATATATATATATTGAAATTCGTATATTAGAAATGAAGTTACAATAACTTCTTAATGATTGTGATTTCAACTCTACGACAACATACACTAATATAATTTATTATTTCTTAGTTATCATAGCTTTGGTTGTCATAAAATTTTAATTAGTAAGTTCTATTCATAAATAGTTATTTAGACAATAATGATTCAAAAACATATACTTCACAACATACATGTTTGTGGCTACGAAAATTAAAGTAGTATTGAAATGTATAATATATCAATTGTTTTATTACCTATAGATTACATGATAAAAATGTTGATCCAGTGTTTTCCCTTAGTTAAACAAATAAGATAATTTCCAATTCACCAATAGATTCATTAGCATATTTTCTTTTGAAATAGTGAAATTGCATTATAAAAGTAGATTTGCATCATTGTATGATTTTGTAATAAAAATTCTATTTTTATTTTAGAAATATGGAGTAAAGCTATTTTTTCTTTAGATATAGAGATGTAATTTTATTCACTATATTTTCTTTTAAGGTAGAAAAAATCTATAAAGTGCATATATTTTCACCGATTCGATTGCATTGATTCAACTTTCTAATTTATTGTATTTTATTCTATTTCATATTTCTCACGGTTAGATTCAATTTAAATTTTAGGGTTTAGATTTTTTCTCTACCTTTAAATTCAAAATTGTTAATAATTGTTTATACATTATCATTACTGAAACATAGTCGACAAAAAATAATATTATTGAAACATAAATACTAACCAAAATTTATATGGAAAAATAATTTTATTCCTAAAATAAGTTTAACATAATATATGTAAAAATCCAACTATTGCAATATTTTCTCATTTTTATATTTTTCATGAAATTAAAACATCAACACGGTCCATATCTAGTAAAACATAAATGGTAGTTTAAGAATATACTACTTAAGAAAATATTATAAAATAAAATAGTATTTTGTTGTTGTATTGATCGAAATTATGTGTGAATAGATTCATATAGAGATAATTAATTGGATCTTGTTAATGTGATAGGTGCAAGCATATTAAGTTAACTGTTGTAAATAAATGCCAATTAATTCAAAAAAAAGTAAAAAAGAACAAAATGAATATTTAGTGTTTATATATTTTGTGAATAAATAATTTTACAATTTATAAAATCCATATTCATAGTAGTTTTGAAAATTTAGTTTTTTCCTATATAATCATAGTAGTTTTGGAATTTTTTTTATTTTATAGAAATATAAATTTATTTGATGGACAAAGATTTAAAACATATTCAGATAATTTTAATACTGATGTCACTGTCGTTGATAAGGCCGAGGAGACCATTATCGAGATGAACGTCACTAAGAGAAGACAAAGCGAGGCTCTATACAGCAATCTTAACCTCTCCTAAATCCAGTCCTGATGATTTCGATGATTATTAATTGATACTGTATTTTATTGTTCAATTTTTGATATGTTAAAAGATAAAACGAAAGATGATTATCTATTTATTTCTGTCTCTCTCCTCCCTTACATACCATTTTCTCCCCCCCAATTCTTAAATATCTCACTCTTTTATGATATTCACCTAATTCACCCTTAAAAAATCTCTCTTTAATAAGCTATTAAAGTTTATGAGAAAAAGAGAAAACTAGTTTTTAAAAGATAATGTAACTTTTTCATTTTTCTTTATTTGTTAAAGCCAATAATTTTGTGACAGTTGGTACAACTCGTATCTGAGGAGTTGGCCTGCGAGAACTTTTTCTAAACCTCTGACATACCTTTTTGTTGTTTAAATTTTCTTTAATAGCTGATATCCCCTCTAGATCTTCCCGTTAAAGATGCTCTAATCTTGGACTCCCAGAAATGATTGGAATAGGGAGAATACTTAAACATATTGGTGTTTTGGGGAAACAAATTGTTTATTTATTTTTTACATCAAAAAGCCATTCTAAAGGGTAACAAATTGTAAAACTGGTATGTTATAGTTAATCATAATTTATATACATTATTATAGTACTAACAGTTTCTTGCATACCGTATAGAGATGATATGAATCGCAAGCAAGGTCGCCCGAGCTACGGTCCCGAACTTTTTCTGGATATCTATGAGTGAAATAATCCCAGCTGTTCAAAGCGCGATGTACAGAACCTTCAATCTAGTAAAAATATACATAATGTGTATATTAATATAATTATATAAATTTGTAATATAGGTGTAAATCGATCTTTCTAAGCAATCGAGCAAAGATTTGTATATATATATATATATATATATATATATATATATATATATATATATATATATGTGTGTGTGTATATATATTGTATATCTCTACGACTCAACCTGATATGCAGAAGTGGATACACCGAAAGTAAAATTCAGTGGGAAACTAGTTCGATTAAATGTAAGTATACTGTCGCAACTGAAAGGTTCTTTAGCCTTGCAGGCCGGGTTACATTGACGTTGGCTAGATGTACCCGAAACAGCAAGGAGAATTACAAGGATGGCTAAAGAGTGGTTTGGTTTTGGAATTGCCATATATAATGTGCTTCTTTATTTATTCTGCCTTTAGTGTTAATTAATATTATGATGATGATGATTAATTGATTGTTGGAGGGGTTTATATAGAAGAGTTTGGGTGTAGCACAACAATTCACAATTGCATGGATCAATGTTTAAGTAATCTGGTTACGTGTGTAGTGGCATAAATAATAAACATTTATTTTCTTAAAATGTTTATCTGCAAAGTATATACGATTGAAGGCTCGTACTAAATTGTCGATAATTCCATTAGACTGTTAACCAATTTTGTGTATCACTACCTAGTACATATGAACTGTTCCTAATTATAAGTTGACACACTGAGTTTTATACGTCATCATATTCCTCTTATTATGAGGAATACTTATATAGTCTAAATTCCAATGTGATATCTTTCGATCCATGATCAGTCCCCTTACTAACTTGTTGACCAATTTATGTCTGCTGTGATTAGAGCAGCTAAAAATGTTTAATGATTTTTACATTGTCTAGACGAGGACATTTTCTTAACAAAGACATATATCTTTCTTATTGCGCAAGATATTAGTAAGTTAGAATATATAGTAGATTTCGTGATCGACATGCAAGAAACACAAACTATGAAAGGAAAATGATGAAAACGTGAGAAAATGTTTCGAAGAGAAGAATATGTTTACTTAAACCCCCGAAAATCCATCGTCGATATCTTTCAACTCAACAGTTTTAAATGACTGATGAAAGTTATCATGTATCTGACGAAAGTTATCATGTATCCTTTGTTCTTTCCATGCTAGCAAAATAATGTTGGGAAATTGCCAAAAATAACATTTTCAAGGTACCATTTTTCAACTTTACACTAACCAACTTTACCACTAAAATTTTAATAGTCAAAATACTATTAGAATTTAGGGTTTAGGGTTTTGGGTTTATGATTGATAGTTTAGGGTTTATTGTTGATTTTTAGGGTTTACTTTTTAGAGTTTAGAGTTTAGGGTTTAAGGTTTAGAATTGATATTTTAGGGTTTAGGGTTGATTTTTAGGGTTTAGGGTTTACTTTTTAGGGTCTAGAGTTTAGAATTGATGTTTTAGGGGTTAGGTTTAATATTTTATTTAATATTTATTTTATGTATATATATAAAAAACAAGGATATAAGAGTCTTTTATCCTTTAATAAAATATGTATTTTTGAAAATGTTTCTTTGTTGATGGTAAACATGAAAAGTGGTACCACCAAAGTGGTATAATTGAAATTCTCCCAATAATGTTTATAGCATAGTTTTTTTCGACAAAATTACTTGAAATAGGGTTAATATATTATTTTCTCAATTTTCTCTCTGGCTTTGGTCCGATCTTTAAACCAGTTAGCGGTTAAAATAAAGAAAAAAACTAGATTAACTTACCTTTAGGAAAGCATAACACAAATGACTACTATTTTGCCTACAAAAATTATGTGTTTGTATTGGTGATTCTAGATAAAGTTTGATGATAAAAAAAATGTAAGAAAGTTATGTTCTTAACATATAATTGTGAAAATATGCATAAAAGGAAAATGTAAGTGTAGATACGAAAATTATGTTTAGATGTACAACATTAATTATTTATTTAGTTTTATGTTGAGTCTATTAAAAATATAATATAGTTTGGAAATATATTAATTTTTTTTTTTAATAAAACACTTATAAATATATGATCTCATTACAATCTCATTAGAAACTTAATATGTGATCTCATTACAAAATTTTTACCTAAGATTCAAAACAGAAATAACTTAAAAGGCTCAATATAGCAACTTAAAAGGCTCAATATAGCAACTTAAAATTGCTCTTTTCCACATTGTTCATCAGAAAGAAGGGAGAATTTTACTTATACCACTTTGGTGGTACCACTTTTCATTTTTACCATCAACAAATGAACATTTTTTAAAATACACATTTCATTAAATGATAAAAGACTCTTGTACCCTTCTTCTTTATATATTATATGAAATAAATATTTAAATAAATAAAAAACAAATAAATATGTTAAGTTTAATTAGTTAAGGGTATAATAGTATTTTGCCTATTAAAATTTTAAAGGTAAAGTTGGTTAGTGTAAAGTTGAAAAGTGGTATCTTGAAAGTGTTATTTCTGGCAATTTCCCCAGAAAGAAAGGACAAATTCACAACTCCATCGTTTTTTTTGTCACTCACGCTCTCCTCTCCCCACCTGCAAACATCAAAGCCAAAGAAGTTATGTAGATAAATCCTGGAAGATAAAAGGAAGACACATAAACCCTGACCAAAATCCGAACCTTGTTATAAACCTGAACTGTATTCTTACCAAACTTTAATATAACTAAGTTCAACTCAACTGAATTAACCTGAACTCATGACACACATTATACAATTTTACTTTATATCCATACCATAAGTATTATATAGTTATACATAGCCTAAACTTAACCATGCTTTTCAAGTTTTCTTAAGTTTAATCTTCGAAAACAGAACGAAACCAAAAACAATCAGATTCTAGTTCGCTATTGATTTCTCCAACACCGAACCAAAAAAAAAAAACTAAATTCTGTAAGGGATTCCACTCCTAATCCATTATCATTCACTGTTCAAAAGAGTAAGAAGTCTAAAAGGAACATACCAATTGCTTGCTCAACGACCAACGTTCAGGTTAAGAGCATGATTTGTCCACCGGGTAAGTACACTATGTTTGGAGACCTAGCCAGTGTAACTGCAACCTCCCTTGAAGCCTCAATCCTCCTGAGTTCGATCAGTCCCATTCCTGCTTTAGCAGCTTCATCAAAAATCAACTGAGCAGCTTCACTCTCACCTTCAGCTCTAACAACCACAACTCTCCTCTCCTGATCAGCCTTCATCACCACAAACTTGGACCTCTCCGCTTCCTGCTGAACCACTTGCTTTGCCTCTACTGCCCTCGAGAACTCCAAACCGTATGACAAATGCGTGATGGCAACATCGTCAAGCTCAATGTTGAAGTCCTTGGCATGCTTGATGAGAGAGTCACGGACGAGTGCTGACATTTGAGGACGCTCTGTTAGGAGCTGATCAGCATTGAACTGAGCAACTACAGCTTTAAAGACCTCGTTTCCAATCGAAGGAAGAACCTTCTCGTCATACTCGAGACCCAATGTTTGGAAAATGGTCGGGAGACGTGAAACCTTCACCACTGAATAACCAAAAAGAAAAGGTTAAGTGTTTACGGATTCACACGTGTTTATCTATAATTCAATTTGAGAAGGAAAAGAACATGCACATAATTAGATTTGAGAAGTTTAATATATGATAAACTTAGCTAAATAGTTATGACTTACATACCTGTTTTCTGATTATTATTTTTCATCTGTGTGACTCAGGCGGTTATCTATAATTCAATTTGAGAAGGAAAATAACATGAACATAATTAGATTTGAGAAGTTTAATATGTTACCTTGTGTTTGGTTTGATATAGTCGTGATCTTGCGAAAAATTCTTTTATTTTTGCTTGTTCTGATCTCAAGTGACGTTGCCACCGCTATCTCCTCTATAGGTACAGCCCCAATCCCCCCCCCTCTCTGTGATGCGATTTGGGTCGCTTAAAAGTTTAGAATAAACAGATTCAAAAAACACAGCTACTCTGATATCGTCCCAACTCACTGCTCCTCACATGTCCACTCATGTCTGCCGGTCTCCAACCCTCCTGTGTCGATTGATTCACTCAACGTTCGGTTGAGAAGAGGAATCGTCGAACAAAGAAAAGAAACAAAGAACGGGTTCATCGTGGGAGAGGAGAGACAACTTAGGTTTCTTGTTTGTTGGCTTAATGGGCCACAAAGACCAAATAAAACATATTAAAAAGCCCAAATACCCAATTCCTTGCTAGCAAAATGAAACACGCTGATTGGCTAATTATTTTTGTCTATGTGGACATATTGTATAGATTTTTTGGTTTTGATTTGTTAAGGTCCACAATTCTTTATATATAAAACTAAAAACTGTCATGGTTTTTCTAATACTAAAAGTTGCAATGCTTTATCATCAAAAATTATAATCACCAACAATTGCAAGAGTTTGCCACTAAAAATTCTAATGGCTCATCACTAAAATTTATATTCACAAACAGTTGCAATGTTTTATTCAAGCAGTTGTAACCGTTCCACCAAATAATTCAAATGATTCACTTAAACTGTTGAAAAGATTCATTAAGATTGCTAATAATCTACTTCTATTTATGTATTAAATGATGCATAAAAAAAGCTTTTAACTAGTGCAGTTAATTATTATGGTGAAAGACACATATTTATACATTTTGACAACTTCTTTTAAACTCAAGCAAGTTGTAAGATGAAGAAACACATTTTAGGATGAAAAGACACATTTTAGTAGTGTCTTTTGAATTTTACTTTGCTCATATTTATTTATTAATATTTTACATAGATATTTATAATTGTTTATATCTAAAAGTTAGTGTATTAAACTATTAATGTAAGAATATGGAGTCTCTTAGGTGTTGTATATGAGTTATATTTATTAGTTTTTGAAATAAAATTGCATCTATATTAGTATTTAAAGTGAAAGGTTACATTTATTAAATATTAAATGAAAAGTTGTTTTTATTAGTTTTTGAAATGAAAAGTTGTAACTATTGCTTATGAAAAGACATATTTCTTAAAATTAATATATTGATAAAACAAAGAAAAAGGAATAAAACACACGGAACCTTTGACATTATAATAAAAAGACACAAAAATCATTGATACAAACATCATTTTATAACTTGACAATCTTTCAAAACTAATTTCAGTTTTTCTAATGAAGAGACAAAACCTGTAACTTATTTGGGGTTTTCTATTATTAATAGATATTTTCAATTATGTGTTAATGATTTTAATAATTTAAATTGATTCGGTTTGAAAAATATATTTTAAAAAGCTTTAATTTGATTATGTTAAAAACAAATAAACATTCCTATGTCAAATATAAAAATAAAACCTCGTATTAATTTTACATTTTCACACTCACAACTCTACATGTATGTATAATAAAATTAGATAAAAACAAAAATAAAATAAAATTTTGGCATAAAAACATGAAAAAATAACCAGTGCGGATGTACGGTCGAGATTTAGTTGAAACAAATAGAAAATGAATTTAGGAGTTTTAACCAATATACAATAAGATTCGAGTAGAAAAAATATCGTAACTAATTGACTCAAAAACTTTTGAAAAAATATCAATTCTAATTACGAAAGTGGTCGGATTCCATAAACTATTATTATTATATTTGAGAAAAAGAAAAGGAAAGCGGTAAGAGATTTGTAACTTTGCAAATACCACATCGATTCCAAAGGAATACCATTTCAGAAGCAAATCACACATCGTTATGTAAAATACAGATTACTTCAAATCTTTTGTTCACATATGTGTTTGCAGTTGTCTGTTGATAGCTAACGGGTTTGATTGCGAACTTAAATCAAAGGTGAGCACAGAACACACTCACATGTGACTCAAATTTTTTCCCCGTCGAGTTATAGTCAGCTTTTTTTTTTTTTTTTTTAGTTATAGTCATCTTTATAATTCGGATGTTAAAAGTATAAATTAAAATTGGCCATAACGTTTCAAATTTATTAGCACTACAAGAAATATTGGCTTTGCTAACACACTGTAAAACGCTATTATATCCATTTCGTAGCGTTTCCATGAACGCTATTTTAGACGCAGCTATTGTAGACCCCTCTATAATAGCGTTTTTATATACGCTATGGTAAATAGAGTTATTATAGCGTTTTTATGTCTGTTGCTATAATATTTTTTAGTGGAACTCTTTTATGGGAGAATTTCAATTATACCACTTTGGTGGTACCACTTTTCATGTTTACCATCAAGAAATGAACATTTTCAAAAATACACATTTTATTAAAGGATAAAAGACTCTTATATCCTTGTTCTTTATATATATACATAAAATAAATATTAAATAAAATATTAATCATAAACCCTAAAACATCAATTCTAAACTCTAAACCCTAAACCCTAAAAATCAACCCTAAACCCTAAAATATCAATTCTAAATCTTAAACCCTAAACTCTAAACCCTAAAAAGTAAACCCTAAACCCTAAAAAATCGACACTAAACCCTAAACTATCAATCCTAAACCCAAAATCCTAAATTCTAATAGTATTTTGAGTATTAAAATTTTAATGGTAAAGTTGATTAGTGTAGAATTGAAAAGTGGTATCTTGAAAGTGTTATTTCTGGCAATTTCCCTTTTTTTTATTGCCAGTAAACTTGATATTTTAGCTATTTTGTTTTGCTATAGAATTATATTTTATAATGACGTAAATATAATGTTATTTTAATTAAAATAAATCGATTAAAATAATTAATTAGATGAAATTAATTTAAATGATTTAATTTAAAAGACAATAGCTAAAATTTTGTCAATATTAATTTATAATTAAAAAATAGAAATTTATTTATCAATTATTATCAGTTTTACAAAACTAAACCAGACCAAAACCTAATTTTACAACACTAAACTAATTAACCCAAACCAAGACCTAAACCTAATTTTAGAACCTAGAAGTAAAACAACAAAATCTGACATGGTCAAACTTTAATAACAAAGAGCTAAGACTGTTTAACAAACTTCTTTGTTATCACAGGACATAACTAAAGGCCTGTTGTGATAATCATTCTCAATTGACTCAAGCTCTCCCTCGCAAAGTAACAACTCTTGCTTCCATCAGGCTTGTACCCATCAAACTTGGTTCTGATTAGTTCCTCCTGTAAACCACAAAAACCAACATCATCCACAATGTAACCAAAGAAAGCAAACGATATGTGAAATAGCGACCTTTAGTTCACAAATCTGGTCACCCAAATGGTCATCTTTTTTAATCTCATTAAACACTGAGTTAGATCTTGTCTCCTCTGCTCACGACCACCAGCTCTACCCATGAACAAAAAAAAACAGATTCAAAATAGAGAGAGACAAACAGAGAGGCAAATAGAGAGGTGAGCGTGATGGTGGTGAAGACTGCGACGGAATCATCGAGCCTCTTCCCATCTCTTCTCGGACA
>CAKOAT010215377.1:90360-120415 GCA_932364175.1 Eruca vesicaria subsp. sativa | reverse complement strand
ATGTTATATTAATTGTGTTGGTTTAATTTAAGTAATGCGGTTTAATTAATTATAAGATTTATATTATTTGTAACACTCTAGAAAGAGTGCAAATTTAAATGACAACTTGTATCAGTAGATAAAAAGAATGTCTCTATTTTAATAGATTAGATGACTCAAAATAAACAATACAAATTATCTTTTATTTACTTATAGTTATTATAAAAAAACTATCTAAATTAAAAAATTTAATATTATAATTTAAAATTTGAAATCTAAATTTTGTATCAAATTTTTGACATGTTGTGTGATTGATTAAAATATTAAAAATTAAATTTTAATGTTTTATGATTTATTTTACTATGAGGTTTGTAGTTTAGGGTTTAGGGTATTACATTTAGGGTGTAGATTTGAGAATTCGTGTTTGTAATTTAGAATTTAATTTCATATTATATTTTTAAAATGATGAAAATTTGAGTTAAAAAATTTAAGATTAAAGTTATATTTAGGGGTTAGGGGCTAAACCCTAAACCCCAAACTGTAAACACAATCCTCAAAACTTTATTATTTTAATCTCAAATCTTAAGTTTAAATTCAAAATTTAATATTTTTATAAATTTAACTTCAAATATTAAATTTAAACCTCAAACTATAAAAATACACTTTTATCATATCCCAAATTAATCATATACCATAAACTCTAACTGAAAATCTTAAAACTCTATTTTTCATTATTTAATTTCATTTTTTGAGCAATCACAAAATAAATCATTTACAAATCAATTTTTAAACATAATCTTTATAACCATGTCAAAAAAAACATAAACTTTATAAATATCATTCTTTTGTAATCCTCATCCTTATTTGAATAAGATTTTACATAGTATAAATGTATTAGACTTTCATATATAACTTTTCTATTCCTGGTTTACAAAAAAACTTTATATTCCATAAATTATCCAAAATACATAATTTTTTACAGCATAACTTATCCAAAATATATATACCAAGTCTAATACTACTTCAACCTACTACATAAGTTCAAAACTTGCAGAAGTACATTGCCACTAGTCTCCAACAGCTCCATATTCTTTTCCTACAAGCACTTAAGACTTTTGAGAACGTGATCATTGTAACGCTAGAATAAATCTTAGGAAACAGCAATAATATAGTAGACTGACTCAAAACCAAGCGATGAGCCAATGCCGTCTGATATCTTTCGAGTTTAACAAGCTCTTCATCAACTTTTGTTTTTCCTGAGAAACATATGGGGAATACTTGGAGATGATTTTCAATATCTGCAGCAAAAATATCATGTGTCTAAGAACACAGAAACACACGAACACAAACTATAAGAAATTATATGTTTACAAATGTGCATAAGAAATTATATGTTTTATGACCTTTTGCACTCAGACTAAGAACATAATAAAACCCAAAACAAACAAACAATGTCATTAAGAAACTAAACTTATATTTGGTTATGGTTTGAGAGCACACTTTCGTTGACCAGAAAAAAAGAATTCAAAAGACACTGATTCCATAGATAGACACCAAACTAACACTACAAGAAATAAGGATTTTAATAGCATCAGATTATAGCGTTTTTAACAGTTCTGCTATTATATACCAACAATGGCTTTTTTAATAGCGTTGATAAATTTAAAATGCTATGTTTAGTATCGCGGAAAATTAATTTTTTTAACCGCGTTAATTTACTAAGTGTAAGTGCCATACCATTTCAGATTCCAATTTAAACGCTATCATAAATGTTAACTTTCTCAAATTTTGATCAAAATACTTAATGTTTGACCAGACTCTATACACAAAATAGTTTAGTTTTTATTTTTAATTTTTTTTCTTTCTTTCCTGTTTCTTCTCCATACGAAGAACTGAGAATAGTCTCAGATTCAATCCGCTTGACTTCCTCAAATTCTCAGATTCATCTCTAGTCACCCTCAATAGAATCTTCATCACCATACTCTTTTTGACACCGTCCCTCATTATCCCACCACCACTAGCTCGTCACCACCATCACCATTATCGCCATATTTCTCATCTGCCATCTCTCTCTCTGATTTTGTTTTGATTTTACAAGATAGAAGATGAATTCGTGTTACCATACTCAGTCCTCTTCCTCAAGATTCCCCATTTCTTCACGTCAAAGGTCAACCTTTTACCCTTTGCGTGTGATTGGTCTCGCCAATAAACAAAAGTTTGACACTTTCAAGTTTTTTTTTCCATGTTCCAGAGCTTTGTTTGTTTGTGTAGAATATGTGTTATCTGGATGTTTAGGTTTTAGAAGAGTGATTAATCTGTTTCTGTTTATGATTCTGTTAAGTTTAAGACAATTTCGAAATTAATATGAGCTGTTTAAGATCTGGGTTTTGATTTGATCGGTTTCTGACAGTGTAAACAAGGGAGCTGGGTGAAGTTGAGTACTTGGTGCTTGACGAAGCTGACCAGATGCTTGCTGTTGGAGTTTGAGGAGGCTGTGGAGTCGATTCTTGAGAATCTCCCGCAGGAGCGACAAAGCATGCTTTTCTCGGCAACTNGCCTCAAATTAGCTGAGGAGCTTTGAGTAGTGATCACTAACCCATGGGTGTCTTAGTTCAAGGCAGCTCTACCAGCAATCATGGTTAGTAGTTAGTACGATATTTTGTATCAAAATAGAGATTCTCATTTAGAGTCTCTGCTGTTTCATATAAGGAATTTGCCGAGTCTGCTCTGGAACAAACCAGGAAAAGTCTCGTTTTTGAGCCTTCACCTCTCCAGGTACGGTGAAAATTACAACGAGCTTTAGTTTTCATTTGGACAAAACAAGGCAAGTATATCAAGTGTTAACAAACATCCTTAGCTCTCTTGTTTATCTGTATGAGTATATAAAAAATTCTAGTGAAGCCAGTCTTAATTCAATATTTAAAGCTGTGACATTTGTATAATAATAAACTATTGTAACGTCCATAAAACTGATATGTCTTTAAACAGTGATCTATTTTCATTTTTAGGCAATCTTGACAGCTAAAGGCTCTGCTTATTTACTTCTCTGATCATCTAATTTTTTGCAGGAAAGGTATAGTAGCATGACAGGGCTTGATGGGAAAACCCAACTTCAAATGCTTGCTTTTAAATCTCCAAAGATTAGACTCTTGCAAAGCATAGCTTTACATATTGCTCTGGAGAGGTGGTGCTTGCCGTGGAACTGCTGATATGAATGACTTAACTAGGTTGTTAACTAGGTTGTGTTTGTGATTGTGTGTATTTTGGCTGGTAAAGCTGCTAGAGCTTAAGTGATTGTTGTTCCTTATTTTCCTAAACAAACACATCTTTTTCTTCTCTGCCTAAACTAACGTTTGAAGGTAGTCTTTTTTAAGACTTGGCAAGACTTATGTTTTTTTTTTTAAGACTTATGTTTGTTAGTAATTTTTTTACTTGTAAATAATAGATTGCTTAAAATTTTGAAATTTCATCAAAAGAAAAAGTTATGTTCAAAAATTAAATCACTTTTATAAAGTACCTATTAAATTTTGATATGTTAAAATTTTTTTTTTTATAATATTTTCCAATTAAAAAAAAATACTAAACCCTAAACATGTTTTTAAACTGTAAACATAAATTAAAATAAAATCAATTTTTCATAATTGCTTTAATCTTAAACTTTAATTCAAAATTTCATCATTTTAAAAATCTATAAAACCTCTATGCTTATTTTTATTTTGTAATTATAAAAGCCAAAACCCTAAACCCTAAACNTTTTAAAAATTTAAACATAATTTAAAATTTTTACTATTTTCATAGTATAATTTTAATCTTGAACAAATCAAAATTGAATAATTTTAAAATCTAATCACTAATTTAAAATCAAAACTTCAGACACTAAATTTTAAATCTACATCCTACACTAATACCCTAAACCCCAAACTCAAACCCTATATATAAAGTCAAAAATCGAATTACTACAAATAATATAATTACTAAATTAAAACCTATTTCTTATATAAACAATAACTTTATTAATTTTAATTTCAAATATTTATCTTAACCAGAATTCTATTTCACAAACCCTAAACCCCAAATTCAAACCCTAAACCCCAAAGCTTAAATTCAAATCTCTAATATATACCCAAAGTATATAGAACATTTTAAACTTCAATTATATATTTTCAAAAAAAAAATATAACTATATAGGTCATAACTTTCAAATACAAATTAAACTATAAATATAATACCATAAACCACATACTTTTAAGACCAAACCTTATATCATAAACACTAATCCTTTCATTTTGAACTTGTAATCTTAAAATTTTAATTATGAACCATAAAATAAAATAAAAAGTTTAACTATATACATACATCCATTATTAAATCTAAAGATTTTTTCTATAAATTGAAGATATGGTTATTGATATTGACCAATAAAATAGCTTAAGAATTTAAAACAAACAAGTTTAAAAGGAAAAAAAAATAGAAAAATTGATATCGACCAATCAGATAGTTCTACTCGGATCACAATCTCTACCGTTGGATCAGAATGGACCAACGTAATCCAACGCTCTATCTTTTCCTTCTTTTCTGCGTCTCTCTCAATCTCTTCTCTCTACAGATCTCAGAAGAAAAATTAATCTCTCATCTCTCTCTCTCTCTCTCTCTCTCTCCATGTTCTCTGTTTCGATCTCCTCTCCTCTCCTCTCTCTCTCTCTCTCTCTCTCTCTCTCTCTCTCTCTCTCTCTCTCTCTCTCTCTCTCTCTCTCTCTCTCTCTCTCTCTCTCTCTCTCTCTCTCTCCATGTTCTCTGTTTCGATCTCCTCTCCTCTCTTCTCAGTCCCAAGGGTTTTTACTGATTCTAAAGTGTTAAACACAGATCTCGTCTTGTCTCGAGACTCACTTTCCTTCTGTTTCCGAAAGAGAGAGAGACAGAGAGGCAGAGAGATAGAGGGAGAGAGTTCGGTTATCTTTTGATTTGGGGTTTTTCGATTAATGGTTATTTTGGATGCTAAAGAGCAGTTTTTTTTTGCAGGTTAGGGCATTAAGAAGATCGTTTGACCTCCTCACCACCACGATAGGTAAACTCACTCCCCCTTTCTTTTTAACTGGTGTTTACAAAGACTAGTTTCTGTTAAGTCTGTTGATGGTTTGTTTTTTATAACTTTGAGTTACTAATACTGATTCATAACTTTGTGTCTGTTGATGGGTTTGTTTCTTATAACTTTTGAGATGTTTGTGTTCTTGTGCTTATCATTGTTGTTCTTGTGGTGCCTTTTCTATTTTGCAGAGGAAATAATCAAAGGACTCTCCACTGTCTCAGGAAACCAACCAAGAAGGAAGACGAAGAAGAGGATGGGAGGAAGGCAGCGTAGTAGATTAGGTTTAGTTTTGGTTGGTTATTAGGTTTGGTTTAGGTAGGCTTAATTAATAAATCTGGTTTGTGTGTAAACCAATGTTAATAAATAAATCAATATTGATTATATTTTTTTTTTGTCTTTTGAATGTTTTGATTTTGTTATAATGTTAATTTGAATGAAATTTTATTTTACAATTTTTTTGTATTATTTTCAAAATAAAATATTAAATAAATTTTTCATAAACGAAATGAACAATTACATTTTAAAAATACAATGAAAAATTCAAATTTTGCTATTGATAGAACACTACAATAGTAGTTAAAACATGCTATAGTAAAATTTAAAAACTGCTATAGTAAAAATGTTATAATAACATTTTCGACAAGCTATTAAAAAGAATTACAATTGCATAATAAAAAACGCTATTTGTAAATTAATATCAATAGCGGTTACAAAAACCGCTATCTAATGGACCCGACCTATTATCGCGGGCGATGTTGGAGCGCTTTCTACAACGTTATGGTATCGTACGATAGCGATTTTCGGGTGCTATTAAAACCCTTATTTCTTGTAGTGTAATAAAGAGATTCATAATTTATTATGAGCCTATTGTCGTTCTCAAATCTCAGAAACCAATCCATTGCTTTAAGAGAAAAGAAAAAGCTTTGAAAAGGAGAGAAAGACATACAAGTGTTAGCTGAGATGGATCTTGTTGTTAATGATGATAATTCACCATGAAGAGAAACAATCCTGCGAGAGAGAAAGGAGAAATGCGAAGCCATATCCAACTCAACAATCTCCATCAAACTCTGTTTCACTTTGAGTAAACACACATGCTCCACTTCTCTGTTAATCCACCGATGAATATAACTTGCTGTTTATACTCTCCGGTCTCAAAAGCTACCTGGTAATACAAATGTAAAAACACTGAATTAGAATTGGCATAAGAAAGAAAAGAATGAGTAGGTTTCGAATTTTGTAACTGATATTGGGTCTTCAATCAAAGGAGCAGGGGACGACACTGAATTACTAAGGAGAGAAGTAATCTCCTTGATGTCATGAGAACAATCTCAAATCTTAATACCATTCAGTAAAGAAATAATCTTTCAGATCCAAGTCATGAGTTTACTGTCTGAACCTACAATCTTGAGCTGCAAATCTGATTCAAGAAGTAAACTTATTGGGTAAAGAAAGTAGCTTTATGTTTTTACTTGGTATGACAAATGGGTTGTTATAAGTAAAATGATTAACACTTACGGATTTAGTGGTCTTCTTGGCTCTCTTTGTTCATGGGAGAATGTCTGTCTCGCGATATCCTAGTGACGAAGACAAGAAGAAGAACAAGTGCATATCTGCTCGATTCAGGTAGAACACACAACAGATAAGGACAAAAGAGTTGAAGAAAATTATCAAAATATTGATAGAATGTAGCCAGAAAAAGAAGAATCTTTCTAACATATCCTTGACACTTCTACAAAGCTCGAATGATTCGATCTTTGCAACTTTGAAATTGAACTTACAGACCACTGCTTATTAGGTTATGGAGAAGAGAAAGTATCTTAGCATAAAGAGCGGCCGATCCTCGATTTAAAGTTGAGAAGAAGGTGAAAGAGATAACGATAGAGGACAAAAACGGATCTGAGGTTTCTTTATGTGGTGCTGACGAGCGTGAGGGTGGTGGTCGCGACTCCGGTGAAGACATAGACCAGCAAAGAAAGAAATCGGCAAAGAATCTGAGAAGCGGTGGTGGTGGAGGTGGTGACGAGCGATGGCGAATGGGAGAGATGGAGATGGTGGTCGTGGTGACGACTGACGAGCGATAGTGTTACCGTCACTGCAACTCCAACATCAGCTACTTGGTGGCTTTGTCTCCTCCTCCTCCACTAATATTTTTTAATTTCAATTTGAGAAGAAAAAAGAATATCATCCTTAGAGAAGACAGAGATAAATGGTTTTTTTTTCTAAAAAAAAGAAAAAAAAAACTATCATGACTATTTTCAGTAGTCATGGACTTGACAATCTACCAGTCTCTACCGCCAAATGGTCGTGCCGTGGTGATAATAGAATGTGGCAGGATTAGAAAAACTCACAGGCAGTAGCGGAGCCAATCATATTTTTCACTGGGGTCATTTCAATTTCATCCATATGGGTCACATAAGCTATATTTGCAATGTTTCACTAAATTTGTTCAAGTAAAAAGAAGATTTATCAGATTTCATAAGGGTCACACAGCCCCCTACCGTAACGGTGGCTCCGCCACTGCTCACAGGTCACAAGGAAAAAAAGAAGCAAGTTGATTAAAAAAAACTATATATCTTGCCTTGTCCCTACCAGCAAGGATGATCAGCATTGTCCCAAGGGTGATGCTGGATCTGCAATACAATCACATTCATAAGAATAAGCCTACTCAGACAACAAAGTTTAAAATTTAATAGCCATCTGGATTTCACATTGATATGGAACAAGTATAATTAGACAAATAACATGTAACCAAAGTTGAGAACACAGACTTAAATAAGGAATGGATAATTCATTTGAACCAGTAAACCGCCTTCTCCTTTGCATATAGTATCCAACATCTATACAATCTATTCACTGACTCTAAAAATATCACATCGCTATGTCTGGAAACTTGGGTTAAAACAAACATATCTCTACATCGTTATAACAAAATTCCTAATGTAGTATCAATTACTGAAATTTATTTAAAACTAACTTTAAAAAGAACATATTATCAACGGCAAGAGAGGAATGTGATTAGCTAAAGACATACATTGGCGTCTACACTGGTAGCTTCGACCCTAGAAACATCGAACCTTTAACATATGAAGCTTCCAAAATGCCGTTGGCCTCAACATCAGATGACATGATATATCCTCTGTATCTTATTTTCTCGACTTTAAGCTTTTCAATTCCGTCCATGGCAGCGTTGTCACCGCCACAAATTTCTTCTTCTTCTTCTTTTTGCTCTTCTCTCTAATCAACTTTATAACGTCCGTTTCTCATCATCAACGGTGACAGTGGTTGCGTGTAGATTTTCTGTGAGATCGATTTAAAATCAACCGTGGCCGTGGAATTGGCCGGTTAGAGCATATCATAATGATGAACCAAAGCTTTTCCTTGGGACTTAGATTAAGAAGCGTGCGCAAAGCACAACAACTCAAACCAGTTTTTCAATCTACATAATAAGTTTAAAAGGTGCGTCGTTACGTTATGAAAAGAGGTCACAACTCACAGTTAAAAGTTGTGTCGTTCTGTTATCAAAAGAGTACATTGTTAAAAGATGCGTCGATCAGAAAAGAGGGGCATTTGTTGAAACAGTTACAGTTGGTGACGTAAGATTCCATGATTAAAGAAAATCATGTCCGTCAGATTATTAGAAGCAATGATAAACTCAGGCGTTAGATCAAATTTTTTTTTCCTATAAAAAATTAATTATTTCATAAAAGAACAAAATAGGTTTGCTATTATATATAAGATTATATGGGTTCGCAACAAGATCTGATTTTTTGGATTTTTATTTCTTTGTTTCTCACTAATGGCAAATATGTAAATACTTTATCTTCTCCATTTATCAAGGCTTTTATCTTTCTGCAATTATTTTCCACCGCCGCAAACGTAATCAATCTAATTTTTTGATATTTCATTTTCATTTATGCATAAAAGTTGAAGATTTGTTATTTATCATCCAGTTTTAAAACACACAAAAACTTGAATGATATTGATAAACTTGATTTCACTGCCTAGCACTCAATGTTTTTGAACAATATATGTAAATAGGTTAATCAATAATCCAACCATTGCAGTTGAACAGAAGCACAATTTCTTGCCAATATGAAACTTAGACTCATAGTTTACAAATAATTGCATGAATAATTTCTGAGAACATGACTGTTCATTTTTTTTTTGTTGAATTTATGCAACTCAGTTAAATCATGAAAACTTGAGTGTTAATAATAATGATCGAACATAATTTTTGAGGAAGAAACATAACTGGTTTCGTTAGAGAACTTTATATAAAGAGAGTGTGGTTAGTTTTAAGTTAAAGTAAATACAGTTATACAAGACTTTTAAGTTAAACTAAATACAGCTATCAATAGATGTAATATTGATATTAAAAATAATCATTGGACTAATATAATATCAACTGGACATGTTCTAGATTTAATAGTAGATAACTCTATTTTTCGTGGTACCATAACGGCAGTGGACGAAAGAAACAGCGCTGATGGTTGTTACAACGACGACGATGATGGTGACCAGTGGCGGAGCCAGCAAGGAGCATGTGGGTCACTTGAACCATATCAATTTTAAGAATTAATCCAATTTAGGCATAAACTTGTAATATATCTTGGTTATTTGGTTAAGTTTCAGTAGTTTGACCCCTTTAATATCTAGCCAATTTCATATCTATAAATTTTTGACCCCAGTGCTTTCTTTTCCTAGCTCCGCCACTGATGGGGACTATGATAATGGTAGGTATGGAGGAAACGGCGATCAGAATACATTAAAAATGGTAATCTTTCATAGTAGAGGTTACTATGGTTGTGGTGGTGCCAGTGGTGGTTACCGACGTATGAGTGTGGTTTGAAAAAAGAGACAACCTATATTAGGCTTGAGACCTATTATCCGGGATACGGATCCGATTCGAGTTCCATTCTGGACCCATTATGGAAATAGGATATCCGAAGTGCCCAGATCCAGATAATAAAATTTCGGATCCAATCAAACGGATCCGGATATCTTAACTTTAAGTCTAGATATCCAGATCTAGATCATGTTCTTAAAATATATTATTTTTTAAATTTTATTAATAATTATATTTAATATATTAATTTTATATATAACATTAGTATTATAATATTATTTTTAATTTTAATAATATTATATGTCAATATGTATATTCATAATTTTGTATAAATATTTAATTTATGTGATCGTATTCTTCCATCTTACAAATTTACGCAAATAAAAATATAAATATAATGGAATATACTAAATAATACAGCACATATATTGATTAAATTATCAAAATGGTTTAAGAATATAGTCTATGTGTGTATTAAATTAGCAAATAGAATAAAAGTCAATTTACAGTTACGATATTACAATACAATTGCGGTTACATAGGAATTGGTGGATGAACATGAAATATGTAGCAGAGGTTAGAGATTTCATAGTGGCTATGATGATGGTGGACATATGATGGATGTGCTCATGTGAGATTTGATGGTGATTATGGACAAGGTGATGGTAGTTACGGAGGAAGAGATGGGGCTTGAAGAGATTGTGACTGATAGGATCAAGCCGCATATAAGCAGTGGTCGACATGATAGAAGCGAAATTATTGATTTGGTGGTGGTTATGGTAACAGAGGCTGAAAGTGATGGTGATTATGGAAGTAGTAGTGGTGGTTGGTAATTAAAGGAAAAAGTGTATGATATCACAATAACCGGATACTAGAGGCAATATAATATCTTACAATACTAAGAGTTGAATAAGATCAACTCTCAGCATGTCCACGTCATCTTAAGAAATCAGCCAATGAGAAAACTGTATTTTCGCCATGTCATTCCCTCTTTTATAATGGCCTGTTAATATCTTGTGTTGGTCCAGTAACGATATGCTCCTTCCTCACGACCGTCCTTGTCCTTTTCGCCTCTTTCACTTCTCCATAAGAACTGCAATGCCTCAGAACGATGGAGATTATCGCAACCGATCAGTTTCCACTGCGGGCAGATCCATGTTTACAGCGATCATTGACTTATTGTCAACGCTAGATTTCTTACATTCTTTGCGGAAGCTACGGAAGGCATGAAGCTCTATGCTGTATCGCCAGTCTTAACAATAGTGTCCATGATCAAACGTCTATTCTATACATGATTAGAAGTCCAAGCCTCTTTCTCTCTTCCCCAACATTCACGCTGTCTTCCTCTCCCGGTGGTCCCTGTGGCGACTCTGCTACTGCCTTTCTCAGCGCTGATGGGAAATCTCTTTATGGGGTTCGAAGAACACAACACAGTTCTCTCCGGTTTCTTGGACTGATTAGAAGTAGCAATGTAGTGGATCCGGATTCATGGGTTTTGACCTTGGTTCTGGATCTGATCCAGTTATCCAATCAACGTTCTGTCCAAGATAATGTCAGTTTTAAAACTTACTTCTGTGTGTTTTAGTAGTTATAATAATCGATCGCTTCTGATTGATTTATTTACATCGTTGCAGAGATGGTTATTCTGTTCCTTTCATTAAACCCAACATGGTGAGTTCTTCTAACGGCTCTCCAATCACACTTTCCTTCTGTGTCGATCATCCGGTTAAATTAAATTGTTCTGATTTCTACAGAAGATGATGACATCTCAAAGATCCATCATGAATTTGAGCGGACAAAACATATGCCTAAGATGAATCTTCAAGGTTTGCCATTCACTTTAAAGAAAAAAATAATAACTAGGGTTTATTATGTTTTTTGATTCTCAAGATTGATTTGGTCGATTCATACTTTTAGGAATATATGTTAATAAGAATCTCAGATTAGATACAAATAAGTTTACTGATATTTGACTATGATTACCCATTGCCACATTTCCCCTCTTATTTTCCAGTTTTATCTTTTTAAGAAGCACATGGTTAATGAGGTTATCTATATGACCTTTTGCTTTGTTGTTCATGTTTTTTTTACATACTTGAGTATTTCTTGAGAAGTATATGAGCTCCAGTCTTGCAGTTTAGATATAGTTTTTGTGCAGATAACTATTTTGGTTTTCGTCAGGTATTGCTAATCAAGAAAATTTCTTTCTGAATTGTCAATTTGTGATAAATGATCTGATCTCTCACCATTTATATGATTGTGCAGCTTATTAGTACGGAAGAAAAATATGTATACATGTGTCGTGATCAAATGAGAGGTCTGGTGTGATGATGGACTTCTAATGTTTCAGCAAGGTCAGTTTACATACATTTAAGCGATTTGGGCAGAGTAAAATTAGAGACAGATGATATGCTTATTTAACCTTCAAGCTACTCTCTTAAATAAGAGGTTCGATGTAGTACTTGAGGATTGACTCCACAGAGACCAAATCTTACACTTTATTTCTATGGGATCAATATTAAGCTAAGACAATGAATGGTTTTTAAAGTAAGAAAATAAAGCAAGCAAGTAACATATTTGATTGAGGTTTTCAGATGATGAAGAATGCTAGCCTAGAGTGGCTCATTGGGTGTTAATCATACTGAACCAAACAATTATTCAAACTCTTTAAGAACATCCTATAACTCAGATTTCTTAACTAAAACACTCTGCTCTCGCAGGTATGGTCATTTTGCGGAGCGACCTTGAAACCTATGCTCTCGTTTGGATCAAGGCTCGACAGCAAAAAATAAGCACAGACCTAATGTGTTCACAAAATACCCTGATATCTACTCTCGTTGATAAGGGATTTGATGTTCGTTTATAGCAGATCTAGCAACATAATTCATGGTTAATGATAAGAGGTTAAACCTAGATTCAAAAACTAAATGATTAGATTAGTATTAGCATTAAGAACAATTATAAACGAAGAAAAAAAAAGATGAAGCTTATCTATGTTCAGTTCATAAATCAACACCCTAGAACCCTAGACTAACAAATCCGACTACTCAGTCATAGCACAAGAAAACAGAGAGATCATAATAGAAGAAGACATGATAACAATGCAATAAAAGAGAGTTAGGGTTCAGGAGGACTCTCTAAAACGAGAGAGATGAAGATCTTTCTCCCTTTACAAAAGTGAAAAATCTCCAAATGGTTTCTAGTCTGTAGAATAACATGAGAAAATCAAGCGAATAGGAAAAATCATATGTCTAGAGGCCACAGGCGGCTAGGAGAAGAAGATAGAAAAACAAGGGCAAATCCTAAAATTAATATGAAGTTCCCATAATTTTTGGGAGTTGAGAGGGGTTGTTCCATTTGGGTGCTCTACGACAGAAAACTTCCAATTTTCATTCTTTTCTTCATGTGTCTCTTCAAAGGTCTCCTTATCTACTCCAGACCTGTAATGACTCAAAAAGAACTAGAAAGACTCGATAAAGAATTGAAAACAATTGATAAAACATATATACAAGATGTCAAAAACACCATATATCAATTCCCCTAGACTTCGATCCTTGTTTGTCCTCAAACAATGTCAAGTATCAAGAACATGGATAAATGTTTAAAAGTGTGGGAACTCTCTTATGGCTCAGCAACCATACTTAAACCACAAATCTCTGAACCATACAAGCATGAAAACTAGGACAACACACCCTTACCAGAACCCCACTAACTGATGTTCAAATCGGATCCATACTCTATATCTCAAACCCGCAAAAGTCACACTTTCCAGACAAAAGTCTTTACATTCATTTAAGAGCAGTGTGAGCTTCTTGTCACAGGAATTATTCAGGGTAGACGGTCTAGGTGTGAAACATGCTTTTTAAATGTTTAAGTGGAGCTAACAAGTGTTTAGGGGTTACCATATCTTTGTAGAGGATGCATGATATCGCGCAAAATTGCAAGAGAGGATGGATCCGTTGATCTCCACAAACCCTACTCATTTTCTCTGCAGAGCAGTCGCTTCTGGTTCCTCTTTTCTTTGACAGGTTGCTCCCTTTTTCCAGATCACCCTTGTTCACACTTTTTCATAACTACTTCAGCTTTTGTTTCTGAACGACAAGGGGCACTGGTCTCTTATTCGTTCTTCTCCTTCTCATCATCTTTTAGCCCTCAGAGATTAAAAAGAATTTTTTTTTTAGGAGAACTGAATAAATAAGAGTTCATAAGATGATGATGGTGATGATGAGAAGGAGGTGATTACATATGATGTGCCACTGGAGGTTCTGATTTCAGCTTTCCTCTCACCATTTTGTCTTTCTGTTCGGACCACCTACTGACTATTTCTTTTCCTTCCGGATCATGTACGCCTATGCTCTGGAGTGTAGTCCGTGAGCAAAACGAGTGAGAGTTGTGTTGATCCTTTCCTCTCCGGTCTTTTTGTACATATCTGCACAAATGAAACTTAAGAACATAATGCATGAGGGTGAAACAAAAGTTTTAAGGTACATGGTGGGAACTAGCTAAAGATGAGCTAGCCTCTCAGGATCAACAAGATGGATAGAAAGAGTTAAGAAATTCTGAGTATAATTTCATTTCCCTAATCTAATGCCCATAACAAGAAGAAGTTTAGTCAAGATTAGGTTCAAGTTATTGGAGCTTACAAGCCGAAATCTTCTGGAGAGCAAGGTGAGATAAAGTCAGGGTGTTCCAGGTCCAAGTGTGCCGTCTTCCGTCACTGCTAAGGTCACTGAGTTAGATAACTAAAGCACGAGGTGGTTAATGATTATCAAAATAATGTCCTCATCCCCACAGGTTTTAACTCAATAAAAAGACTCAAACTGACTCAAAACTGACTCGAACATAAAAGCCAAAAGAAATAAACGCTTTAGTAAACAACAAAGACCCTCCCCAGACTTACTTTACAATGTCTCAGTGTGAAAAGAAATCTGAGAGAAGGTTTAAACAGAAATACAAATTATTTTGTTCGAGATACTTACCTGGCGCGGAGCAGCCTGACAGAGCAAGACGTGGTTGCTCCGGTAAAGGATGCTCCGAAATGAGAGCAGCCACCTTCTTGCTTCCGTCAAGGATCTCGGATTTTCTGATTTATAACCTGAGACTCAACAAACTCAAACCAAAAATAAGTAAAAAAACAATCCTAATGTTAGTGACACTCACCAGTGGGTTGCCTCCCACCAAGCACTTGGTTTAAGTCACTAGCTTGACTTGGTGATAGGGATCAGTCTGGTTGAGCAGGAGGGCCTGTTCCAAAACAAGCTCCACAATCAGACATGTTCAGCTTCAAAACCATGGTCAACAACCCTTTCACAACAGCTCCCCCTTTCTCCTTTAGCTCATGTGTGAGAATGGCTCTGAATTTAGAGAACATTTTGGAGGTACCCTTGCACTTTACCTCATACTCAATGGAGTTCTCATCACACTTGAGAGGTATCAAAGTCAGTGTAGGATCTCCCTTGACCCTTTTGTTATGGACTTTCTGTTTCACCCTTGAATTCCCTCTGAATTTTGTAGGATCAGTGCTAGGATCTTCATCATAGAACAGCCTTCTCTCACCCTTATCACCATGCTCTTTCTCTGGAACAACCTTCACCTTTTTTGCATCAAACACTGAGATGCAAGAGGCGTTTGATGAAGAAGATCTGGTGGGTACAGCCTTGTAGAAAACTTTCTTGTTGATGTTGGAGAAGCAGACTCTCTTGTTGGGCATATCGATGGTTTCTCCAACAGTAGCCATGAATGTCCTTCCAAATATCAAAGGCATCTCATGATCCTTGTTCATCTCAACAACTTGAAACTCAGCATGAACAACACATTCCCCTACTTGAACATGAAGGCTGCAGATGGTTCCATATGGGACTGCTCTGGAAGAGTTTGCAAAGGTCAGGGTCAGCTGAGAACGCTCAACATCAGCAATACCCAAATCGTCTACAATAGCCTTTGAGACGAGATTCACACAAGAACCAAAGTCACAAAGAGCGTCCTTGAAGGTTGTTCCTGCGATGAAACATGGGAAAACAAACTTTCCAAGACCATCAACCTTAAGCATTACCTTCAATGCTTGTGTAGACAGTGCTTTGGTATAGATGGATTTGATCTACTCTTGAGTCTCTCTACAGTTATTAAAGAAATTGAGCAGTGGCCGAATCTGCAGAGCATCTTTGAATGCAAGTTTTTTAGGAAGCCTTCTCACCATCTTGTTAAAACCTGCCAGCTTCTCTTCAGTAATGGGATCCATCAGATGTCTAGGTGGAGTTGGGTATGGAACCTTAGGAACATAGACTCGAGCTGGTGGAGTCTCAGCAGATTCGTCGGGAGCAGTCTCTGCAGAGCTAGTAGGTTGCTTTGTTCTCTTTTCTGCGCCTGGAGCAGTCTCAGCAGACCGCTGCTGCGTTGCTCTTCCCTTAGCTTTCTCACATCTCAGTTCTGTTGCATTACGGTGCTCAACCCTATGATTCTTCACACTCTTTCCATGAAGGGTTTCTTGCTGCTTCTTAACAGTTTCAGCAGTTTGAGCAAATTGAATGTCAATCCTCTTTATGTGGTTGCTCACAGTATCATATTTTGAATTCAGCTCAGCGAACATGTTGTCCCTTCTGGTGTTGATCTCTGCGGTAACCTGATTCAATGCCTTCCCTTGAATTTGCTGACCCTGCAACAGTTGTTGCATCATCATACCCACACCTTTCAGCTCATCTTGTGGACCACTGGTAGTAGCTGGAGCAGCCTGCTGGTTGCTCTGCGGTTTCTGCTGGTTGCTCTCTTGATAATTTTTCTGTGTGGCCTGCTCAGAAGTTGTCTCTCCTATAAAATAGACTTGTGCTTGGTTGTTATTCAGCAGCTGATCAACCTTGGCTGTCAACTCGTCTATCTTGTGGGTGTCGACACTGTTCACCTTCTTGGAGCGATCTGTTTCTGGGTTCTTGTTTGCAGAATTAACAGCCATGTTCTCTATCAGGTCGAATGCACCATCGGGGGTCTGTGTCATGAAATCTCCCCTGCTCGATCCACATAATACACTCCTAGGATGCTTCTCTGGATGGATGGGAAAATCCTTGCAGAAACGAATCAAAAGACTCAAGTTTCTCAAGGCTTGTGGATCGAATGGTGACACAAGAGGCTGCGGAAAGGCTCCTTGATACTCCTAGGCTTAGATCGGATATGACACACCTCTCTAAAGCCCTTAGATGTTGGATATTACACACCAACAGACTGGATACTACACACCAGCCACTCAACAACTCGACAAGCAAGAAGAAGAGAAGATAAGAGGGTTTTGGATAAAAGATTACTTGATTATTCAGACTGAAAACGACCAGAATATAAAGGGAGAGACTTGTACATGCACAAGCTCTCGGAACTAGCAAGAGAAATAAAAGAACACGCTCCATGTAGTTTAAAATAACATAACATAAAAAGCATAGTCTAAAAATAACATAAGATAGGGTCTTCGTTAGTCTTGGACCGAGATTAGCACCTAAGGGATTTGATAAAGCAGCTTGAGGCCTCGTTTAAAACCTTCCTCCGGAAAACCACTTGGGACAAAACCAAGAGCAAGGAACCAAGTACTTTGCCTAAGTACCAATTCAGCTTGATGTAGAGGTAGCTTGATTGGTGGTCAAGATAACTCTAATCATCAAACTTTGTCCAAGACATTCTTCTTGTTTCCAAACGGATCTAAGTAATCCTCCAATGGCTCCATTGAGTTTCTTGGTTCTTGAACACGTATTGGGACCTTCAGGAATGGCTAAGACATCTTCATTAGCTGGTTGGTTCATGGTCTCATTGTCTCCTTTGATAAGCTGGTCCATGATCACATCATCTATCAGGTCGAATGCACCATCGGGGGTCTGTGTCATGAAATCTCCCCTGCTCGCAGAGTTCAGAGCAGTCTAGAATTCCCCGTCTACTCCGTCATAGAAGATGCCTAAGAGGTAATCATCATCAAATCCATGGTGAGGGCATTCTCTGCAATAGTCATTGAAACGCTCCCATGTATCGCAAAAAGGCTCATCAGTGAGCTGTCTGAATGAGGTGATCCTGCTCCTGAGAGCATCTGTTTTTGCCTTCGTGTAGAAGTGGCTCATGAAGACTGTTCTGACCTGTTCCCATGTAGTGAGAGAGCTGGTAGGGAGAGATTTCAGCCACCGTGCAGCTTTTCCCTCAAGAGAGAATAGGAATAGCATGCACATGATGTAGTCTGGTGGCACGCAATTCGCACGAGTGAAACTGCAGGTTTTTTCAAAGCTCTCAGTATGCTCTATTGGGATTTTTGTTGGGACACAACTGAACACCTTGCTATGCACTAAAGCGATCAAAGCAGGCTTGATCGCGAAGTCCTGCCTGGTGCAAGGCGGAGGAACAATGGCAGAGTGCGTAGCAGGGATGTTACGCGGTAGGTTTCTCTCACCGATTGGAGCAGCCTGCACCTTCTATTCCTGCTGCGCGAGAGCAGCCTGTTTTTGGATGGTCTGCTGCATCTGGAGCATTTGCTGTTGCATCAGTTGCATTGCTGCAGCGAGATCATCCTGATGGTCGTGATCACCCATGGTGGTGTTGGTTGGCCTTGGCTGTTGTCTGTTCTCTGTTTCTAACTTTGCGAGGTCTTGGTTGCTGAGTGTAACTAAATATCCTTGTGCGTTGCTCCGAGTATGTCTACTGGTCATGCACCTGTAACACTAGCTTCAACAAAAAGAAAAGAGCAAGTTAGAGGTCTTATAATAAATAAATAACCGAAAAATAAAGGTAAAAATATGGTCCCCTGGCAACGCCGCCAAATTTGATATGCTCAAATTAACCTTCAAGCTACTCTCTCAAATAAGAGGTTCGATGTAGTACTTGAGGATCGAATCCACAGAGACCAAATCTTACACTTTATTTCTATGGGATAAAATTAAGCTAAGATAATGAATTGTTTTTAAAGTAAGAAAATAAAACAAGCAAGTAACTGATTTGATTGGGGTTTTTCAGATGATGACGAATGCTAGCCTATGGTGCTTCATTGGGTGTTAATCATACCGAACCAAACAATTATTCAAGCTCTTTAAGAACAGCCTATAACTCAGATTTCTTAACTAAAACACCATGCTCTCGCAGGTATGCTCCTTTTCCGGAGCGACCTTGAAACCTATGCTCTCGCTTGGATCAAGGCTCGATAACAAACAATAAGCACACACCTAATACGTTGATAAGGGTTTTGAAGCCTTAGAGCAAATCAATGTAGTAAGGTAAGTAGAGTTTCAATCCAATCTTGAGAGCTATTGAACAAAGAGAATGCAAGACATTGCTTAGTCTAAATGCAATCAATAAGTGAGATGATATTGAACTAGAATACTACTAAAATGCAATAAAGGGATGATCTTTCTTTCTCAAAATGAAGCAAGAGGATTCATGGGACTAGAAATTTGATCTTGGGTGATGTAGATCCAATCTAAAGATGNCAATCCAATCTTGAGAGCTATTGAACAAAGAGAATGCAAGACATTGCTTAGTCTAAATGCAATCAATAAGTGAGATGATATTGAACTAGAATACTACTAAAATGCAATAAAGGGATGATCTTTCTTTCTCAAAATGAAGCAAGAGGATTCATGGGACTAGAAATTTGATCTTGGGTGATGTAGATCCAATCTAAAGATGGCAAGCTAGAAATCATACACTTTAATTTCCTTATGCCTAGACACAATCCTAAACAAGGTCTATCTCTAGATGAATGTTCTTTTACTATAGCATCTCAAGCATCTAATTTCTTAGGTTGAGTGTTACTAAGAAAACATGGAGAACAAGTCTAATAGCAATCTTAACTTCTTTAGCAACTAATCTCTTCGGTAAAGTAAGTTAAAAGCATTGAAGAGTTGGTTCAGACATTTCATCATACACCTTGTGGGCAGGAAATTCCTAGAGATCTATTTTAGTATAATCAAGACTAAAATGGCATTGAGAACCCTCAACAAGCAAGGAAACAAGTAAATCTAACACTAAACATTCTAGATCTTCTCTAATCACCCTTAATCATCCTAGTCCATGAATCCGAAAGGAGTCTACTCACTAATCTTCATGATTAACCTTAAACCCATGGTTGATTTAAGAGAAATCATGTTGAGAAGCAAGTTTAATCAAAAAATCACAAAGAAATAAGTAGAAAAGAAACTAAAGATTCAATCTTTATTTTAGGTTTCAATGTGTTCTTCAAGAGAAAAGAAGATAATCCCATCATTAGGGTCTAAAATGTATTTATAAGCTTCTTAAAACCCCTAATGGACTCAGTCAACAAGCTGAACAGGCCCAACAAAAACATAAAATTCGTCAGATAAATAGTGCTGGAGCGGGTGCCTTGGGTCGCTCTGCTACCCCGCTCCAGAACACGCTCAATGTGGAGTGGGGGGCGGGGGGTCCTGGGTCGCTCTGCTACCCCGCTCCAGAACGCGCTCAGGTCCTGGGTCGCTGCGCCTAGTAGATTGATCATAACTCCTCCAATACAAATCCAAATGACTTGAAATCACTTTCATTAGAAAGCTAACACAATTTCCCATGTACTCCCAAAATATGAGCTTCAAAAGATATCTTTAAGGTCTCCATCCATGTTCATCTTTCATCCTTTTGCATCACAAATATCTTTAAACACCTCCAAAAGCTCAATAGGACACTCCAACACCTGAGAAAGACTTATGAATGCAATATGGAGCCTAAAGATGTCTAAACCTAAATCTATATGATGATTTATGTACAAAATGAAATGCTAAAACTATGTAAATATGCATCATATCAAATCCCCCAAACTACTCCCTTACTTGTCCTCAAGTAATTAATTAAGATCAGAGAGAGAGAGAGAGAATGAAAATGGGAGCTCAAAACCATAGGATACACTTCTTAAACTCAAAACCACATCCTAGACAAACATAACCTATAGCATAAGCAACCTCAATTATTACACTCTATCTTCACAAGGCCTAGCAAGACTCTTTCTTTTAGACAAGTTGTGGATCACCAATCAACAAATCTCTTCAACCAACCCTCACATTCAATTAAGCATAAGCAATAAGGTGAAGTCTTGCAAATGGAAACTTGATCTCAATCATTTGGCTTGGTAAGTGAAATGGCTAAATGAGAATAAAGGTGGGGTTTCAATACATTTCTTTTTAGTGGCTTACACTCACGAATAGGAGCTTGATCATTATGCAAAATCTATCTAAGAAAAGGAGCAACTTATGCATACATTGCTTGTTCTTATCAATCTACCCTTTTCCTAGACAACTTCAAACTCTACCATTTTCCGTGGTGTAAATTTCAAACCCATTCGTTCCCAAAAACATTAAGATCACTCTCTTATTTCACTCACCCAATGAACTCATTCTCTTTTCTTTTGAACCAACTAGGGACTTTTTCTTTCACTTTTTACTTAAGCTCTACTCTTATTTTTCTTATGTCTTCCCCAAAGTCTTTTCTAGACTCTTTTCTTTCTTTCTTATCTTAGCCTAAGGGGTTTCTTATTTGAAGTTTCTAGAGCTTTTGTTTCTTTTTCTTTTGATCCCTAGTGTTTTCTTTTGTTTTTCTTTCTTTTAGTTCATTCTTTTCACTCATCTAACACCCCAAGACCCAAGATAAACTCTTTTGCATCACAATACCAAATTTCTCATCCTAATTGCTAGCTCTCAAGAGGTTCTATAGCTAGCCTGAGATAAGAACAACCAATGTCGCCCCTAATACTCTCAAGTTTTTGCACATGATAAGCTATCAAAAGAGACCTCACACAAGCAAAATGATTTATGTTTCAAAGAATGGTAAGGGTTTAAAGGTGTGGGAGTTCCATTTGGGTTTTATAAAGAGTGGTAGAAAGGATAAGTAAAACCCAAATGTGTATAATCCATGACCAAGCATGCAAGAGTCCATATGCAAGAAGAATTAAGTTCATTCAGCTTTAAGTTCATTTGGAGTTGGTTTAAAGGAGAATGTCAATCTCACACAAGAAACAAGTTTCAAGAAGAGTTTTCAAGGTTCGAAGCATGCAAGCTTTTCAAGAGATGCTTAGGCTACTTGCTATGATCATCTAGGGTGTAAGTTTGAGTTCTAAGCATGTGTTTCCTTATTAGTTCAGCTCCCAGTGCATGAATGCAATCTAAATGCTTCTAGACTCAATCCTAAAGGTGCTATGATGCAACCTAAATGCTTGTTTTTGTTTATTTTGGGAAATTTTTCAATTTTTCTGGATTTTTCTATGCATATATGTATGTACAATGCAATCCATGAGACTCAAAATCAACAAAGCAAACATGATCAAAAACTTGGTACCTCCCCCAAACTTAAATCACACAGTCTCTGTGTGAGTAAGAGAGAAGGAGATACCGAAAATATGATAAAAGCAATGGTATACACAAAGAATGGTTGGAGTGATACCTCAAGTGGGAATGAGCAGTGTTGTGGCTATTGGTGTTTGGGCATGACCTTTAGGCATATTGAGGAGACCCCCAAACTTGTTCCTGACCTTATTCAACACAAAAGAACAACAATATATAAAAAGATAAACATGGTAATTCCTCCCAAATGAGCTTGTTTAAAGTCTCTTAGCTTGACTACCTTTGTTTACCTATTGAGAAGGAGGATCCCTCCCACCTTCAAGGGTGATGGTGAGGACGTGTGTAAGGATCTCTTGGAGCTTGAGTGGATTAGCTTGGATTTGAGGAGAGATAATGGCTCTGGCGCTTGAGAATGGCTTCGACCTTCCCTTGCACTTGATCTTATACTCAATGGCTCCATCCTTTAGTTGTAGTGGGTGAAGAGTGAGAGTGTATGGCTTAGGTGGGGAGTGAGGAGCTTTCATCTTCTTCTTGCTTTGAGTGGCCTTAGTGGGTTCACTCATCTCCTCCTTGGTAGGGTCTCCCAAGTGCTCTACATTACTCTTCTGTAATGATTCTTCACCAAGAACTTCTGCCTCCTTAACAACCAATGCATCTCTCAATATTGTTCCACAATAACTTCCATTCAGCATTGGTGACTTAATCGGATAGGAGACTTCCTTGTTGACATTATGGAGAACCACCTTTTTGTTTGGGAAGTCTATGCAAGCTCCAACAGTAGCAAGGAAGGGCATGCCTAAGAGCAATGGCATTCTCCTCTTGCTTGCCATATCAAGAACAATGAGGTCTATGGGGATGGTGCAATCTCCAATCTTCAAAGGGAAGTCCTTGATGAGACCAATAGGTGTTGTTGAAGAAGAATCCCCAAACATGAAGGAGGAGTTGTTTGGCTCCATGCCTTTGATCTTCAAGCTCTGCACCATCTCCAATGAGATCACATTCACACAAGTTCCACTATCTACAAGAGCATCATCAACTTTGAAATCACCAAGGGAGCAAGGCAATATGAACTTCCCTTGATCTTCTAGCTTGGGTAGAGATTTTGGTGGAGGTTTAGGATCCAACAAAGAGGAAGAGATGTCAAGAAGCTTTGCCACATCTTCCTTGTGAGCCAAGATGTCTTGTATGAGGATCATTTGGTCACAAGCTTCTTGCATGTTTGAGATCTTTGGAAGTTGAATTCCAACGTCACTTAACTCTTTCCTAAATTTGGAGATCTTCTTCTTTTGAGCCTTGGTGATGATCCTCTTTAGAAAAGGGAGCTTATCATAAGGAGATAGCTCAACCTCCTTGTCGTCCTCAAGCACAAACTCTTTGGATCCTTCAATCCCAACCTTTTTCAACCTCTGGACAGCTTCATTACCAACCAGAACCTCAGCCTTGTGCGAAGCTTGTTTCACAACCTCTGCCTTATCTTTCTGATCCACCTTGGTTACAGCTTTCTCCACAGTTTGGAGTTTACCACTGTCCACGACCTTAGCTTTAGCCTTCTTCACTATCTGAACATCAGCCGTGTCTACACTCTGGTTCTCATCCTGCACAAATTCAGAGCCATATAATAGTCTTTCAATCTCATCTACCTCTCTCTTATGATCAGTCAAGTCAAACTTAGGGGTATCATTGGAGAGGATAACATTGCAATGTTCTTTCCCTGGGCGTTGAGAGGTGGAGGTCATAGAAGAGAACTGATTCTCCAAGGCTTTAAGCTTGTTGTTAAGCTCACCATATGCTCCATCAATCTTTGTGTTGAGGTTTCTCAACTCAAATCCAATATGCTTCTCTTGCCTCTGCTGAGCTTCTAAGATGGTTCTCAACATGGCTTCAGTGTCAGCCTCTTTAGTAGGAGAGGGAGAAGGGTTATCTTGGCGTGGAGGAGCTTGGTTGTTTTTTGTTGGTTTGGTAATTGGGATTGTAGGGAGGCTTTTGGTATTGGTGGTTTTGGTAATGGAAGTTTAGTTCCTTCCTATACCAAGATCCATTGGCATTGATGAAGCATACCTCTTGGTTTCCCTCAACACCCTCAACAACATTCAACTCAGGTGTATCCTCTTGAGCACCCACAAGGTTTACCTTCTCTTGCTTGGTTGGGAGTGAAAGAAGCAACTCAAGCTTGTCAATCTTTTCTTCAAGAGATTTCAGATCCCTTCTAGTGTCTTCACCACCATCTCTATAGATTCTATCAAACTCATCATTGTAAATTGAGTCACTCTTGGCCATGTTCTCCACAAGCTCTAAAGCTTCAGCTTCAGTTCTTCCCAAAAAGAAACCATTGCTAGCACTATCTAGCATGCTCCTATACTTTGGCAAGACTCCTCTGTAGAAGGTACTAAGCAAGCTCTCCTTACTGAAACCATGATGAGGAAACTGAGTGATGAAGCCATTAAACCTCTCCCATGTTTCACCAAAGCCTTCAAGGTTCTTTTGAATGAAACCAGATATCTCATTTCTAAGCTTAGCTGTCCTTGAAGTAGAAAAGAATTTGGTGAGGAAGGCTCTATTACATTCATCCCAAGTGGTGATAGAGTCTCTTGAAAGGCTCTTCTCCTAAGTGTGGGCTTTGTCTCCCAAAGAGAACGGGAACAACCTCAACTTGAAGGCATCTTCAGAAACACCATTGATCTTTGTTGTCCTACATAGTCTATCAAAGCTATCAAGATGGTCTAGAGGATCTTCAAGGGCAAGACCATGATACTTGTTGCTTTGGATCATGTTGATAAGGCTGGACTTGATCTCAAAGGTGGTGTTCTGAACAGCTGGAGCTCGGATACCAGCTCTATGCCCATGAATGTTTGGTTGATCATAGGCGCCAATGGCTCTAGCTTGGGGTGGGNTTCTTCTTCGTATCAACTCTCTCTCAAGAGCTTGGATGTCTTGAGCTGCAGGTAAGAGGTTTGCAGCTCCTCTACTTCTCAGGTTCATACACCTGCAACCAATCCAAGAGATACAAAGAAGAAGAAATCAGTAACGAAAGCAAGTAAATAAGATTTAGTCTCAAGCAATGACTAAATCCCAATGTCAATAAACAACTCATAAATGGCAATGGCGCCAAATTTGATAGGGTTTTTTAAGCCTTAGAGCAAATCAATGTAGTAAGGTAAGTAGAGTGTCAATCCAATCCTGAGAGCTATTGAACAAAGAGAATGCAAGACATTGCTTAATCTAAATGCAATCAATAAGTGAGATGATATTGAACTAGAATACTACTAAAATGCAATAAAGGGAAGATCTTTCTTTCTCAAAATGAAGCAAGAGGATTCATGGGACTAGAAATTTGATCTTGGGTGATGTAGATCCAATCTAAAGATGGCAAGCTACAAATCATACACTTTCCTTATGCCTAGACACAATCCTAAACAATCTCTATCTCTAGATGAATGTTCTTTTACTATAGCAACCCAAGCATCTAATCTCTTAGGTTGAATGTTACTAAGCAAACATGGAGAACAAGTCTAATAGCAATCTTAACTTCTTTATCAACTAATCTCTTAGGTAAAGTAAGTTAAAAGCATTGAAGAGTTGGTTCAGGCATTTCATCATACACCTTGTGGGCAGGAAATGCCTAGAGATCTATTTTAGTATGATCAAGAGTAAAATGGCATTGAGAACCCTCAACAAGCAAGGAAACAAGTAAATCTAACACTAAACATTCTAGATCATCTCTAATCACCCTTAATCATCCTAGTCCATGAATCCAAAAGAAGTCTACTCACTAATATTCATGATTAACTTTAAACCCATGGTTGATTTAAGAGAAATCATGTTGAGAAGCAAGTTTAATCAAACAATCACAAAGAAATAAGTAGAAAAGAAACTAAAGATTCAATATTTCTTTTAGGTTTCAATGTGTTCTTCAAGAGAAAAGAAGATAATCCATCATTAGGGTCTAAAATGTATTTATAAGCTTCTTAAAACCCCTAATGGACTCAGTCAACAAGCTGAACAGGCCTAACAAAAACATAAAATTCGTCAGATGAATAGTGCTGGAGCGGGTGCCTTGGGTCGCTCTGCTACCCCGCTCCAGAACACGCTCAATGTGGACCGGGGGGTCCTGGGTCGCTCTGCTACCCCGCTCCAGAACGCGCCCAGGTCCTGGGTCGCTGCGCCTAGTAGATTGATCATAACTCCTCCAATACAAATCCAAATGACTTGAAATCACTTTCATTAGAAAGCTAATACAATTTCCCATGTACTACCAAAATATGAGCTTCAAAAGATATCTTTAAGGTCTCCATCCATTTCATCTTTCATCCTTTTTCATCACAAATATCTCTAAACACCTCCAAAAGCTCAATAGGACACTCCAACACCTGAGAAAGACTTATGAATGCAATATGAATCCTAAAGATGTCTAAATCTAAATCTATATGATGATTTATGTACAAAATGAAATGCTAAAACTATGTAAATATGCATCATATCATACGTTCACAAAATACTCTGATATCTACTCTCGCTGATCAGGGATATGATGCTCGTTTATAATAGATCTAGCAACCTAATTCATGGTTAATGATAAGAGGTTAAACCTAGATTCAAACACTAAATGATTAGATTATTATTAGCATTAAGAACAGTTATAAACAAAGACAAAAAAATGAAGCTTATTTAATGTTCAGTTCATAAATGAACACCCTAGACCCTAGACTAACAAATTCGACTACTCAGCCATAGCACAAGAAAACACAGAGATCATAATAGAAGAAGACATGAAATAACACTGCAATAAAAGAGAGTTAGGGTTCATGAGGTCTTCTCTAAAACGAGAGAGATGGAGATCTTTCTCCCTTTACAAAAGTGCAAAATCTCCAAATGGTTTCTTGTCTGTAGAATAGCGTGATAAAATCAAGAGAATAGGAAAAAGCATATGTCTAGAGGCCACAAGTGGCTGGGAGAAGAAGATAGAAAAACAAGAGTAAATCCCGAAATTAATCAGAAGTTTCCATAATTTTCAGGAGCAGGCAGGAGTTGCTCTGTTTGGGTGCTCTGCGACAGACTTCCAATTTTCATTCTTTTCTTCATGTGTCTCTCCAAAGGTCTCCTTACCTACTCCAAACCTGTAANCATATGTCTAGAGGCCACAAGTGGCTGGGAGAAGAAGATAGAAAAACAAGAGTAAATCCCGAAATTAATCAGAAGTTTCCATAATTTTCAGGAGCAGGCAGGAGTTGCTCTGTTTGGGTGCTCTGCGACAGACTTCCAATTTTCATTCTTTTCTTCATGTGTCTCTCCAAAGGTCTCCTTACCTACTCCAAACCTGTAATGACTCAAAAAGGACTAGAAAGACTCTATAAAGACTTGAAAACAATTAATACAACATATATACAAGATATCAAAAACACTATATATCAACAGAGATGGATTTCCATCCTACAATTAAAAAAAATATCCATCCCATATATATATGTGTACTTGCAAGCCAACTTCCCTTGGAAAATTTGAAGTTCTCTTAAAGTTTGTTGGTGGTGATAATCATGAATTTAGGTTTATCTTTTAAAACGGGTTTCCATCGTCTAGCCTATACATATTTTTTTCATTCCAAGAGATGTCTATTTTATATCTTATCTTGGTATGGTGCGGATTTTTTGATGAAGGCAGCTCATACAACAAGTGCGATGCAAAGAAAATATGGAAAACCACACCAGGAGTTTGTGATGAGTCTATGCACATAAAAAGACATATTGGAGCTTAGAAAGTGAGCCGAAGAATTTGCTTTGCAGTATGAGATGCATGCTTCTAGCTATTGGAGAGATTGTACACGCGGTAAGTATTTCTTCACCATCATCTTAATATTGCTCATGTTATTGTTATGTCTCCCCTCATCGAGTTTTGTTGTTTGACTTAGCTGAACCAAGCAACAGTTGAGTCTTCCATTGTCGTATTACACAGTTGACAGATGACTTCTGACTTCTGACTTCTACGTTTTGATTCCTATAACTCTATAGAGTATGATCACCATTGAGCCAAGCCTCTTTTGAGTCACTCTCAGGTTCTTTCATCTTTTTGTTTCACAATTTTCTTAGCCTTTTCATTGATAGTTATAGATGATTTGATGGAGTGTTGATACTGTTGTGACAGACTGGATGTTTGACAGTGCTTCCGGCTATTATTACAACCATACCAATGATTTAGGTTGTGGATTCAATTACAGTGACTCAATAGGTACGTAATAATTATAATTTTTTTTATCTTCTTTCGGATAGAATTGTATTCGATTTCTTTCTTCGTGTGGGTTTACACTGATAAAGAAAAAGGATCTTGGGTGACAAAAGATGAAGCGTACTCTGCAATTAAAGAAAACGTGGCAAGAGGCAACCAAGTGAAGCGTGCCTAGGATGGTTGGTAATCTGCTTTATGGAGTAAGTGCAATGTCAGCTGTACTCTCTGTTGGAAGAGTAGAGTTATATGTTCAATTTGTTGAAGAAGCTTTGGGTTTGAGCAGTATACATAGGAAAAAGGAAGCCAGGAAAAGTTTCGAGAAAGTCATCAAACTCTCTTAAAAACTCGAGTAAACTTCGAAGCATGATCTTAACATGGTTGCTACTTTTTTTGAGTTTGATCCTGATTTCAGTCTGATGAAACATGAGCGAGAAGGTTATGGTTGCTAGGAGTCTACGAACTTCTTCAAGAAGGGATATCTTTATAGTGGCTCTAGATAAATAAATCTCCTTTGGGGATGTTTCACAACCGATGGAAACTTTTAATGCAATGCATGTGCAGGAGTGACAGAGTGAGAGTAGTATGTATTTTAATCCCCACTACGTACTTTTTTTTATTCCCACTACTCTATTTCATACTTCCTTAGAATCTAACTGATGGTGGGAGCAGTGGCGGAGCTACCTTTAGCTGAGGGTGGTCATATGACCCACATGGGTCACATGAATTTTTATAAAACAACAAAATGTTCTTGGTATTTTGAAGAAAAAACTGAAACATGTTGCAGATATAAGTTATTGACCCATGTAATATACTAAAATTATGCAGTTGACCCTAGTGAACAGTTGATCTGGCTCCGCCACTGGGTGGGAGTCAATCTTTTTTTAATCATTATAAATTTCATTCAACCATGAAAACTTACAGAGGAAGTGACATCTTTGAGTCATGTATATAACACATAAATCTCAAATCTCACATAACTGGTAAAACAATGAATCCCACTTATTCGTCGAACCACACATATTATACACACACACATCCAAGTAAGATAAATTGTTTTGGATTCTGTCATTTGGTTTGAATTTTCATTATCATTATTATTCGTAAATAATTATTTAATTGGGTTTTATATTGTGTGCATAACTAATATTCTACCTAGACGACAAATTTGATTTCAAAGTAACCTTAATTTCATAATTCGTAGTTTTGATTTTCTTTTAGTTTGGATAAAATTTTGTTTAGTTTCTCATATTTGAAATGTATACTATTTAGTTTTTAAAATGTATAGTCACATTCAACCATATTTAAATTTAAATCTTAACCAGTTTATGTTCTTTATTTAAATAGTAATGCAATCAGAGTAACTTACAAAGTCAGTAACAAATGGCAAACAAAAATTTGATGACAAAAAGACTTTAAATTACTACTCTGTTTTATATTATATTTTGGTCATAAAACTAATCAATTATTATTAATAATATACAGTTAAAATGAGTTAACCAATTAAAAATATTAAAATATCGTATGATTAGTTAACCAAATTTTCAAGAAAGTTCAAAATATCAAATTTTTCTCTTGAAAATTTTATATTATGAAACGGAAAGAATAATATTTAAAATGTATGAATAAAATAAAACA
>CAKOAT010215377.1:49212-75026 GCA_932364175.1 Eruca vesicaria subsp. sativa | reverse complement strand
CTCCAAAGGTTTGTATCCAATCCCTTATTAGATTGGATAAATTAATTCTCATATTCAGATTATCGAACCGTATTCATTGCAAAAAGTCATAAAACCTAATTTTATCGTTTGGGGATGTATCAATCATGCTCGAATTCTACTGCTATTCAGTAATGCATCATCTTTTGAATAAATCCCGTTTTCGTTTGATACATATCTGTTAGCGTCTTGGTTAATATTTAACTGAATCTACTTGAGTTTCTTAGGTTGCTTAATGATTTATGTTTTGTATGTAAACACTTTTCAGATGGATCTAAAGGGACAGCTAGATCAGATGGATCTATAAGGGACAGCTAGATAGGTTAAATTAAATAAACAGAAAGAAAGATGCTAATCTACTCTCTTCTCCAGCATATGCTAATCTACTCTCTTCTTCTTCTTCTTCTTCTTCTTCTTCTTCTTCTTCTTCTTCTTCTTCTTCTTCTTCTTCTTCTTCTTCTTCTTCTTCAGAAGGAACGACCTGCTTTTCAACCGAAAGGACCTCGCCTGTCGGGTTCACCAAACTGCGGTCCTGACCCGCGTCCTGCTCGTCCTAAAGGCGCGGGACACCCCCGACCCAGAAGCATTTTCCACAGACTTACACGTCTTCTTCTTCTTCTTCTTCTTCTCTTCTTCTTCTTCTTTTTCTTTTTAGCGGGGGAGTCGACAGGCTGACTGCCCTCAGCAGCATTGAGATCGCTGGCCTGGTTCTCAGACTCGTCAGCCCGAGGCCTTTTCCGACTTCCACCCGTTGGATCAGATGCCTCCGCATCATCATCACGGGTAGGAGAAGGGATAATTCGATCAGACAGCTCTCCCCCCTCCGAGATCGAAACCGTCGATCATGTTCATCAGTGCAGCACCTTGAGAGGACTCCTCGTTTCACCTTGATGGCCTTACAAAGATCAGGAAGTTCTTTCATTCGCGAACGCTTGGTTGATCACTCACTGCTCTTCTCTTGAGAAAAGGACTGATCTGTTTTTACTTGTTCGACCTTTGCACGGAAGCTTGGAATCCCAATCACCTTTACAAGTCATCGCAAATAAGAAGTGTGTCGAAAAGTAAATAACGAGACAAGGAGAGTAACCGCTTACCTCGATCGATGTGATCTAATGCTCGGCGTATCCTCTCTTTGTTTATCTCAGGCCACCATTGTCGACCGTGTTCGACCAATGCTCGAGCGTTGGAGTAAAACTGCTCTGGGACGTCCGATGAGAAGAACGAATGATAAACTGCAAAAAAAAATGCAAAAAGAGAGAACAGTCACATTAGACGATATGTTTCAAAATCGAGACGAGCAATCTACCAGTTTGCCAATTCCATTAAGTCCTAAACTCCTCGCCCGGGGGCTCGACAAAAACGTATTCATCACTCTTGATGACGAACGCTGCCAATTTGGAGTCTTGATTGGATGGCCGATGATTATGTTATAGTTCGTCCTCATCTTTACCGAGTAGAGGCCATGATCCAAAGGGGTGATGGACGTCAACTCTTCGAACGCTCGAACACATAGGGAAACGTTGATCTCGGCAGCCATGACCATCAACGCGACCGCTATACGAAACGATCCGTTTACCATCTGACTGATGGCCACATCGCGACGAGATACGTAAGAGGTGATCAAGCGAGGGATCGGGAACCAAAGTCTGGTGTCATTCCCAAAGTAAGATTCATACACGCACTGATAACCAACCGGAGGCGACCATGGACGTTGATCGGCAGTCGGGATCAGATAAGTCACGCCGATTGCATTCCGGGCTATAAGCAGATTTTCGACTGTAACAACAGTTGACTCCGTCTTGAATGTGTTCGTCCACGACTGACCAGCAACCTTAGAAGGACGCAACAATTCTTGCGGAACCACATACCTCCCTCAAAAACCTCTTCTCCCAAGTAACGAGTCGGGGCAGGCGGAAGGCTTTCCTCCCTCACTCGTCTCGCGTTTTCAGATTCATACCACACAGGCGCTGGTCGATTAGAATTCGTCGAGAACGGTTTGAGTTTGATCGCCGAGATCGGTTGGAGTTTGTTCGCGATGGTTGAGGCTGCCCGATTCGAGGGTCATTCAGCATCTCTGCAGCGATATTTCCCGCACTATCGCCTATAAGCTCTCTCTCGGTGTCTACGACCAAAAGTCGTTGATATAAGCTAAGACCATCCGCATCCATTAGCGCATCACAATGCACTAAATCAAAATCTTCCAGGGGTTAGTTGGTCATCTCGTCCATAGCCGGGCTCGACGAAGTCGCAATGTCTTTCCCTTTTTCCTCACGCGTTAGTTTCTTTCGCGGACACATCTTACCGATAGTACATGTATATATCGTACAGCAACTTAGAGAGAGAACGTAGAGAGAAGGGAGAGAGGAGGATACCTGAAGCGGCGAAGAGAATAAAGAAGACCAAATGGAGAAGGATATATATAGAAGAGGAGAGGCGCGATTCCCAAAGTCATTATTAGGTCTACTAAAACCTAGTTGGGCCTCAATTTCTCGCGACTGTTCATATTCTAGTGGGCCGAAATCAGTCCAAATTCCCACTTATATGCGGCTGTTCATATTCCATGGCATCAGTCTGATCCATCCTAACGGCGAGCAGACGACTTAGCCGTCGGAGGAAGACGGTTCGACGAGTTAACAAACGGATAATCTTATTGACTTGTCGAGAGCTCATCTCAGCAACAAAATCGATATAAGTAAACAACTTAACCATTGAGTCGAGATACGACGACGACCAAAACACTTGGTAACCAAGTCAGGGTCAGTTATCTAGCGAACGGTCCTCTCGATTTGTCGAGTACTCGTCTCGGAAACAAGGTCAAGACAAGTAAACAACCCGGTTGCAAACCTAAGGCGAGCTGGAGTATCAACAAGAACATCAATTCGTCGAAGTGCTCGTCTCAGAAACAAGGTCAAGACGAGTAAGCAACCCGGTTGCAAACTTAAGGCGAGCTGAAGTATTGACAATCCTGCCAATTCATAAAACGGGCGTGTCGTCAAGCCACGCCTAAAGCAACCTCCGCGCCCTGATCCTGTTACTCGATGGACCCTAACTGCTAAAATCTATCCCCGACTTGCCGAGCAACTCGGCAATAGACTGGGGGGACTTACTGAGGAGGTGGATTGCCCCATCTTTCAGAGTCCATCAAATAATAGGGACAGCCCACTTGGGAACGGCCCGGGTCAGCCCAACAACCAATTGCGCCTCGGCTCGGCCCGAATCCACTCGTCTCTGTGACTAAACGACAAGAAGTGACCGAGTAACACGCGTTTAGATGGGCCGACCAGGAGGCCCATTAACGAGAGGCCCTTTTTATGGGATGCCGACCTAGGTAATTGGAGGGGGAGCGCATGCTATAAAAGGGGAGAAGGAGACAACGAGAAGGGGGATCTGAAATCGAGCACTCACTTACAAGGCGGCTAGAAATAGGTTTTCATCTTGTTGTATCTTCCAACTTGTACTTTCACGGCTGAGCTCTCCGAGCAACGCCGTCTTGTCTCGTTTGTTTCCTTATTTGTACATCAACTCTCTCATCAATAAACTTACTCTTCCACTCATAAATAGTAAAACGCCTTTGAAATAACCCATAGACAAGTCCAGTCACTCTCTTACTGATAAGACTGAACTCGGTTCAAACATGCCACAGCGGCCAAAGCCTTTGTAATCTCTTGTAATGACCGCAACGCTCTTACGCGAATTCGAAATAAGATCTACTTTCTTTATAAATTCGTTTTATCATGTTTTTCATATTTTTCACATTTATTTGGTTACTTGTCGTTGGCTCTCTGGGTCCTCTGGAAAATTAGGGTTTTCCTAAGTTTCCTTATGTTACAGAAATCGATAGTGTGAATTTCGGTTCCCACAGTTTGGCGCTAGAAGGAGGGGGGTCGGATTACTCTAACTCATAGCAACAAAACGCTTGATCAAAACAATGTCTGGATATATGAAAAACAAAGTCACAGCTAGCAAAAACGCTGGTAGAACAACTCCAGCAGCGACTACTCCTATAGCCAATGCTCACGCAAACGCTGTAGTACTTAACAAAATTGAAAACCTAATCGCGACTTTTCGCCACAAAGGAGCAACAAAAAAAGCTCGTGATTTATCTCTCTAATCACTAAGGGCAACGATAAAATCTATCAAACCCCGTAAATATTCTCTTATTTATGAGTTGGACAACTCTCATTACGTATGGGTTGACAAAAGATGTTTTCCAAGAACTTTTCTGAAAAATAAAACTTGCTCTCCCAGAAACCGAAAAATAAACCCAAGGTTACCCGCGCAATAAACCCTAGGTTACTCACGGAAAAACCCTAGGTTACTCGCGGAAAAAACCCTAGGCTACTCGCAGAGTTGGCCGTACTGTCCAGATCGCCAATACGGCAAGTTGCACGATAGTATCCAGCTCGCAAAGACGGTGAGTTGCCAAGCAACCCAGCTCGCCACCTCTGCGAACTGAACGACCTTTCATCTCGACCTCGAGGCACTGACTTTGCCCCGAGGGTCCTTACCATCCATCTTGTCTGTTGGCGATCTGGCCGAGCTCAACCAGCTCGCCTCTTGGCGAGGTGATCGGCCTTTCACCTAGCCCTTGAGGCACTGACTTTGCCCCGAGGGTCCTTACCATCCAGCTCGCATGCCGGTTGGCGAGCTGGCCGTGCCAAACCAGTTCGCCTCTTGGCAAGCTGATCGGCCTTTCACCTCGCCCTTGAGGCACTGAATTTTCCCCGAGGGTCCATATCATCCAGCTCACCTGTCTTGGCGAGCTGATCGGCCTTTCTCCTCGCCTTCGCACCATCCAACCGCCACCATGGCAAGTTGGCAAAGCCTGATCGTACTCGAAAAAATAATCGCACTGCTTTTTGTTTTGTCTCAATTGGAGTTTCCGTCGAGATTTTACGACGAAAACGAGTCAGCTCGGCGAAGCGGGACTGTACTCACTGACTCGCCAGTGGGCGAGTTGGACAAGCTCAACTGATCGAAATGTTTCTATCTCAAATCTCAATCGAAACGCTTTTAGTTGCGTCCCAATCAGAGTAACCATTGGAACTTTACGATATAAAAAAAACGCAAAGACTTGTTTTCTCGTAGAAGTTCGAATCGATCATCTAAAATGGAAATGCTTGACACAATACCAAAGTTGCCTAAAATATACGAGAGATTTGAACTCTCTAAACAATCCGATTTTACAAATTTCTGCCATATTAAGTCAAAAACATCTAATCATAAACGTGTGATGGATTTTTTAACTATATACGAAGCACTCCTAGTAATTTAAGTAAAACGTGCAGTACGAAGAAACAAAAACACAAACTCCAATGTTGAAATCCCTTCCTCACTCTGATATTCTTGTTGGTATTTCGTCGAAGACCGATTCAAACGAAAATAAGTCAAAAGACAAAGAACGAAGAAGAGGCAGTCCAAAATCATTGATGAAACTAAGGCATAACTCGCAAACCGATCCAATCTCTCGTACAACCGACAAACCATCGCCATGCATTCGAGCATACTCATCTCATTTCCTAAAGAAAGAAGAAACGAGAGACACAAACGTCATCTTAAAACGGACTCATTCCTAGAAATTTTTGTAAAACACATACTCCAAGTCATCATCAATCGACCATGGTTTTTAATCGACCCAGATTGTCGATCATCCCAATCCTTCGAAAGACATTCATCTGCTTTTCTTTCGTTTTAAACAAAAAAAAAGGAGGGAGAAGGTGCGTATACTATATTCGTATACTCCCATATTTCAAAAAACATTTTTCCTCACATCGAGAAATAGCTTTCTATAAATAAAACTCTCGCAAAAATAGGCGGAAAAATATTCGAACAATGCGGTGCCTCGTCAAAATCATCCCAAAAGAAAACCACAATCTAAGATTAGTCAAAACGATAAGAACTGATCCAAACCATCCGGGAAATAATCTCGAGGACTATACAGCATCTCTTATCGCAATCATGCATTTAGAAAACCTCTGCTAAACTTCAGAGTGAAACTCGATGACTTGCCGAATTCATAAGATCTTTTCCAACTTGATAAAATAAGTCTCGTATAAGAATCAAAAAATTATACGAGAAATCTTTAGGCATCAAAGCATTGCTCTCATTTTCCGTCGAACCAAGTGAGTCATGGAATAATATCAAGAACATTTGTGGCAAAGGAAAAATCGAGAACACAAGAAGCCGCAATAAAGAACACGTCCTTCCTGCTCGCCGACTGATCCTATTGCTGGTCAATTGCTCCTATTCCGCTCAAGAAACCCGCTAAAAAGTTCCGAGACTAAATCTTGGTGAAATAACCTTCTGTAAAACTCCATGAAGTGACTCCAAGAAACTATCACCGAAGAATTGAAAAAAAAATCGGAAAGTTTTCTCAAAACTTCACCAAAACATCGTTATTTTGACATCTCCATACGTCGCGTCAAATTCGTCGCCCGTTACTTATGCAAGAAATCCTTCGTATAGTCAAAGACCTTGACGTAAAAAGTTAATTTCGAAAGTAAACGTAACAGGTTTTGCGAAAAGTACTTTCCATATAGCAAATCCGTACGATCCGACATTGGACAACCAGTCTAAAACTTTGTTTCCTCGTACCACGATCTGAAAGATCTCATTCTTTAGCCTTGCGGCACACGGGCATCCGCTCTCATTCCTCTCGATTACATCCGAGAATGAAACCACCTCGCAACCGACTTCGCACAGGCTCTACATCGAGCTTCTTAAGCTCTGTCTCCCTCGGGTAAAAAAAGAAACAACTTCCATATGAACAAAGGAAAGATTATACGAAAAGTTCATCGTATAATCAAACCTAAAACGGAAATAAGTTTTCTACGACCACGGACGTACTTGGAATATCAATCTCGACAAACGCTACTTGGCCCTTGTCCAATCATGCTTCACTTCAATGACGAGCTAGGTTACAGCATCCCCTTTAAGGGAGATCAAAACCGACTCGACCTTATTGATAGCACGAAAGTGTCATGGTCTAATCCTTTACCAACTCCGTCCTTGGCTACGAGGCTGAATGCAACCCTCACGCCAGACTAAAACATTCAACAGACAATGTAAACTTGTCGAAAATCGACTAAGCTCTACATTCTCACAAAGCGAGTTGCCTACAAAATCTGACGTGTAAGAAAACACTCGTAACAAAGCTCCTCAAGCCGTACGAGTTATCCTTAAATTATATTAAAAAAATCTCGGAAGGTCAACACGTCACAAAGCACTGTAATTAAAGACGCTTCGTTTCAGGAACAAAATTACGTGACCAATCGGTCCTAATTGCTCCAGCATGAATCAAACTACTTAGCATCCAAACAGGAACAAAAGTTTTGGCTGCGAATGTCTGCAAGCAAATCAAAGTTTTCTTGAAAGCAGGGTTAAGAAAAAACCCTTGTAACACCGCACAACATCTTCAAACCCGCGAACGTTTCGAACACACAACACGACATATGAAAGAAAAACCAATATTCGGCATTGCGAGACGTCGCAGACACCTGAAGAACAGTTTTTCCGCAAAAATACATTCATCGATAAAATTACTTTCTTGGAAGATCCAACAGTCCATCCGCGACTATAAAACATACAAACCTTCTTTAGATACGTATCCTTCGCGAAGGTCCAAGAAACGGTAGCATCTACCACCTAAGTTTATTGCTGATCACAACAAACTCTCAACAGTCGTAAACAAACTTAAGTTATCTAGCAGAGATAGCTCTCATACACCCGACACAAGGATAATAGCGCTATAAAGAAATCTAAATTTTGGTCAGAACCTTCGGGGATGCTCGATTCCGACCAGACTAGTTGTATAAGCCGAGAACCTATCGCGGACTTTAAATCGGTGCGGAATCAGGTTAAAATCGTAACAGGAAAAACGAACGCCGATTTGTCATCGCAAAGCCTTAAAACCGAAAATAAACCTAGGTCTTACGTCTCTAACGTCTCAAGGAATGAAATGAGATCCTAAAGGCATGTCTCTTCGTCCATATCTAAACGCTCACGAGATTCTAAATATCCTAAAACAAGCAAAACGAATAGGGAGATCTACAAAAAAGAGTTAGAATATGAGATGAAAACTCATATTCTTCCCTCCACATTCATACGCATACAAATTTGCTCTTAAAACGCAAACACACAATTTAATTAAAAAATGGCCGCAAAGTGGCATGGACTCGAAGCTGCATGTGGGAACCGAAATTCACCTACTGTCAATGAATCGTAAATAAGGAAACTTTGAGTAAACCCTAAGTTTCTAGAGGACCCGGCTATTTGCGGAACCGCACAATGATAATTAAGAAAACGATGAACTTAAAATTAAAGTAAGAATGAACGAGATGAATAGCAAGAAGGATCTTATTCCGAATCTGCATAAGAACGGTTACAACGAGAGTGGCCTTAGATACGTGAGCCGTCGGCGAAATCCATAACTCTAGAAGTCTAAGACCGAAAACCCTAGTTGAGACGCAGCTCGATAACAAAAATGGAAAAATTCCTAAATGCTAAGTTTGGTGGTGAAAGCTCTGAAAAACGTGTCCCTGCTTCTTCCCTATGCCTCTTGCTTATATACTCCCTTTCTTGGCGGTTTAGTCCTTCCGTTTCGCCCAGATTTGAGTTTATCGTGAATCTTCCATTTATCTTGACCTTTCCTTTTTTCCCGCGGAAATCTTCTATTTATCTTCAAACTTGCCATTATCCTTCAAACTTGATATTTATCTTCCTTCTGCGGGTAAATCCTCAAAACGTTACCGTATCTTCAGGTTAGATTTTGTTAAGATCGCGAGATGGGCTTTTATCACGTTTTACGACTTTCAGAGCCGTTTTGTGATAAATCCGTTTCACGACTTTATACGAGATCGTTCCCTGATACGATGCCATTTTTAATAAGTTCCTCGAGTTAATCGTAAAGTTTAGCTACGTTCGTTTCTCGGTTAATCTTTGCCGCTTTTATGATTCACTCGACGTTTTTATTAAAAACGCGTCTTTTACGATTTTTACGAAAAATCTCGAATAAATCGTATAGTTTAGGCAATGTTCGGTGTTTCATTTAACCGTTACCGTTTTATATGATCTCCTCGAGTTCTTCTCGAGAATAAAAGTTTTACGGTTTTTATCGTAAAACTCGAACAATAGGACGGATCGAGACGAAACGGGAGACATTTCGACCGTGGTTCGGAACACGATTGTGTCGAAGGACGTAAGCCTTGAATCGGGGATGTGGGAGATTGAGGCTCGGGACGGTCGGTTTGATGTACGGTGAGCCGAACCAGACCGGTTCAGCTTGCCGTTTGGCGAGCTGCCCGGGAAGCTTCTAGATCACCGAACGGCGAGCTAGTCGGGACGGGACTAGCTCGTCGTTCGGCCAGATAGTCGTGACGAGACGAGCTCGCTGTTTGGCCAGCTAGTCGTGACGAGACTAGCTCGCCGTTCGGCCAGCTAGTCGTGACGAGACTAGCTCGCCGTTCGGCCAGCTAGTCGTGACGAGACTAGCTCGCCGTTCGGCCAGCTAGTCGTGACGAGACTAGCTTGCTGAACGGCGAGCTAGTCGTGTCAGGACTAGCTCGCGTTTTACGACCGTTTCGGTTTTTCGCGGTTTTGTGCTTAACTCGGATGATCGCGTAATCGACGTTTGTTTTGTTCTCCCAAGATAACGATCTTCCGAGTTTTCCGCGGATTTCCTTTGTTCGGAAATCCCTTTTGGATTTATAAAACAATTTCTTGGCTTTTATAAAATGATTTCTCGAGTTTTATAAAACGATTTCTCGAGTTTTATAAAACGATTTCTCAAGTTTTATAAAACGATCTCTCGAGTTTTATAAAACGTATTTTTTATCTTTTTGCGGGAAATTTTGGCTATTGATTCCGTCGTACCGATTTTGACCCCAACAGTTATCCCCCCAGCTCGTAAGAATTGTGGAGTTCTTGCGAGCGGATAGGACTTGCTCGGCAAGTTTGGTAAAATTAGGCGGAAATTTAATGGCCAAAAGTCCAAGGTGAATAGTAAACTTTATTCTTATAAGTATAGGGGTGAGTTCTCAAGTTCTTCACTCATTTTTTTCATAACTTGTGTAAGCTTCAAGAAGTTTTCTCTCTACTTCTTCCTTTGGATCTTTTCTTTCTCTTTTGACTGTTCAACATGTCTTCCGAATGGAAAGCTTCGGACCACGCTCATGCATCAATTTTTGACCCAAGCGACCTTCAGATCTCTGGCGGCTGTGCCGTTCCCAGGCCAATCTTTCGGCGCTTTTCCACGACTAAGGAAGAATTTTTGGAATACTGGTTAGCGTTGGATGCCGCCGATGCTCCGCCTTCGAATTCCTGGGTTGCGAAGAAGGTGAATAGTCGGAAGACAATGGTGGGTCCGAGCGTGAGTACTATCGGTTCCCTCAGGGATTTAAGGAATTCCCGTGCGATCCCTGAATTGGTTCAGTTTTTCCCTTCCTTCCAAGGCCAAGATGATGAGAATCCGCCTCCAGGTTATTTTACGTGCTACGAAGCCTTTCTGCTGAACTGTCAGTTATGGTTCCCTATTCCTCGAGCCATTATCAAGTTCTTGGATAGGTTCAGCGTACCGTTCAGCCAGCTACGTCCTAGTGGGTTGCAGCACCTTGTCGGGATCTTGGTGCTAAGCTACGAGCGCGGAATGTCCCTTGACGCAGACTATCTTTTGGCTATGTTGACATTCAAGCGCGGAAGAGGGGGCGGCTTTTACCTAACTTCTCGGTGAGAAACGACGGTTATCGGCGGGCTTACCTCTAACGATCATCATTGGACTGATCGGTTCTTCTATGTCAAAATTGATAGCGCGTCGGTGGAGGAAAGTTGTATTCCTTTGTTCAGGACCGTGCGGGCGGCAACTGGTTTTTATTGGTGTGATCTATATATCTGTATAAATATAGGTTTTAACCTTTTTCGTGATTTTTGCAGTGCTGTCCCCTGCAGGCCGCTGCTTGACGATTTCCCATAGGTCATGAATCTTCTTCGTGGCAGCCCACTTCATTGGGGATATTTTTCCCCGAGAAGGGTCGTTGATCCGGCCGAGACATCATCCCGAGCACCGGCCGACACACTGTTTGCAAAGGCGTCGAGGCTTTTTAACAAGGTCTGTTTGTTTTGCTTTATCTTGGTATTATATGAGGTCGCCTCTTTTATTATTATTTTTTTTTATAAAGGAGGAATTTCCACGTTTTGCAGGGTCTCCGCTTTTGGAACGAAGCGGTGAGTGCAAGTAGCACGGAACTTCGCAAGGCCAAATCTAGGGCTGCAGCGGCGGAGACGGAGGCTGCTCGTCTCAAAGAAGAGATCGGTGCCAGTTTTTCTCGTGCCCAGGACCTAGCCACAAGGGAGGCCGCTCGTGTGAGGGAGGAGTATGAAGCTGAATCTCGTCAAAGCTTAGAGCTTTCTGACACGATGGTTCATCGTGCTTGTAGAGAGGGCAAAAGAGAGGTTGCTGCGGAGTTGATGGCTCGCCGCGAGCAGTTCATGCCTCTTTATGCGGAGTTTGAGGATGCGAAAAGGGCGAATGGCAATTTCCGCGAGTGCCGGGGTTTAGTTGGCGGTTGGCATCTTACCCAGGACCCAGAGTACTCGTATGAGGTTGCAATTGTGAACCAGAAAGCGTGTCTAGCTAAGAGAGAGAAGAAGAAGGCCGAGTTTGCTAATCCCGGGAAGAAGATGTGGGATCAGTGGAGTCCTATTGTCGAGTCACCAGATTCAATTTAAATCGGACCTGGGATCTCGGACGTGAATGGCAAAGTCGACCAGCCATGGGTTGATACCAGCGATGGCCAGGGTCGGCATCTATATTTGATGATTTCGAGGCGTGATCTTATTGCTTTTACGATTTCGTTGTTGTTTTTCCGGGACTAGCCGTTGGTGGCTTTGAATCCCTGCCGCTAGGCGGTGTGTATTCGAAGACTTTTAAAAAAAAATATTTTCTAAGTATGAAATCTATGTTTCGTTTTAGATGTAGAGGAAAGAATACGAGTTGTCGTCTCGCATCTAACTCTTGGTTTAAATCGTCCGGTTCGTTAACTCGGAATGTTTTGGTTTTCGCGAGTGTTTAGATGTGGGCGAAGAGACATGCCTTTAGGATCTCGATTCATGCCTTGAGACGTTAGAGACCAGTGTGCTGGGTTTAGGGCAAGACCTAGGTTTACTTTTGGATTGAGGCTACGCGATGACTAGTCGGCTTTTGTTTTGCCTGTTGTGATTTTAACCTGATTCCATACCGATTTAGAATCCGCGATAGGTTCTCGGCTTATACGATTCGTATGGTTGGAATCGAGCATCTCACCGTGAACAATTTCTAAGTTTCCCGGAAGTGCTGACCAAAAATTTGGATTTCCTTTATAGCGCGCTATTTTATCCTAGTCGGATGTATGCGGACCAGTGGGTCGATGCGTTTGCTTAAGACGGCTAGCGTGCTCGACGGGGCCAATCACCGAGCGTTTGTGTTCTTATAGTCGCGGACGGATTTAGTGAAATATTTTCCTCGATAATTTAGACGACGTCTCGCCAATCTTCTCTGTAAGTATTTGGTGTACGAGTTTTTGTTAAGATGATTAAGTAATTGTTACTGTGGAAATATTTTCTGGATGTTTGGACTTTGTTTTTGCGTTTTCGATAGTAGCATAAATTTTATAACGTTCTAACTTTGCCTTTATTAAAAGAGTTTCGAAAATTTTTCGATTACAAAGCGAATGTTTTAAAAATTTGGGAGTATACGAATACTCGTATACGCACCCACTCCCCCCCCCCCACCCCGTTTTGGAAAGGGGGATAGATGAACTCATCTTTAGGCGAGCTGCCTACGTATTCCTTTCAGAAATCAAGCCATCTCGTAGTTCTGATTGTTTGTGCGAGTATGCTTACTCGGCTGTTGCAGATTTCTCGATCACTTCAGTCGCTGAATCGATGTTTTTGTTCGGGTTTGTCTCCTCCAGTTGGGTAGAAGCGATGGACGCGGAAACTTATTGTTTCACGACCGTTGCTTGCTTTGGGTCGTCTTCCGAGGGCGGTGGCGTGACCTTTGCCCGTTTTGGTTTCACTATTTCGACCGCCAACTGCCTCAGCTTATGTTCGGCTAGGAAGCAGGATCGCAATTGTCTTTGGCATCCCCAGATTGCTGCGATTCCCATAGGAGTCGGGAATTTGATGCCTAAGTGATATGTCGACAGAACCGCCTTCATGGAATTTATCCAAGGCGTGCCCATGATCACGTTGTAGATGGCCGGGAAATCGACTACCGTGAAGTTGACGATATTCGTCACTTCTTTGGCTGCCACCGGTAGTCGGATTGATCCCAAGGTCATGGATGTCTCGCCGGAAAAGCTGGTCAATGGTTTTGGAATAGGTTCGACTTCCGAGAGTTCTATTCCCATGCGAGCTAACGTGTTGCGGAAGATCACGTTGACGGTACTTCCGGTGTCGACCAGGATTCGAGTGACTTCTAGGTCGCTTATCAATAAGTCTAGGACAAGGGGATCGACATGTGGTTGATCGATTTCGCCGGTTTCAGCGTTGTCGAATGAGATCACCCCCTTTGGAGTGTCATCCGACGGCACCTTCCAACTCGAGCCGGTTTCGCCTTTGCGTTGGTAGGATTTGATAGACGAGAAGGTGTCGTTGTAATGCTGCGATCACCGATAATCATGTTGATTTTTCGGCGGTGAGCGTCATTACCCTTCTCGTCTTGCCTTCGTCCTCGTTTTTCGCCCTACTGGTTCCCCTGAGGCGGAGTTTCCGCTCGCGAGTTCCTGTCATTTTTTGGGAGGCGGTCCGAGTCGCGGGTGAAGTCCTTGACGCTGGATATCTCGGAGAGTTCTCCCGCGATTAGTTTTGCGGCAAGCCTGGCGCCGAGAAGTTTGCAGTTCATGGTGGAATGTCCATAGGTTTGGTGGAGGTCGCAGAAAGAATTCTCATCGTAATTCGGATTTCTCGTCCACGTGTTACCCGTAGTTCGCCCTTGTTCCGATCCATAGTTAATGGCGTAGTTGTGCGCCCCTTGGAGATCATGCCCCTCGTGATGGAAGAATTTTTCATTACGAGAGTTTTTCTTTTTTTGCTTCTGCTCCGACGCGTTATCCTTCGCGGATGCTTTCGTCGCCTTATGCTTTTTCGAACAGGACTTTGGTCTCCTCCTTGATGGTTATATAGTCGGTAGCCTTGTGGAGCGTGTCTTGGATCGTTCGCGGTTTTTCGAGAGTTATCCATTTTCGGAACTTCGACTTCAACCAGAGCGATTTCCTGAGCGCGTCGATGGCGGCATTGTCGCTGATTCCGCTAACCCTAGCCATGACGAGTTTGAATCTACTCATGAAATTGCGGAGGGATTCGTTCTCTTTTTGTGACAAGCTCCAGAGATCAGCGTCGGAGGTTTCCGGATTGATGAACATCGAGTACTGCTTCAGGAACTCGAAAGCGAGTCGGCGGAAGCTTCCGATCGAATTCCGCCTAAGTTTGGCGAACCACTCGAGCGCCGCTCCTTCTAGGTTTTCGATGAAAAGACGGAAGTAGCCTGCGTCCTTTTCGTGATCCTTGAGTTTGGCTCGTCCCATGGTGATCTGAAAGCCTGCAGGTGCGCTTTGGGATCAGACGTCCCGTTGTAATTTGGCACCTTAATTTTCCCGGGAACGGGCAGCTTTACCTCGGTGATGCGAGCCATGAAGGGTGTTTTCCGAGATTCGTATAGCAGCCGATCGATTTCGGGTGCGGTGCTGGTAGCGTGATGAATCTGAGATTTCACCGCTTTTACCGCTGCGGCCGTTTAAGTGATGTACTCGCGGAGATCACGAATCTCGGTTAGGTCGCAAGCAGTTTTCCGAGCTCGTCGGCGTTTTCTGCGAGTAACCGGAGATCGCTCCTCGGCAGTTTTTGCGTATCGCGCAAAGTAGAGTTCCTCCTCGTCTCCAGTAAGAGAACGCTCGAGAGAAGACTCCGGCGGAAGGCTGTGAGTTTTTCTCCTCCTAGGATGGACGTCAGCGTCCCCGGCTAGCGAATTGGCTTGGTTACTCGTTTCCAGGTTAACCCTTTCGATGACGTCTCCCTCGGTCTCCTGTTCCAGAGTAGGAGATTTTTCCGATTCATTTAGCGTCGCGTAAGGGTTATGTGTGAGATAGTGGTGTTTTATCAACGTTGTCGCGTTCGTCGCGAGTTTGTTGGTCACCAGTCATCGTTTCTTTGTTGGACATGTTGCGGCTTCTATGTGAGATAGATCCGACCCCCCCCCCCCTCCTTCTAGCGCCAAACTGTGGGAACCAAAATTCACCTACTGTCAATGAATCGTAAATAAGGAAACTTTGAGTAAACCCTAAGTTTCCAGAGGACCCGGCTATCTGCGGAACCGCACAACGATAATTAAGAAAACGATGAACTTAAAATTAAAGTAAGAATGAACAAGATGAAGAGCAAGAAGGATCTTATTCCGAATCTGCGTAAGAACGGTTACAACGAGAGTGGCCTTAGCTACGTGAACCGTCGGCGAAATCCCTAACTTTAGAAGTTTGAGACCGAAAACCCTAGTTGAGACGCAGCTCGATAACAAAAACGGAAAAATTCCTAAATGCTAAGTTTGGTGGTGAAAGCTCTGAAAAACGTGTCTCTGCTTCTGCCCTATGCCTCTTGCTTATATACTCCCTTTCTTGGCGGTTTGGTCCTTCCATTTCGCCCAGATTCGAGTTTATCGGGAATCTTCCATTTATCTTGACCTTTCCTTTTTTCCCGCAGAAATCTTCTATTTATCTTCAAACTTGCCATTATCCTTCAAACTTGACATTTATCTTCCTTCTGCGGGTAAATCCTCAAAAGGTTATCATATCTTTGGGTTAGATTTCGTTAAGATCACGAGATGAGCTTTTATCATGTTTTAGGACTTTCCGAGCCGTTTTGCGATAAATCCGTTTTGCGACTTTATACGAGATCGTTCCCTGATCCGATGCCGTTTTTAATAAGTTCCTCGAGTTAATCGTAAAGTTTAGCTACGTTCGTTTCTCGGTTAATCGTTGCCGCTTTTACGATTCACTCCACGTTTTTCAATAAAAACACGTTTTTACGATTTTTACGCAAAATCTCGAATAAATCGTATAGTTTAGGCAATGTTCGGTGTTTCATTTAACCGTTGCTGTTTTATACGATTTCCTCGAGTTCTTCTCGAGAAAAAAGTTTTACGGTTTTTATCGTAAAACTCGAACAATAGGACGGATCGAGACGAAACGGGAGACATTTCGACCGTGGTTCGGAACAAGATTATGTAGAAGGACGTAAGCCTTGAATCGGGGATGTGGGAGATCGAGGCTCGGGACGGTCGGTTCGACGTACGGCAAGCCGTACCGGACCGGTTCAGCTCGCCGTTCAGCGAGCTGCCCGGGAAGCTTCTAGCTCACCAAACGGCGAGCTGGGCCAGTCGTGTCGCGACTAGCTCGCGTGTTACGGCGGTTTTGGTTTTTCGCGGTTTTGTGCTTAACTCGGACGATCGCGTAATCGACGTTTGTTTTGTTCTCCCGAGATAACGATTTCCGAGTTTTCCGCGAATTTCCTTTGTTCGGAAATCCCTTTTAGATTTATAAAATGATTTCTCGAGTTTTTTAAAACGATTTCTTGAGTTTTATAAAACGATTTCTCAAGTTTTATAAAATGATTTCTCGAGTTTTATAAAACGATCTCTCGAGTTTTATAAAACGTATTTTTATATTTTTGCGGGAAATTTTGGCTATTGATTCCGTCGTACCGATTGTCCCCAACACTGCATACGGCCAGTTCAAAAATATAATGGCCACACTTGGTCAAAGAAAATAGCTTACGAGGAAAGACTCGAGGCTGATACAAACACCATCGCTATCACCATGTTCGATAATCACGACGCAGAACTAGACTGTAAAGGTCTTACTGAAAAACAGGTCATACGAACCTTAACTCTAAAACAAACTACGAAAGGATTGATCCCTTCAAGAGGGTACGTAGGCAGCCTTTACTAGGCGCAGCCCAAGTCTACCGCTTTCCATTCCAATGAGAGTGGGAAGAACACTTTCAACGGAACTTCTCAACCATAAATTCCACCTAAATTGCCTAACTTGCCTAAAATCGTCTAATCACTCGCTAGAACCTCACACTAGAAGCTCAAGGTTCTAATGAGCTGGGGGGGGGGCTAACTCTTGGGGTCAAAATCAATCACGACGGAATCAATGGCTAAAAGTCCCGGAAAAAGCGTACAAGAAACTATAGACTTTCTGCGGAGATACGAAGTTACGGAAAACTCGTATCAAAGTAAGAAATAATCAAAAAGACCTCTTTGTTTGTTGGGGTCAAAAACTGTAACCTCGAAATCAACGGTTACGATTACTTCTCCTTATATTCTCCGAAAGGATCTCGGGTCGAGAAAACGAGAAAATGTCAAAACCGAACAATCTCCTTAACCAGCTCACCTGTTGGTGAGCTGAACCAAACCATCTATGCTCCTCGAATCGATCGTACTTTGAACCGTGATCGTAACATCTCTTGTTTCTTCTCGATACGCCTTACCGATGGAGTTTTACGATAAAAACCGTAAAAGACTTGTTTTCTCGTAAAACCTCGAGTAAATAGTATAAAACGGCAACCGTTAAACAAAACACCGACATTTCCAAACTATGGGATTGACTCGAGATGTTTTATAAAAAAACGGCATCGTATAAGGAAACGATCTCATCTAAAGTCGTAAAATGGGTAAATCGCAAAACGGCTCGGAAAGTCCTAAAACGCGATAAAATCCCACTCGTGACTTTAGACAAGATCCAGCCCGAATATACGATGACGGTTTACTCATTACTTGCAGGAATGGGTAAATGTCAAGTTTGAAGATAAAATAAAAGTTTTCCGAAGAAAAATGGATAGGTCGAGAAAGATGGAAGATTTCTGATAAGTGCGAATCGGAGCGGAAAAAGGAAAGACCAACCACCTAGAGAAGAAGTATATAAGCAGAAGGTCGAGGACAAGAACAAAGGACACGATTTTCAGAGCTCTCATCTAAGAACTTTTACAACTTTTCTAAACTTAGAATTCTCTGCACTTAGAAACTTGGGCTTTATTCATGAAAAGTTTGGTTTCTATGTCTGGCACTCAATTACTAGACGAACTCGCCCAGACAGTTCGATCTCTTGTCCAGCTCTATCAATTGGACTACATTCGGCTTGATCAAAAAAAAATTTCTTATCTTTTTCGTCTTTTGTTATCGAGCTGCGACTCAACTAGGTTTAGGGTTTTATGTTGCTAGAACTAGGTAACTCGCTGACGGCCCATGCGGCCAAAGCCTTTATAATCTCTTGTAATGATCGCAACGCTCTTACGCGAATTCGAAATAAGATATACTTTCTTTATAAATTCGTTTGTTTTTCATATTTTCCGCATTTATTTGTTTACTTGTCGTTGGCTCTCGCAGAGATCCGGGTCCTCTGAAAAATTAGAATTTTCCTAAATTTCTTTATGTTACAGAAATCGACAGTGTGAATTTCGGTTCCCACATGCATTTTAAAACCCAAAGGAACTATTTGGAATTTAACTTTCTTGACTGCTGAAAAAAAGTCAAACACGCAAAAGTGTCAGTACAGAACCTCCTAAACAACGACAAATTTACCTTACCTTTATCCACCACTCATAAACTAATGTCTTGGGAAAACAAAGCTTTCCCAGATATAAACTGTTGAGCAACTACAACCTCCAGCTGCAACGAATTTAGAATCTACTTGAACATGAGGCTTGCATAGGCGATGTCATGCTCCGCAACCAAAAACTAGCCCCTGAAGACAAGATTCAAGACTTCTCCCTCCCGAAAAAGACTGCTTAGCACAGCAAAATCAAATCTTGAAAAAAAAATTGTGAAATAGTTTTAACAGTAATAAAAAGGTGAGGAAAATAATCAAACTTATGATGTGTACGAAATAAATATTAGTCCCACCCTTTACAACAACATTATATGTCCACCATAGCTTAAACTAGAGAGCATGTAATTTTGTTCAGCATGGACAACTATGCTGTTACGAATACATATGAAAGAAATCATCTCCAATAAAATATCAATTATGACCACTTTATTTGAAAAATCTAAACAATGAAGATGGATTCAAATATAATGCTAAGTACACAAACATACTGAATGAAATGTAAAATAAATATATAGTAGCTTCAGCAATAAATAACTCAGTGTATACAACATACACAAAGAAAATAAGAGTAACTAAACATTAAAACAACACAGACATATGACGATGATTTCTTCGCCAAGCATCATAATATTTGTATGCGTTTACAGTTATCTATACGGTATCATAAATATGAAAAACATCTACCAAAATTCTTTTAGTAAGAAGTACAAATTAATATTTGCTTAATTTGGATGAACTCGGTAAAATACAACAACAAGACAAAAATACATAGTGAAACATCACTGACATAACTTAAAAGAAACAAATAAAACTAGCTTTCCAGCATAAATTAAAACCGAAGACTGCACTCGTTCTAACCATTTTATGTACGTATTACAAATTTAGTTAAAGGCAACGATTCTAAGATCCAATCTACAAAAAGCGATCCCATGAAATTTATAATTCACATATAACCAAATAATAGAAGTAAAAATAAAAATAAATATCACCGTAATACTAATGAATATAACAAAAAAAGTGTATTAAAAATACTAATATAATCTCATAATTGTAATCATTATTTGTTCATTTAGAATATCATTTTCAATCACAATAATTTTATTTCATAACTTAATATTTTTTATATAAAATAGTTTTATTATAATTTCCCGCCCGCAGGATGGACCTACTCCTAGTATCTAATAAAATACATGTAGAAATATGGTGATAGCTCACAACTAGAATGGCTATAAGAGTCTCTAAGACTATTCTAGAAATCCTTTTGCATTTGTAGAAATTTTTATAGTCCACTTCAATCCAAAAGCAATTTTTATAGTCACCCAATGATCCAGTTTCAAACGAATGGTTCTGACTTTAAAATCTTTTGATTGCTTTCTAAGAAGCAAGCTTAGAAACTAAAGCAAATAAGTATTTCTTAAACTTTTGGGTGATTCTCTATTGACATAACACAAATTTAGTGCTGCCCTAATTGTCAATATGTGGATCTTACATTATATATGGGACAACCAAGAATTTATGTTCAGTGATCTGAAAATAGTAAGTAATCGGAGATATAAAATTGCTCTGGTGAAAAGTATATCCCTAAAATATATAAAAATAAAAAGAAAATACAAACTTAAAAAATATGATACATAATGATCGATATTCTAATTTGCTTGAAAACTATTATTCGCTTCATTATCAGCCACATTTTTACTTTGACACAACAACGAAAACATAAAAACTTCAAAGGAAACATACTAGTAAAGTTCAATACATAAGTTAGAGCTAAACTTCCAATTTACAGCTCATAAGACTATAATCAAGAAAACATAATTAAGAATAACTTGTACTACATCTTGAGAACTGTTTATGCATTCTGAATTCAGTTTTCATATTTTGACTCAACTAAAAAAAATTATTACAAAAAATGCGATGAAAAAATCTTTATGCAAAATTCAAATAACAAAAGTACGAGCATGTCTCTTTTATTATACTCTACTTCACACTAAATAGTTTATAAACATAGAAAATTCTATCACACAACAAAATCAGTCGTATTATATAGTAGAAACTATCCAGACATAGTTCGGAATACGGCTTAGTAGTATTGAAAGCTAGTCCCCTTTTGAGGAAGGGAAAGTCTTTTCAATAGAAGTCCTATTTCCCGAGGTATTTCTTACTCGACTGAAAGGAAAGGAACGCATCATCACTTCAATTGTTGCGTTAACCAATTTCTTTCTTAGTCACCGGAAAGAGCGTACTTTTGGTACTTTGCTTGTAGCTTTTTATTAGTAATATATTCTTTTTTCTGTGAGATTCGAAAATATGATTTATGTTTAAGTTCTATAACTTAATTTTCTTTAAATAAAAGGTTAAATGAAATAGGTTTGTACTTGGTATTTTTTTAATACCAGGAGGTTTGGGATCGACACCGAAACGGAAACCGTAATCTCCACAGACCTGAAACCAAGTATATAATATTAGTTTTGTCCAAGTGTTCACTTGAACTAAAGTATCTCTGACACAGTGTACTTGGTACTCTTTGCTGCACAATATCGCATAGATCCTTGGACAGCAGTAATGACGTCATTTTGAAGATCCGAAAACATATCTATAACTCTTTTTTTTTTTTGAACAACATACCTATAACTCTATGCGATGTGGACACCATTATATTTCTCTTCTCTTTTTAAAAATATACTAGAGTTTGACCCGTGCATCCGCGTGGATATTGATTTTTACGTTTTTATAAATTGATATTCGCTTTTTCATGATTAGTGTTGTATGTTTTAGATATATCGTCAATAACCAATTGCATACAAAAGAACTGAACTGAATCAGGTAATAAGATTATTTTTATCACAAATATCTGAACTCATTTCAGATATATTGGTTATTTAGATATTCTTATGTTCATATACATTAGAATTAAAATCATTTAGACCTCGAGGACCCATTTCAAACCTTACACATAAATTTATAATATCCAACCATGTCTAATTTCAAAACCCAAAAGTTGATCTCAAAAGAAACAACTTGTATCTGAATGAATACCCAAATGTCCATATCTAATTGATTCGGTAAATAAATTTTTAAAAAAATCTTTCTTTATGTTTAGCTAAATTAAAGGAAATAGAAATATTTTTTATTTATTAAAATAGTTATATGGAATGAAACATTAAGGAACAATAAATGTAAGAAACATTACTTATTTTAATTTAAATTATTATTTTGTTTACATAAACTATCCTTTGAATTATGTGTTTGGCTACATAATTTTTCACTAATTGGAACCAAGCTTTTTAAAACCGGACCGACCAGTTGGTTGGACCAGGTTTGACCATGAACAGATCACGTAACCAGTTGAATCTAACAACTGGTTCGACCATGAACCGGTCAAGTAATCAGGTATATTTATCTCAACATTATTGGATTTAATAAACACTATCAAAGACTATCAAAATTCTATAAACCAACCATATGAACAAAAAATAATATATATTTTAATTATTTATCATATTTACTAACTTTACTTTTAATTTCTATATCTAAAATATATTAAACCAGATTATTGAACCAACATTATCCGATCGAACCATGACCCAAAATTCTGGTTCAGCTTCCAGTCCGGTTTTAAAAATATTAATTAGAACTTAGATAAAAAAAAAGTATTAGTAAAATAGATTAAAACAAACTCTTAACCATACGCAAAATTCTGTTATTTTACATTTTTTATTTTTATAATTTGCACAAAGTTAATATTGATTAACTAATAAATAAAAATCCGCAATACTACTTTAATGGTATATAATTAATGATTTGATGTATTGTTAAAGGTAAATATAATTAATGATGTGAAATATAATTAATGATGAGATGTATTGTTAAGTTAATGAAATTATTAAAAGAATATTATATTTTTTTATATTGTTATCCATGTTTCCAAACATTTTTCATTTAAACTAGTATCCATGTTTCCAAACGACTCTCAAATGTACTTCAACTTTAATAATATAGATTAATTGTTAACTAGACCATGACCCGCCCGACCGGGCGGGTGTTTTGTTTTCTTTTAATTTTTAGGTTTATACTAAATGATGTAAAATAAAAAATGAAGTATCAGTTAAATGGTTACAAATTACTTATGGGTTTAATTTTGAAAAAAAGAATACCGAAAAGTTTGTTGTTTGATCCGCGCAAGTGTTTTTTTTATATATTTTATAAGTGATAATATATATTTCTAAATTTACCCGTTTAAATAACTGTTTAAAATGACATTTTAAACACACAATTTTATAGTTTATATCGAGTAATTTTATTTTATCTTATAAACTATCATTGTGTCATATTTATTTTAAAAATATGACCCGTATATCTTTATTTTATTTTTATGGATCAAAATTTTATGATAATGTATAACTAAATTGTTTGATTTACTATTTAAAATATATGGTCCTATATATTTCTACTTTTTAACTTTTATTATTCTGAATTTACCTTGAACTATTATTTATATAAAAATATACATAACATGATATGTTTATATTAATCTTTTCATTATATATTATATAAATGTTTCTTTTTCTGACTTTTATTTTAGTTATTACTTATAAATAATAAAAATATAATTATATAAATCTTTGAAAAAAATATTGTTCATTAACTATTTAAAGATATGTAGATAATTAGTAAGAAAAAAATCCTAAAAGGTAGGTTAATTAATATTGCAATTAATTATTATGTATATGAAATTAGTAAAACAATTTCTATATAATTTATTTATTTAATTAGGAAAGGTATATATGAAAATAATTATTTTCATGAATTATTGTTGCCATAATTTTTTTTAGTTAAAATTTGATTTTGGAAATGCATTAATTAAAGTGAAAAGATAAAGAATCCTATAAGGTAGGTAATTAATAATTTTAGTGGTATAACATTGTAAATAATTAGAAAAACTCAGGAATATTTTATATGAATACTTCTCTTTTAATAATATTTATGCTGGTGATTGCGTTGTACAATAGGTTTTATTGATAATTCAAATATTGATACCAATTTAAAAAAGCTAAGGATATTTAAGATCGACTGTTGCAAGATACATGGCTTTTCTTATTGGGCAAGATATCTCTCTTGATGCAAAAGAAAGACAATTACACTATGAATAGGTAAAACTGGAAACGTAAGAAAAAGGTGATGTTGATTGGTTTTGTGCATATTTCTGGGAAACTTTGCAAATGCTCACGATTCATCTATTACAATATCCAATAGCCAGAATCGGGCTAATGTTTTATACTGCTCCAAGCCAAATTTAAAAATATGCTCTTGTACATATTTTATCAAGATCATAAAAAATTTAACCTTTCATAAAAATCAAATTATATAAATTGTTTAGAAAAAAATAGTCATTTAAGATAATTATTGTTGAAATATAGTTCTTCTTGCATTTTTTTCCTGCATAATCATCTATTAATCTCATATAATCAAATCTTTTCACCATTGCAGTCTCTGTTGATAACATAATCAAACCATTTTATATCTATTGTGACATGGTAGACAGCAAATAATTTTTTATTAGTTCAATTTCAAAAGACTTCTTTCAGCTGTGACATGGTATAAAATTTTTTATAATTTTATATCTATTGTGACATGGTAGACAGCAAACTTGTAAATATTTCAACTATTCCACGGTTTTTATGTTATTTCAGCCATTTTCGATTTTTAAAATAAATGTTTATCTTTATGTTTATATGGGTGTCTATGAGAGATTGCCCGACATCTCCTCTAGAGCCCCTAAATGTCAAAAGGCAATCTCTCATAGACATCCATATAAACATAAACATAAAGATAAACATTTATTTTAAAAATCGGAAATGGCTGAAATGACATAAAAACCGTGGAATAGTTGAAGTATTTACAAGTTTTACCAGGGTATAACCCACCCGACCCGACCCGACCCGGATATATGGTCAATCCAATTAAACCAAATCGTCTAACCGTTTAACCAATCCGACGAAACCAAACCAATCCCTCGAAACCAAATCCAGCCCTCGAAACCGAACCAATCCATCGAAAACCAAACCAAATATGTCGGTTTTTAATAACTCACTCAATTTAGTTACTCGGTTTTCTCATTTCGTTTCTATTCTCAAATAAACCCTAATTTCGTTCCTCCCCTAAAATCAACCGTGAGAACGAGAGGAGGAGAGAAGAATTCGGAGGATTCAATCGAGTGCGATGGTGGTCGAAACGAGAGAAGGAGGTAAGAGGAAGGATAATCCAACGAAGGAAGAGTCTCGGAAAGTGAAGTTTGCAAAGACGACGGCGGAGGGCTCCGATAATATCGAGAAGACAACGACGGAGGGCTCCGATAATATCGAGAAGACGACGATGGAGAATGTTGACTCAACGACAAAGATAACAGAGACTGTTGAATCAACGGTACAGACGAGGGAGACGAGTAAGGATTCGACGGAAAATGATAATGAGAATGAAGTTTCTGAAGAAGGAAATGGAGGTGGAGAAGAAAATGATGATGAGAATGAAGTTTCTGAAGAAGGAAATGGAGGTGGAGAAGAAAATGATGATGAGAATGAAGGTTCTATTGAAGGAAATGGAGGCGGAGAAGAAAAGGATGATGAGAATGAAGGTTCTGAAGAAGGAAATGGAGACAGAGAAGGAAAGGATGATGAGAATGAAGATTCTAAAGATGAAGGTTCTGAAGAAGAAAAGGATGATGCTAATGAAGGTTTCGAAGAAAATGAAGAAGGAGAAGAGTTAGCAAATGGAGATAGAGCAGCAAACGAGAATGGGAATCCACCCGAACCCGAGGTAAGAAATTATCACTTAGGTATACTAGGGGAAGTTGGATATAACTTGGATATAACTTGGATAACTTGTAGCAAAATTGGTTATAACTTGAAGCGAAATTGGATATAAGTTTAGTATAAATTGGATATAACTTCGGTATAACTAATTTAAAATTTTGGTATAACTAATTTAAAACTTTGGTATAACTTGCAGGGTTTGAATGGAAATGTGGGACTCGATATAATCAAACCAACGAGGATGTTCTTCAAGCCCAGTGAATACAACAAAAAATAAAGCTTGGCACAAGGTGTATGATAGCTAGCACGATTAAGACGCTAAAAATCTGAAACCCAAACTGTCTAACGCGGA
>CAKOAT010215377.1:0-33100 GCA_932364175.1 Eruca vesicaria subsp. sativa | reverse complement strand
TAGGGCCTAGAGTTTAGAATTGATGTTTTAGGGTTTAGGGTTAATATTTTATTGAATATTTATTTTATGTATATATATAAAAAATAAGGATATAAGAGTCTTTTATCCTTTAATAATATGTGTATTTTTGAAAATGTTCATTTGTTGATGGTAAACATGAAAAGTGGTACCACCAAAGTGGTATAATTGAAATTCTCCCATATAATTATCATTTTAAATTAATATCTATTTTGGTTTGTTCGATTAACTTTTTTGATGTTTTTGTTTTTTTCGGTGATAACCAAAAATTACTATTGTTTATTTTTTTCATGTTATGAATTCTAGATAGCCGTGATGCCGAACTAATGATTTCATATTATATTTTCTAAACGGATAATACGGATAATAGTTAAAGAAGAAAAATTTTTTATTAAGACAAATCATTTCACTATAATTTGGTCGATAGTAAAAGAAGTATTAAAAAATAACATCTTATATATTAAAACAGAAGTCACAACCTTGATTCATGTGTGATATTTTTAAAAATGAACTATTCCTTAGAAAGATTACGAAGATTATCAAATGTTACATAATTTAATGATAATATCTTTAAATATCTATGTCTTTCTATTTTTAATACAAATGAAATAACTCCAAAAAAAAATCTTTTTGGCATCTTTTTAAATTGTATTTCCATAATATTACCCTATATCTTTATCTTTTATTTGAAATACAAATATTTTTGTTTAAGATATTAAAATTTATTTAGATAACATTATACATTCCTAAATTCTAAATAAAAAATTATATACTAGAGTTTGACCCACACAGATTTTTCATTTATAAATAAAACATTTTGATAGTTTTATAAAAAATGTAAATATATGATTTACATTTAATGTTCTATGTTATATAACTATAATTTTTTTGATTGTTATTACTTACTAATATATTTTTGAGTTTGGTACATAAATTATAATCTGAAATAATAAAATATATAATCTTCTTTAATATAAAGTTTTAGTTTCTGCAATTTTCGTACAATACATTTTAACATTTATTTAGATATATTATAAATAAATATTTGTTAATGATAATTTATATTTTCATGTTATGTTTAAAAATGGTACGTTAATATCTTTTATTTTAGTATTTATTGATAATTTTTTTTTATAAATTATAAATAAAATGAAAACCCGTACGGTTGTGTGGGTCAAGATGATCTAGTCTTATATATTAAAACAGAAGTCTTGACTTAACTTCATGTGTGATTTTTTTAAAAATAGACTATTACTAGAAAGTTATGTTACATTAACTCTCTAATAATTTTATCATTATTATATCTTATGAAAAATCATATCTATAATAACAAAGATACGCTTAACAATTTGGTTTTGGTAAATTACCCCACACCTTCCAACTTAGTCACGCAAAATATGTCAATAGATATAAGTTTAGGAATCTTCTATTATTTATAAGGAAATATGTCAATAATAATTAAATGCATCCATAATATATTTAAAAAAATCACAGATTAGTAATATGGAATATTTATATACCCTAACAAATTTACACACTATATATATTAGAGAAATTTATTTTGCTGTAAATTTTTAAAATTCTATTGTTTTAAAAAAAGAAATTGTTTAAAAAATTCCTTTTTAATAAAATTCTTTATAATATTAATTTATGAAGCTACAAGTTTAGTTTTTATCAAAAATTTCTTCGAAGTTTATATTATTTTTCAAATGAAAGTATACTAATATTTAATCAAGCTCTATTTATATTACTTTATCTAAAAATGAAATACTAATCTAACAAACAATAAAATATAGAAAAAGAAACAAACACATGTTTGAAAAACATGTATGATATAGAAAATTTGAAACAATCTATTTGATTAAAACACTTATTATATAATATTATTATGTATGAAAAATATTTACTATACATATCGTAAATATGTGATTATTATAATATATATACTAATTTACGAGTGAAAACAAAATGTTTATATAACTACCTATAAACGAAACAAACACCCGCACAGTTGCGCGGGTCTAAATCTAGTAACCCCTTAAAAAAACTGACCAATTTTTTTATTTAAGGATAAATATATTGTTATACCCCTAAGTTATATCATAGGGTTAACTAATCCTAGATTTTTTTTGTTTAGAACTAAAGAGTGGAGTTTTGGGGATGAAGTTTAAAATATTTTAAAATAAAAATAAATATTAAGTTTCAAAAAATAGTTTCAAGAAGTATTTTAAATTTCAAAAAAAAAATATTTCAAAAAAGTTTCCAAAACAAACTTTATAAAAAATATTTGAATTTGAAAACATATAATCCGAAATTATAAAACAATATTTTTTTTTGTTTTATATTTTAATAAAGTAAAAGGTATAAAGGTATTTTACCTTTCTAGTAAAACATCTTTTGATCATTTTTTTCTTTGAAGATTTTTTTTTTGTGACACAAACATAAAAATGGATTGTTTGAGACAAATGCAGTATTTTATAACCATTAATTTTGAGGTCCATATTTAATAAAACATATTACATCGCGCATAATCCCTATATATTAATTGAGAAACATTTGAAAAGATGTAACATTAAGTTTGTATTAATGAAAATATAATCTAATCCTACGTGTCACATCTCTATATCTTCTATTTCAAAATAGAATGATTCTAGAGCTTATAACTTAAAGTATAGTCTAAAATTATACTCTCTATCAATACAATATTTCATAGGTTATAGTTGCTCGCATATATCAAATATTTATTGTTTGCATGCTTTTCTTAAATAAAACCTACGGAATTACCTAATGTGATTTAAAAATATATATATATGAAAATTAATGATTTTAAACAATAAAGATTTGATAACAATCTTTATATTTTTTAATCATTTTGTTTATTTCTTTATTACTAAAATAAATTACAAAATTACATTAATCATATAATAAAAATCTTGATTTTTTTCTGTGTATGTTGTATTTCGAATTTTTCAAAACGAGTATAAATTACTAAAACTGTTAAAAGTCTCACATAAACTTTTGAGATCAAGGTTTTAATTTTTTTTCTCTATACTAAAATATAATGATTATAAGACTATATGAAGAAAAAATTTTATTTAATAGGTTTTATGTTAATATATATACATATATGTATATATATATCATATCGTTTAAATTAAACTATACATCGTATGTAAATACATACTTATATTTTGCTATTTGCATTGAACATATATTGAAAATTTAATATTTTAATTTTGAAATATGTCATAATTTTTTTAAATGATTATAAATTATTGAAACTACTAAACATCTCACATTAAAAAAAAATCGTTGTTGTAAAGTTTTGTTACGCAAATATACAAATAATCATAAAATCATATGAGTAGAAACCTCATTTAATAAATATCCATATTAAAAGTGTGCTATATTACTATGTTTATATCATTTAAATTTAACTATATATCACATACGGTATATAAGATTGATTGTTTTTATTTATTTACCCTAATTGCGAATAAACAAGAGTGATAGTTAAATTTATATCCATACGCCAATTTATTACATAATAGTAACCAATTTCTTAGTTATTTAATATATATATATTTATTATTTTATAATATGCAAAAAATATAAAATAAATAATATATATATAAAATACTTATTGTGCATAAAGTGCCGATCTTAACTTAACTATGTATCTCTTTAATTATTTTAAATATTTAGTATTTTCTAAATCCAAGGTAAAAAAACAAACGAAATGAGAATAAACATCAAAATCAATATTTATATCGAGTAATAAGAAAAAAAACACAACGGGAGAAAAAATTGAAAATAAATAGGATTGACGTGTGAACGTAAACTTCTCATAACCATAATAAATTTTTAATGGTAAATCATGATATAAAAATGAGTTCTTTTTTATTTTTTTTTATTTTTTAATTTTAATTTTTTTTTAAATCATTATGGCTATGTTAAATCATGACCATAATTAATTTTAAATTGTTAGTTTTTAGAAACAAAACTAAAATATTTTTTTTTAAAATAATTTTATTTTTAAAAATAATTTAATATTTAACTTAATTTTTTATAAAATATGTTTTTAATAGTTTTTAAAAATAGAATTTTCTAATTATATCTAATTAGTTTTGAAGCTTTATATATTCTAAATGCAAATATTCTACCAACTGCTTCTTAAGAAAACATTAGAGAACTTTCTAATACTATACCAATCAAGCCAATTGATACTCCATTTATTTTCCATCACTCGAACACTGAAAAGTGAATAATATATGAAATTTGGTCCATTAAATTCTAAATTTTGATCTACAGTTCTAATTATAATTGGTTCTGATCCTAATATAGATAATTATATAAAAATTCCAAAATTGTAAAATTTCAAATACATATAAAAACAATCATATGTAAATTTTAAAATTGTCAATAATAAAATTTTATATTTTGAATATATACATTTATCCTGCGCAAGGCGCATGTTTTATCCTATTAGTATATGATTGACCAAAGCCCATCTTTCCACGAAGTTAATACATACTAGAATATGGAAAACACAGAAATATTTACTAACAAAATTTAAATTTCCAAATTAATATATTTATATATTTAGATAATTAATGCTTTAACATTTTTGTTTTATTGTATTCAAAAAAATATAATTATACTATTTTTATTTTATTAAATATGAAAATTATATAAGATCTTACTTAAGTCTGTTTTTAATTATTTCAACCTGTTTGTTATGAATTTTAATAAAATTTCAGTAACTGGTTTGATTAGTTGTGTGTTATATATTTATTCTATAAATTTTAAATTATAAAATTTATTTGATGTCAATTTTTTTTTATTCTAATATTTTATTTGTATAAAAGTTATTTGATATTAACTTAAACCAAGTACAACCTAGCATATATAATAATATGCTCTTAAGAATAAAAATAGAAGAATAATAATCTAATAAGAAAATTTTATTAAGTTTAAATGAATTTAATTTTTATTTTGAAAATACAAATCTATTAGTTTTATATTAAATGAATTATTGTGTACTATCTAAACCGGAAAAATAGTTTTGCTTAGTTTTTTTGAATTTGTTTCACAAATTAATTGAACGGCTTAGTTAAATAACTGAAAAGAAAATAAATCAAATTTATTAAAAATGTTGGACATAGATGTTTTATATTGTTTGGGATACAAGATTAATTATTGTATTGTTTTGAAACACATTTAGAAGCATAATGTTGTTTTCCATAATTATCTTTAGTGCCTTATTTTTTTTTATCAAACGGTCATTTTATTTACCTAAAGAATAGAACAACCAATATAGTACATATCCCTATGGAAGGATCTTGCTATCTTTAGCTAAAGAATCAGATGAAATATTTTCGAAACGAGGAATAATAACAATCGAGAATTCTGAGAATATATTCTTCAACTTCATCAGCTCCTTTAATTCTGTGTAAAATTTTGGCCATCTCCGGGATCTTGAATCATCTAGACTAAATCTTTACAGCCGGTGTCAAAAGTCGAGCACATCGATAGTTGTAATATGCACTCCAATGCCAATGAAAGGGCTTCGAACTCCGAGTGAAGTGATGAGATTCTTCGTCGTTGGTTTCTTGCTCCCAATAACTGAGTTTCTCCTATAGAGTTTCCTCATGTCCATCCATAACTACTGAAGAACGCGTTATGTTTCCACGATCCATCTATCATACATCTCTCAGAGATTGTTTCTTGTTCATGATGTTGTATATCCACCGGCTCATCATGTTTCTGATTTGCTTCAAACCACGCATGGCATTCTGATTCCGCGTGTCAGACAGTTTTCAATGGGTGTCTGTCTATCCCTCCAAATAAAGCATATGATCCAAGGGTATGGGTCTTTATCCAGCTCAGTATCTTCAATATCATTCTTTCTCTAATATAGATAGTCCATATTTATGTATTGACTTGCACTGGGGAACACCAATGGTGGTGTTGGGATTGCTACTAAAACCCAAGTTTGTAAAACTGGCGGACATTCAAAGATGGTATGGTTTATATTTTCATCCTCTGCTCCACATCAAGGACAACAGTTGTCACATCGCATATGACAATGGTTTAAGCTGCTTGTCACTGCTAATTGTCCAGAGATCATTTTCCAAATCAGATGTCTAACTTTTGGCGGAGCTTTTATCTTCAAAGCAAAGGCTCGATGTTTTGTGATACTCAGTTTTATCTGTAGCTCCATCGTCTCTTTGTCAAGCAAGTTTGTTACTACTCAGTAGCCCGATTTAACCGTGTACATACTGCTCTTTGTATGACTCCAAAAATATTCATCTCGGTGATATTCTTGATTCATGACCTAAGATTGGATCAGAGGGATATCCTCTGGACTGACATAGTTTTTTAGAAATTTAGTGTTCCATCTTTTTGGGGTCCCTATTAATAATTGACTTAATGAAATTTTAATGTTTTTATTAAGTATGAATGAAATTTATAGTTCTTTGTAACCGTCTCTTGATATATTTTATCAAATAACTCACCATCGAATTCATGCATACTCGAAGTAAGTTTCTCACTGCCAAGAACGATCTAAAAGATCACATTCAATTGTTTCTCATATCAAAGGCCAAACTGAGAGGAAATAATGTTACAGTAGGATTGTTTGCCGAGATGAATGACTCAACGTCATAGTCTACATGCACTTCTGCCGAAATATATGGTGTATCATGAAAGTAAGCCAAAATATATGTGGATGTAGGAACAATCTCCGGATTGATATTCAAACCGATGTAGTAGCTTTGACCGATCAGAAATCCGAGCATAGCAAGTCCCTCTAAGAGGACGACATGTACTATGCCGATTTAACATACTATCAAGATCTAAGCAATCTGGCCATAATAACTAAAGGTTAGGAGAGTTATACAACTACTTTCCTATTCAAAGTTTGATCAATTGTCGATTCATGGCTGACATTTGCAGTATCCAAGAAACTTTTAATATTTTCCAAGTTGAAAATCTGTAAAAAATTTTACAAGAGGCATGAAGAAAGTATATTCAAAGCCAACAGGAACCCAAACGGACTAAAACTGTAATGATTACGAAACAAGCAGCAAAAACCATTACAAGAAAAGTCTACTGAATCTACTTATCTTCTTAGTCGAGATTCTTTTCAGTGGATTGGTCTGCACTTTGATAATCGTGAACCTGCTGGTTATTTAGGTTGCAACCCAGAAATTTGTGAATTATATACTTGGATAATGATTAAATCGCGCTCGAGGTCACTTTCCTTAAAGAGTAGTTCGACCCTATTCCAAGCCTTTGGGTTACACGAAATCCCTTTGTAGGATAAGACAATCAAAGTCACATTTTTGTTCTAGGTTAAGATACAAGAATAACAAATATAGTTTTAATGCTTATGTGTGTTTCTTCAAAGATCTTTGATGATCTTTAAACAATAAATCTATTTCTCTCTTACTTTCTTACTAACTATTAATTTCTGATTTTTCTATGTCATTTGTCAATAATGCCTACATCTCTTTATATAGAGAATGAAAGGTTGCAACCAATGGTTAAAATGGTTAATACAAAAGATGCAATGGTTAGTACTAATAGTTGAAATGGTTAATGATGAGGTGCAATTGTTAATACCAACAATTGCAATGGTTAGTAAAGAGTTACAATGGTTAATCATCAAGGGTTGCAATCACTAATATGGTTAATCATCAAAGGTTGCAAATATTAATATGGTTATCACCAAAGGTTGCAATCATTAATATGGTTATTACCAAAGGTTGTAATCATCAATAGTTGCAAGCTTTTATTCATGTAGTTGNTAATATGGTTAATCATCAAAGGTTGCAAATATTAATATGGTTATCACCAAAGGTTGCAATCATTAATATGGTTATTACCAAAGGTTGTAATCATCAATAGTTGCAAGCTTTTATTCATGTAGTTGCAATTATTCACATAAACAATTGCAATGGTTCATTGCACCCTTTCACTTAAACCCTTTCACTTAAATATATAACAGAACCTGCTGAATCTTATCTTCAATTACGGTCTTGTCCTAAAGGTCTTTGATTTATGCTGACACTGTATTGACTTATTCATTGACCTCATGTTAGCTTTGAGTCGAAAACCTTCCAACCGGATCATTATGCAAAGGAGAAAGAGCAAATTCATGGTCCACGATATCTACATCCTACATCTCATCAATCTTCTTGTTATATTTGGCACTGTTCTGAACCAACTGGTCTATCACCTCTTTGGTACTTCCAGACCCTTCTCGATAAGCTTTTTGAGGCACTTCGCTCGTACCTTGAGCCTGAGTACACAGGAGCAGCTTTTGATGAGCACCTTCCTGATCAGCCATATGCTTGTGGAAGTTGTCAATACAAGCAATGAATTCAGCCCCTCATTTCAGCCTCCACATGTTTTTTTTTGCCAAGGAAACTTCCAAATTTGGGACTTTCTCAACCAGCCTTCCTCTTTCTTTAGAGTTTTCGCAAGGGCATATTTCTCAACCTCCAAAAATTTTATCGCCACCTAAGAAGCGTCAAAAGAATTCTCGAATTTTTCAACCTTTTTCGTTGCCGATTTAAGCTCAGTAATGGCATGGTTCACTGCATCCACTATTTCCTCCCCTTTCTCAAAAAAGATCTGCATTTCATCTTTCGCCTTGCGAATTTTATTCTTTTTGTCCTTAACAACTTCCTCAGCTTTGCGAAGCTCATCAGCTCTGTGCCCCAACACAATCTCAAAGTCCACCACCATGGTATTCATATGAGCTGCGTACTGGCTTGATGGAATATAATCATAGGTTAAAAAGCAGCCCAAATGTCTATGATAACCAAAAGGTTTCAATTAATCACTGTATAAAATGTTGGGGTCAAAAACGGTCAGTACAAAGTTAACATCCAAACATCAGACAAAAACACAAAAACGGCGAAGCGTCCTTACTTACCCATGGACGAACCAAGTTGTTACATAGCAACGCGACCCGAACAAGGACCAAATCGCTACGTAGCGACCGAGCTTGACTCAAGTCAAGTTGTTACATAGCAACGCGACCCGAACAAGAACCAAATCGCTACGTAGCAACGGACTATCCCGAAGATCAACGTAAACACGAGTCCATACATTCTTGTCTACTCTTTCATGCAATCTCCCGAAAGCCACGGTTGAACTACCACTCTTTCCTTATCGATCGGAGTTATCGTTCAGACTTTACGATAAAAACCGCGAAAAGCTTGTTTTTATCGAAGAGAAATCGTAAAAGCATTTTGAGTCGAAATACGGCTCAAAGAGGTCCAGAACGCGACTAGAAGCCCACTTACGGTTTTTATTAAAAAATACCATAGATCCTATGGCGGTTTATCCTTGGTCTGCAAGAGAAGAAAAATGTGAAGTTTCCGCGGATAAATGTTAAATTTCAGAAGATAATCATGAAGATCGGGGAAATGGAAAATCTCCATTTTTGGGCTATGACAGCTTAAGGGAAGAAGTGGAAAGCGTAAACTGACTTTGGAGAGAGTATATAAGGAGTTAAACACGAGAGAGACAAAGACAGAGCAAACTTAGCACTTAGGGCATTAAGGCAGTGTTCCGTTTTTCTTATTCGAGCTGCGTCTCAATTAGGGTTTCCGCAGTCTTAGGTTTCTAGAACTAGGATCTCGCCGTCAGCTCTTGTAGCCAAGGCTCCTAACTCGTTGTAAACGCTCATACGCAGAATCAGAATAAGACTTGTTTTTGCTCTCTTTTAAATTCGTATTATTGTCTTTTTACTTCTTGTTCTTGATTGCTTAGAGTGTGGTTCAATAGATAACCGTGACCTTTGAAAAATTAGGGTTTATCATACGTTCCTAATTCAACAAAAATCGACAGTGCGACTTTCGGTTCCCACAGTTTGGCGCTAGAAGGAGGGGGGGGGGGGTTACAGATCTATCTAACTTGCACGCCACAACACGTTCAATCAAGCATTGTATCAGACGAACAACAAACTAGTAAAGATGAAAACATCCATGACAACGTTATCGACACTCCGTAGTTAACGCTAACGCTAACACTGCAGCGTTCGAGGAGGTATTCACCGCCTTCCAAAAGAAGTCGGACGAGCAGGACAAGATAATCAGATCTCTCGAAAAACAGGTTGAAACCCTAACCGTGAAGACCAAGGTTGTCCGTCCCCGCGAAACTACAAGACTCCGCGGAAAATGACTCGATTTCGAGACTCCCTTGGATTCTCCTAGAACCTCACATGAAAGTTTACTGGGGCAAGCCTCCGAAAACAACAACCCTGATGCGACACAAATAGACTCGGAAAACCCTCCTTCTCGTGAACAGGAGGCCGAGGGCAATAGTGTCGAGTGGGTTAATCTGGAAACAAGCGACCGTTCCGATCAATCGGAAGAGGACGCTGACATCCATCTGAGGAGGAGAAAAGATCATAACATTCGGCGTGAATATTCTCCCGAAGAGGAATAAGACATCTTCAGTATGGAACATGAGAATATGGCCAAAGTTAAATCCTAGGTCACTCGCAGCAAACGCCGACGAGGTCAGAAAACTGCTGACGCCCATCCTGAGATTAGCGATCTCCGCGATTACATCACGGAAACGGCTGCAGAGGTAAAAGCTGTGAAATCTCGAATTCACCACGCCACAATCCCCACCCCCAAAATCGATCGCTTACTCGACGAAGCTCGAAAAACACCCTTCACAACTCGTTTCACCGGAACACTGGTGTTTGACCCGAGAAAGGTCAAGGTGCCCACCTACAACGGCACCACTGATCCCAAGGCTCACATGCAAGCCTTTTAGATTACAATGGGAAGAGCGAGAGTCCAAAATAGCGAGAAAGACGCCGGGTATTGCTGCCTCTTTGTCAAAAACCTAGAAGGAGACGCGCTCGAATGATTCTCTCGCTTCAAGCAGAATTCCATCGCAAGTTTCCACCATCTTGCTTCAGAATTTCTCAAGCAATATTCCATGTTCGTTAACAGAGAAACTTCCGACGTTGACCCCTGGAGCATGGCGCAACGAGAAGATGAGCCTCTTCGCAATTTCATGAACAGATTCAAAGTCGTCATGGCAAGAGTCAGCGGAATAAGCGATAAAGTGGCTATCGACGCACTCCGGAAAGCACTCTGGTACAAGTCCAAATTCAGAAAATGGATAACCCTTAAGAAGCCTCGTACGATCCAAGTCGCTATCCATAAAGCCATTGACTACATCACGATCAAAGAGAAGTTAAAAGTCTTGTCGCAACAGCATAAGCCGAGAAAGACATCCTCGCGGGACGCACCACCAGATCAGGAACTAAAGAAGAAGAGCCCTCGTAACGACAAATTCGTCCATCACAAGGGGAAGATCTTCAGAGTGCGCACAACTACGCCATCAACTCCGGATCCAGTCAAGGGCGGACTTCGGGTAACACGTGGACAAGAAATCCAAATTACGATGAGAACACTTACTGTGACTTCCACCAAACCCACAGCCACTCGACAATCAACTGTAAAGTCCTCGGAGCAAGGATGGAAGTTAAGCTTCTCGTAGAAGAGCTCTCCGAAGTATCCAGCGTGAAGGATTTGATCCGCGATTCGGACCACCCTCCCAGGAGGGATAAACCACCGCAGTCTGAAAACTCTCCTTGAGGAAATCAATCGGACGAGAAATGTGGAAGGAGGCAGGACGAAAAGGGGAATGAGAGCAATGGTCGCAAAGTGAACATGATCATCGGAGGATCACAGTTATACAGCGATACATTCTCGTCTATCAAATTGTACCAGCGGAAGGCCGAGACACCTTCGTACTGGCCGACTCTGCCTCCAGATATCCCAAACAACACAATAACTTTTGAAGGTGATGAAGCCGCGAGAATCGACCAACCACACGCCGATCCCCTCGTCATTCACCTAGTGTTAGGAGACATTGAAGTCGCTCGAATCCTCGTAGATACCGGGAGTATGGTCAATGTAATCTTCCACGACACGCTCAAGCGAATGGGGTTGAACTCGGAGAAATCGAGCCGATGCCAAGACCTCTGACCGGCTTCTCAGGCGAAACATCGATGACTCTTGGGTCGATCAAATTGCTTGTTGCGACATAAGAAATCACCAAGATCGCCAACTTCGCTGTTGTCGACCGACCGGCTATCTCAACGTGATTATGGGCATTCCTTGGATAAACGCCATGAAAGCAGTCGTATCAACTTACCATCTCGGCATCAAATTCCCGACCCTTTCGGGAACCACAACGATTTGGGCAGAAACAATCGCGATCCTGTTTCCTGGCCGAACTTAAGCTGAGGCAAATTACGAAAACATCGGTAAAACCAAAGCGGGCAAAGACATGCCCAACACTCTTCAAGTCTAGTCCAATTGAAGTAACCTAAAATCGCCAGCTCAAGTTACGGCCATGGAGCAACAAGCTTCCGAGCCCAACGCTTCTACCCAACTGGAGGAGATAAACCGGGAAAAAGACGTCGATCCGATTACTAAGATAACCGACGACGACACAGCAGTCAAGTAAACACACTCGCATGCAAAACACTATCAGAACTACGAGATGGCTTGATCCCCGAAAAAGGGTACGTAGGCAGCTCGCCTAAAGACGAGTTAAACTATCCCCCTTTCTAAAAAGGGAGGGGGGGGGGTGTGGGTGCGTATACGATTGATCATATACTCTCATATTTCAAAACATTCGCTTTGTACTCGATATCTTTTGAAACATTTCAATAATGTCAAAGTTAGAATATCGCGAATCTTACAGTCGAATACGAGTGAAATATTTTTCACACAAGTCCAAAAGCGGAACATTACGTAAATACTTAGGCTGTAAAAATGAATTTAAACTTTGAAAATTTCCAAAAAATGAACCAATCAACTCATCGCAACAATAACTTGGTCGCGTCCAAAAGACTAAACCTTGATTCAAACTCGAATCTCTCAAACTAAGCTGTCATACTTGTTGGACACCAATTTCAGCATCTAATTAAGTAAGCTCAAGCCCATGTAAGATCATCACGAGCTCGACATCGATCGGATCCTACGAGGTCGAGATGGTATCTCGAAGATCGCACAAGCAGTTAGAAGAGGAGGAGGCTATAAAAGGGAGCTAAAACGTAGAACAAAGACACACGGAAAAAAAATCTAGAGCATTTCACTAATCACATCGACCTCATTCCATAGATTTTTAGTTCGCTTATAAGTTCTAATTTTCATTGTTGATTTCGATCTTGTTCACTACCTTGTAACGAATTCCATATTCAATAAAGTCCATTTTTGTCAACCGAATTCTGACTGTATCGTTGTGTTTAAGAGCAACGTTGCCCACATCATTTGTCTTCCCCTGATTAAACTCTCGATCACTACAAAATACTTAGTGTGGATTTTATGATCTACATTTTGGCGCCGACTGTGGGGAAGATAAACGAAAACACCCTTGCTAAGAGCCCGATCTAGGATTCCTAAGCACGATTATGGATCCCAACGCGATCAAACCCTGAAAACGCCGATCCAGATCGACCGACGTCTATCCCACCATAACCTCTCTAGGAAACCGATCCGGCTTCTGTCGATCAAACAAACGTCAACAAAGCCACCGACGCGACCCAAAATCAACAAGTTCCATCAACTGGAATTTCGATCACCGATAGGAGTACGATCTCAGATCAAAATCTTCCCGTTGATCAAATCAGATCTCGAGTGTGGAATCGTACGACAGACAAAACGAAGCCCGAAGATCTGACCCAAACAGGGAGACCGAGATCTCCAACTCACTTGGCCCGAACTCGGGACAAAATGGGGGAACTCAGGGGAATGTTTTCGACGCTCATTGTTAAATCTCGTGACCAAGAGATCGCTCACCGAACCATCGCCAGCCGCATGGAACAAACCGACAGGGAGCTTGCTGAATACCGAACAAATCCTAGGGAAAGAGTCCACTAACACTCGGATCCATCCCTGCGAACACCGCTCCCTCGAAGCCACAGAGCCTTTGCCTCCCCCAAACCAGCCAGCACCCGATCGGGATGCTACGTGTGGGAAGGCACACATGCGAGCCTTCCGGTTGGCCGTATTGAGAGCGCACCTCAATCACGAGGAGAGGGAAGCAGGCTATTTTCGTTTCTTTGCCGAAAATCACACAGACCCCGACCTGGAATGGTTCACTGGGCTCGAAGGGAATTCGATCGATGACTTTAGCCAGCTCGTATCGGCATTCTTGAAGCAATATTCAGTGTTTATAGAAACGCGTGCCACCAAAGCCGACCTGTGGAACCTCAAGCAAGCACCCTTTGAACCACTGAGAGCTTACATAAATAAGTTCAAAGAACTCAAATACAAAAGATCGAGCCTAAACGAAGTAGTCGCGTTAGCAGCTCTAAAAAATGGCGTCTGGTTTTCTTCCAAGTTTAGGGAAGAAATGACGGTCCGAGCCCCCACCTCACTTGACGACGCGCTGTATCGTGCATCTTACTTTGCAACCCTTGAAGAAGAAATAGCCGCCTTGAAGGAACAATACCACTCCAATAAGAACGAAATAACTAAAAAGCCGAATACTTTGAAAGAACAAACTACCAAAGGACAACATTCCTACGCCATAGACTCGTCGTCGCAGAACAAACAATGAACGTATGACCCAAGCAAGTATTGCGCCTTCCACAAGAAAAAGGGACATTCAACCGAAGCAGCATCAGCATACGAGAACCTTTATCAGGCCCGATCACGAAATCACGTTCGACAAAAACGAAACCGCCGAACTGGATAAACCACAAAGTGATACACTCGTTATACAATTCGACGTCGGAGGATGCAAATTATCCAGAATCATGATAGATATCGGAAGCGCCGCAGACGTACTCTTCTATGACGCATTCAAAAGAATTGGATTCACCAAAACACTTCTCAAACAAGAAAGGCTCTGATTGGCATCATGGCTGTTGAGACTTTGAGATATCTTACAGTCTTTAAAGTCTATTTTAAGCCAATCAGGCTTTTGGTTCCTTTTTTTTCTCTAAATCTTCTAAAGTTTTCAATTGCTAGACTGTTGCACTTTTACCTTTTAAATTCTTTTTTTTTTTTGTCAAAGCCATGTAAACGTGACTGTTAGAAAGCTGTGAGAGTTTTCCTATTTTTGCATTATAAAGAATTTAAAAAATAATAGAAAATTAAATATCTAACACGAATTAAATACAATCTTGATAATTTTAAATTGGATTGGATTGTTTAGTTATAAATTGTTACTAGTGATACTTTGACTAATAAACAACTTAAGCCTACATTTTAGTTAGATGATTTTAAATATGTTGATAAAATAAATTTTAATTTAAAAATTATATAATCACATTAAAATATTATTTGAAAGTTTTCAAATTATACAATCAGCTTGGAGAAATTTAAGTTTAAAAAAGTTGTAAATTATTTGAAGATTTAAGAATTTTGAACTCAACTATTTATTCAAAGTATTGTGTTGTATTTCACTTTTTAATGCATTTGGTGATTTTAACAATTGTGTGAAACAATAATTATAAATAACTTCTTAAAGCATGAATATTAATTTTTAAGTTTTTAAATTTTATATCAGTTATTTATAGAAAAGCTATTAAATTAAAATTTATTGTATAATAAAAAAATTTAGTTTTTTTTTTATAATAATTTTGGATTAATTTTTTTTAACCCTCACAGTCTCTACAGCTATTTATTCCAATCGGACTTTAACTAAAAGTTCTAACAAGTTTTAAAGTTTTTAGAATCAAAATTTCTACAGCCAAAAATCTAAAGCGAAAGTCTAAAGCGAAAGTCCGTACCAATCAGACCCGATCACGAAATCACGTTCGACAAAAACGAAACCGCCGATCTCGATAAACCACAAAGTGACACACTCGTTATACGACTCGACGTCCGAAGATGCAAATTATCCAGAATAATGATAGATGCCGGAAGAGCCACATACGTACTCTTCTACGATGCATTCAAAAGAATGGGATTCACCAAAACACTCTTCAAACAAGAAAGAACCCCACTAATCGGATTTGCAGGAGAGACTACCTATTCTCTCGAATCCATCGAACTTGCCGTAACCGCTGGAGATGTAAGAAAAATCGTCAAATTTATCGTTTTAGATCGACCCGCTCCATTAAATGCCATCCTCGGAAGACTATGGCTATACATCATGAAAGCAGTACCCTCAGTACCATCAATGCCTGAAGTTCCCTACGCCAAGAAGAATCGAAACCATAAAAGGGAGTAAAAAAAACTCCAGAACATGCTATCTCTCGAGCTTTAAAATTATCGAGCCAAACCCATAAGACCAGTCAAGAAACCCCAAGAAGAACAAGAATCGTACTCATGCATGTACACGAACAAATCCACTACAAAAAGGGATTATTGTTACTATTCTTTGATACTAAATTGATTCGTCACATTTTTGTGACATAAGATACACTGATTTGTGACTATTCTTTTCTGTAAAAAAGGTAGTTATTTAGTCACAATTTTGTGACCAATTTTGTAGTATCCAAATTTTGTCACATTTAGTGACGTAAATATAACGGAAAAAACAAGACAAGAAATGTGACATAATTGTGACTATATATATTGTTTCCCTAGTCACGAATATGTGACTAAATTATATGTCTCCATTTGTGACGATTAAGAAACTAAATGTGTGTGACAAAGTTGTACAAAAGGATGATAACTAAAATGTCGTAAACAAACTATAGATGAAGTTAGATAATTTATTCTCTAACTTGTTTTTGCTATTTAAATATTTTGCAAATTTGATGGATTAATCCCACAAGCATACAATGATACAACGCCGTTGGTGAAATGCATGAATCCATATAACTTAACCAATCTTGTATTTTGCTATTCTTTTCTATAAAGTACTGTATTTTTACTTAATTAAAAAAACTATGGAATAAGGAATCTATTAATGCATTGAACATGCATGGTCCCTAGGGAGGGGAAGGGTGTGATAGCGTAATCATGAAATATCTCTCCCACAATGTGCATAGTGTAATCATCAATAGGTTCCGCCCACGCAGACTCTGACGAGATAACACCTCGTTGATTAGCGACCAGTTTAGCTTAACTCGGATAATCCTCGCGATTAAGCGAGTTAACAACGCTTAGCTGAGGTACTTACCTTAGTAAGCCGATCGAGGCCCATCTGACGAAATTTCCTCCGGATACGCGACCAGCTCGCTAGGTCAAGAGAATGCTGCTATAAAAGGAAGAGAGAGGGCAACAAGAAAGGGATCCGAAATTGAGCACTCACTTGCAAGGCGACTATAACTAGGGTTTTCACCTCCTTGTACTTTTCTGACTTGTATTCTCACGGCTGAGCTCTCCGAGCACCGCCGTCACGTCTCACTTATTTCCTTATTTGTACACCGACTCTTACATCAGTAAACTTACTCTTTCACTCATAAATAGTAAATTGCCTTTGAAATAACCCACAAACGAGTCCAGTCACTCTCTTACTACTAAGACCGAACTCGGTTCGAACAGTTAGCGCCCACCGTGGGGCATAACAAAGTAGCATGAACATAGAAATGAGTCTAAATAACGATTCAACCTCCGGCGAAGAGGCGGATGCCATAGCACCGACCTCAGACACCGCCATACCACTCGCTCCGACGTTCGTCGACTCCGTCATGGAGCGCCTTGCTCGCCAAGACGAAGCCCAGAAGACGACAAACGAGCACCTCATGGCTATCACCGCCATACTCGCAAACCCAGAAGGTGCCGGAGGAAACCTTTCGACGGCCCGACGATTTCTATTCAACAAAAACCCTATTCCTACTCCGGCTAACCAGCCCATCGTGCCGACTGGACTTCCGAACGACTCCGCGCAACCGGGAAACATCACAGATCTGCAAACTGTCCAGGAAATTGCTGCTCTCAAGCAAGCCCTCCTCGACATAAACTCGAAGATCCACGGAGTCACGACCTCCGCTCCGCTCATCAAAAGCGTCCTCGCTGACACTCTGTGAACTCCGTTCACTAGCAAGATAACCAGCATAAGGCTCTGCAAGATGGATTGCCGACCTATGATGGTCTATCGGACCCAATGGCCCACATCACATCCTTCAACATTGCGATGAGGCGACAAAACTTCACCGACGAAGAAAAAGATGCTGGCTTCTGCCAACTCTTCGTCCAAAGCTTAACTGGCGTAGCCCTCACATGGTTTACCAGCTTAACAGAAATTTCGTCGACAGCTTCCACAACTTATCATCTGTATTTATGAAGAACTATATTATGTTCACACGTGAGGAAGCCACCGCTATGGATCTCTGGAACCTCTCACAGAAACAAGGGCAGAGCCTTCCCAGCTTTATGGAGAAATTTAAGGGCATCGTGTCCAAAGTCCCGGACAGCATCACTGTTGACGCCCTCATGAACACCCTGTACGTGCACTCCAAGTTCCGAGACGACCTGTATTGTCACCCGAACAAGTCCCTCTCCGACGCCATTGCTTGATCCAACAACTTCATCCACATGGAAGAAGATACCAAAGCAATCATCAGCAACCTGAACGCAACAAAGCAAGCGCCGTCTAAGAGCGGCGACACCCATCCGGAGCCGCGACAGCACGCCCCGAGCGATAAAAGAAACCCGAAGAAAAGTTTCGTTTACATGGTAGATGAGGACAACCTCCCAGGTTCAACAGTTGTGGTTCAAGCAAAAGGATGGAACCACTGGGATAGGGCAGACAACGAGTAGAAGACCTCAGGCGCATCTGAAGCATTGATATGTTGTGTTTTTGATACCATTCTCATGTGTTTTTGATATCATCTAAGTGCTACCCTGGAGTTCTCTTAGTGTGTTTTGAGTCATTTCAGGTGGAGAATGTGCTGGATCGCACTAGAGGTACACATGAATGAAAAGGTGCAAAAAGAGAGTGTTTTTTTGCGCGGAGCAGCATCATGGGTAGTCACACGCGTCGCGGAGCGACATCCACCTTGCTCCCACGTTTTTAATGAGCCATGATCTATTTCGGGAAAGATTCTGTCTGCCCTAACATAAGTTTATTTAACCTACTAAAAGGACTCTGGCCGCCTCTTCTCACTCACTTTTCGACCAGAGACAGAAACACATTAGTTTTTACAAGTTTTGAGAGTTCTTGTTGAAGATTTGTTCTAGCTATTTTGTAAGGGTCAAGGCTTGCTCCTCTTGGTTTTCTAGAGAATAAATCCCTGAACCCTCTTAATACTCAATTTATTTAAGGCATTATTCAATATTGATTTGTGTGTTTTCTTGTGTTATGGTTGAGTATTTGATTTGTTAGCCTAGTGTTCTAGGGTGTTGATCCAATGAACTGAACATAGAGAAGCATCATTTTCGCCTTTGCTCTCCTCTGTCCTTAATGCCTATACTGATCTGATCACTTAGTATTTGATTCCAAGTTTAATCTTTTATCATTAATCCTGAATTAGATTGCTAGATCTGTTGAGAGCAAGCATCACATCCTTGATCAGCGAAAGTAGATATCAGGGTGTGATGTGAGCATTTTAGTTATGTCCTTACTGTTTGCTGTTGAGCCGTGATACACGCGAGAGCACAGTATGTCACTGCTCTTCCGCGAAAGGAGCATGCCTGTGAGAGCAGAGTGCTCTAGTTAGAAATCTAAGTTTTAGGCTGTTCTTAAAAAGATTGAATATTTGTTTGGTTCAGTATGGTCAACACCCAATGAGATACCCTAGGTTAGCATCCTTATATCTGATTCTTAGATCCAATTGTTACTTGTTACTCAAGATTTGTTTTTCACAACACTTAATTGCTTTTAGCTTGAATTTGATCCTATAGAAATTAAGTGTAGATTTTGGTCTCTGTGGATTCGATCCTTAAGTGCTACATCGACATACCATTCGATTGTGGTAGTGTGCACATTAGGTTAATTGGTGTGTGTTTCACGCAATATCAATTTGGCGCCATTGCCGGGGACCATTTTATTACCTTTATGTATTGGCAATTTTTCTAGTCTAAAACATCTAATTTGCTCCATCTTTTCTTTGCTTGCAGCTAAAATTCCAAGTGTATGACCAGTAGAAATACTCGAAGCCACACCTCAAGTCCATTAGTCACACTCACCAACGAAGAGTTAGCGAGTTAGAAAGAACCAACAGACAACAACCGAGGCCGACTCACGCCACAATGGGCGATCACGGCGACCAGAATGATCTCACTGCAGCATTGGCTCTGATGCAACAGAAAATGCTCCAGATGCAGCAGACCATTAAAGCACAATAAGCTGCTCGAAATCAGCAGGAGCAAGCCACTCAAATCGGCGAGCGAAATCTGCCGCGGAACATCTCTGCTACGCGTTCCGCGATTGCTCTACCACCCTGTGCCAGACAAGACTTTGAGATCAAGCCTGCTATGATCAATCTAGTGCAGAGGAAGATGTTCCATGGGCTCCCAGCTGAGATACCTATGGAACACAGTGAGGCTTTTTGAAGAGATATGTAGCTTCACTCGTACTAATGTAGTACCTCCTGATTACATCAAGTGTATGCTCTTTCCGTTCTCTCTAGCGGACAAGGCTTCAAGATGGCTCAAGTCGCTCCCTACAGGCTCTCTTACTACATGGGAGCAAGTCCGATCCGCGTTCTTGGGACATTTCTACACGAAAACCAAACACAGCAACCCTCAGGAATAAGATCTCTTCATTCAAGCAGCACGCGAACGAGCCGTTCAATGATGTGTGGGAGCGTTTCAATGACTCTCTCAGGGAGCGCCCACACCACAGTTTTGAGAAGGATCATGTTCTGGGTATATTCTATGATGGTGTTGAGTGGGAGTTCCGCAATGCTCTCACTGCTGCGAGCATGGGAGACTTCATGGCTCAGATCACCGAGGGTGCTTACGAGCTGATAGAGAACATGGCTGCTAGTTCTGCGAACAAAAATCCAGAAACAGATCGCTCCAAGAAGGTGAGCAGTGTCGATGCTCAGTGGAAAGATGAACTCACTGCCAAGGTTGATATGCTCCTGAAGAGCAACGAAGGCCAAGTCATATAAAATGGACGAGGCAACACCAGAGGAGATAGCTAAAGATCTAGCTGTTTCTGAAGGTGGAAAAAGGGGAGAGGATCATCAGGAAGTTCTCTACATCAATGGTCAAGGGTATGTGCAGAACCGAAACTACTACCAGAACCAGCAGAGCAACCCTAACCTGCTCTCTTACCGGAGCAACAATGTAGAAAATCTTGGAGATCAAATGCAGCGAAACCAGCAAGGTGCTCAGCAGCAAAGAGGCTTCCCTCAGCAGTTCCAAGGCAAAGCTTTCATTTTCAACCAAGCTCAGAACCAATTTCAAGGCCTGAACCAGAATCAGAATCAGCAGAGCAACCCGCTGAGTGCTCCAGCAAGTTCAGGCGGTGCACAGAGCGAGATGAAGGTTTTAGGGAACATGATGCAGCAACTGCTCTAGAGTCAACATGTACAAGTCAAGGCGTTGAACCAACCTACTACTGACATCAATACAAGGATGGACAACATGTTCACTGAGCTAAATCAGAAGTATGATACAGTGAGCAGTCACATGCACCAGATCGACATTGCTCTCGCTCAGACTGCAGAGAGTGTCAAGAGACAGCAGGGAACACTCCCTGGAAAAACTGATAGAAATCCAAGGGAGTGTAATGCAGTGGAATTGAGAAGTGGTAGGAAGCTGAATGATCCATCACCAAGGCGGTTTACTGCCGCAGAGAAAGCCAAGCAGAAAGAGTCAGAGCAACCTACTGAGGATGCTCCAAAGACAGAAGAAAATTCAGAGCAACCTGTTGGGGTTGCTCCGACTACTGCGGATCAAGCTACTGAAAGAAATCCCACCCGAGTTTACATCCCCACAGTACCCTAACCAGTTCCAGCAAAGAAGTCTCGCAAGGATCATGAGGAGGTAAAGTGCAGGAAGATGCTTGAGGAGCTAATGATCAAGCTCCCTCTAATCGATGCTATACATATGATCCCCTCTGTGCACAGTTTGATGAAGGGATTGATCTCTGGAAAAATCACAGAGGAGAGCGAGATGAAGTTGGTATCAGAGGAGTGTAGTGCTTTGCTCCAGAACAAGACGATCAAGAAGCGCGATGATCCTGGGAAATTTGCTCTCTCTGTTCAGATAGGGAGCACACTCTTCCCATGCTCTCTGTGTGATCTGGGCGCTAGCGTCAACATCATGCCTTACTCAGTTGCTAGATGCCTTGGTTTCATTTACTTCAAGCCTACCAAGATCTCCTTGATATTTGCTGATCGATCAGTCAAGTTACCAGTGGGTGTTCTAGAGGATCTCGAGGTCCAAATTGGTAATACCATTGTTCCAGCCGATTTTGTGGTCCTAGAGCTCAATGACGAACCAAGGATCCAGTCATCTTGGGCAGACCCTTCCTGTGCACAGCTGGAGCGATCATCGATGTCAGAAATGGGACGATTGATCTTCAGCTAGGTGACATGGTTATGAAGTTTGAGATGGACAAACTCCTCAAGAAACCTTTGATGGATGGCCAAACCTTCTATGTGGAAGGTGATGATGATGTACTGGAACCTAAAGGAGGTATGTTTGAGGAGATCTTGTCTGATGACCCACTGGAAATCGTTTTGATCCGAGCTGGTGCATAGCACAAAACCCAGAACGTTGATGCTGATGGTTACGCGACGTTGCTCGATTCCAGCAAGATCATGGAGAGGATGGTTGCCTACCTAAGTCTGGGGGAGAACGAGCAAGTTACCTGCGCCGCGACGATTGCTCCAGCGACCCTAATCCACGATCCATGAAGCAAGCTGAAAGCTCCAAAGGTGGAATTTAAAGTCCCTCCCAGCTGGGCTCATGTATGCTTTCTTAGGGCCTAACTCTACATATCCAGTTATTGTTAATTCAGAACTGAACAATGTGGAACAGCCCTGCTCTTGTGTGAACTCAGAAAATATCGTAAAGCATTAGGATATTCTCTAGCTGACATTCCTGGCATTTCACCTGATTCGTGCATGCATAGAATACATCTAGAAGATGAATCGATGACTTCAGTAGAACATCAGAGGAGGTTAAACCCAAATCTAAAAGATGTTGTTAAGAGGAGATAATGAAACTTCTCGAGGCTGGTGTGATCTATGCCATTTATGATAGTAAATGGGTTAGCCCTGATTATGTAGTTCCTAAGAAAGGTGGAATCACTGTGATCACCAATGATAAGAACGAATTGATACATACTCGGACTGTCACTGGCCATCGCATGTGCATAATTTTTTTGCAAATTGAACACTGCGACTCGCAAGGATCATTTCCCACTTCCATTTATTGATCAAATGCTTGAGAGATTGTCTAACCACCCTTACTACTTCTTTTTAGATGGTTATTCAGGTTTCTTTCAGATTCCCATCCATCCAGATGATCAGGAGAAGACATTCGCATGCCCATATGGCACATTTGCCTACAGGAGAATGCCATTCGGTTTGTGCAATGCTCCTGCGATGTTTCAGTGTTGCATGATGTCAATTTTTACTGATTTGATTGAGGACATAATGGAAGTTTTCATGGACGATTTCAGTGTCTATGGAAACTCTTTTTCTGTTTGTTTGTCCAATCTGTGCAGGGTGTTGCAGCGGTGTGAAGAGAAGCACCTCGTGCTGAACTCGGAGAAGTGCCATTTCATGGTGCGCGAAGGCATTGTGCTTGGCCATAAGATCTCAGAGAAGGGGATCGAGGTAGACAAGGCCAAGATCGAAGTGATGATGAGTCTGCAACCGCCTACATCAGTCAAGGGGATCCAGAGTTTTATCGGACATGCTGGTTTCTATAAGCGCTTCATCAAGGACTTCTCTAAGATTGCAAGACCACTGACCAGGTTGCTCTGCAAGGAGATCAAGTTCGATTTTGACAGTGACTGTTTAGCAGCCTTCCACACGATAAAGGGGGCTCTAATCAGTGCTCCAATAGTGCAACCACCAGACTGGGATCTTCCGTTCGAGATCATGACGGATGCCAGTGATTTTGCTGTTGGAGCAGTGCTGGGACAGCGTAAAGACAAGAAGCTCCATGTGATTTACTATGCGAGCAGAACGACGGATGACGCACAGTGTCGTTACGCTATAACAGAGAAGGAGCTACTAGCGATTGTATTCGCTTTTGAGAAGTTAAGATCATACTTGGTTGGTTCCAAGGTCATAGTGCACACAGACCATGCTGCTCTGCGACACCTCTTAACCAAAAAAGATGCGCAGCCGCGCTTTTGAGGTGGATTCTCTTACTCAAGCAGTTTGATATGGAAATTAAAGACAAGAAGGGGATTGAGAATGGGGTAGCAGATCATCTGTCATGCATGAGAGTTGATGAGGAAACAACTTTAGATGACATTCAGCCTGTGGAGCAAGTCGACACGATCAACCTGTGCGGAGCAGGGGGTCATTGCTCCACGAAGATTGCTCCAGCCCGCGGAGAAACTTCATAGCTGTGATCAACAGGACCTATCCGGATTTGCCATGGTTTGCTGAGATGGCTAACTACCTAGCAGCTGACAAGGAACCACTGGACTTCACTGGAACAAAAAGAGAAAGTTCTTGAGAGATGCAAGGTACTATTTTGGGATGAGCCTTACTTGTACCAGCATTGCAAGGATGGAACTTTTAGAAGATGTGTTTTTAAGGAAGAGATTCCAGAGATCATCCACCACTGTCACGGGTCCTCCTACGCAGGGCACTTCGCCACCTTCAAGACCGCATCCAAGATACTCCAAGCAGGATTTTGGTGGCCGACTATGTTCCGTGATGTTAATGCTTTCATCTCGAGATGGATTCATGTCAGAGGCAAGGTAACATCAGCTAGAGGAATGAAATGCCTCAGAATTTCATTCTGGAAATGGAGGTGTTTGATTGCTGGGGCATAGACTTCATGGGACCTTTCCCTCTTTCCTTCAAGAATGAGTACATCCTAGTTACTGTGGACTATGTGTCCAAGTGGGTTGAAGCCATAGCAAATCCGACCAATGATGCTAAAGTGGTGGTGAAGATGTTCAAATCCATCATCTTTCCAAGGTTTGGGATACCAAGAGTGGTTATCAGTGATGGAGGAACACACTTCATCAACAAGGTCTTTGATGGTTTGTTGAAGAAGAATGGAGTGAAACACAAGGTAGCAACAGCTTATCACCCACAGACCAGTGGTCAGGTTGAGGTTTCGAACAGAGAGATCAAGAGCATACTGCAGAAGACAGTGAACACCTCGCGCAAAGACTGGTCGATCAAGCTTGACGATGCTCTCTGGGCGTACAGAACAGCCTACAAGACACCTATTGGGACTACTCCTTTCAATCTGGTTTACGGTAAAGCTTGTCACCTCCCTGTAGAGCTCGAATTCAAGTCAGCCTGGGATGTCAAGATGCTCAATTTCAACCTAAAGTCAGCAGCAGAAAGGCGCTCCATTCAGCTTCACGAGCTAGATGGGATCAGACACTTGGCGTATGAGACCTCGTTGATCTACAAGGAAAGGAGCAAGGCGTACCATGAAAAGCGGATCATTAACAGGAATTTCCAACCTAACGATAAGGTCTTGCTCTTTAACTCAAGGTTGAGGCTCTTTCCTGGTAAGTTGAGATCAAGGTGGTCTGGACCATTCACAATAAAAGAGGTGTGACCCTATGGAGCCATCGTGTTGCTGGACACGAAAGGAGCAGAGTTCGACGTGAATGGACAACGTCTAAAGCCTTACCTCGCTGACACAGTCATCACTGGAGGGGAAGAAATTCCTCTAAGTGATCCATCCATTGCCTAACCGAGGCAACCAAAGTCAAGCTAGTGACTTTAACCAAGCGCTTGGTGGGAGGCAACCCACTGGTGAGTTTAGATTATTCTTAGACTTTTTCTTTCTTTTACTTTTGCTTTTGTTTTTCATTGATTTCAAAAAAAAAAAAAAAGGAGATATCTCTGTTTTTCGGAGTAGAGCAAGGTCGAGGAGCAACAACACATTGCTTCGATACGTTGCTCTGCGAAAATTAGGTATCTCGCGAAAAAATTAAATAAATAAAGGGGGCTCTTTTTAAACCCTTCTTCTTCCCCAGCCCCCATTATTTCGGGTTTCACCAAGGTTTTCACCCAAAACTCGAACTCTCTTGATTCTTAACCGTTTTTGGCGATTTTTGGGTCTAAATTGCTTAACTTCTTGCGATCTAACCACTTCTCAAGTTGTTTTCACAGATCATACAAGGTATCAACCCTAATCGCTCAACTTGAAGCTCGGCTCACATGCATATGGTTTTAGAATCGAATTCTCTATGCTTCTTTGCTCTTCATAGATCGATTCTAGGTTTCTCGACTTCTTTACTGTTAGTATTGATTTAGAAGCATGAAAACCGATTGAGTAAGAGTAGGGTTCGATTTAGGATGAAGAAGTTGATTGAATGTAGCTATGTGTTTGATTTTACGAGTTTGTGGTATGATAGGTGTATTCTCGGTTGCTAGAAAAGACATGCAAGCACATTCCAACTCTTGGAAATTTGTGGAGAAAGGTTGTATCTTTTATTAGCAACCAAAGGAGACGAAGCTAACGGTTGGGTTTGTTTGTTTTGTAGATGACTCGTTTGAAGACGGCTGCTAAGCGCACATCTCGCGACACCGAAGATGATGAGATATCGGCCACCTACCCGTGGCCACACAAGGAAGGGACGCCCATCGATCTCAAGGACCCAAAGATCCCACGGAGCTCCCTCGACAAGTGGGATAGGACCGATTCCAAGCACTACAATGCGCTCCTCGACGTCCCTATCTCACCCACGCGCTTCGTCAATGCGACTGTTATGTGTGACATGGGAATTCACGATGATTTCCAACTCATCCTCCACGCCATAGGCATTGCTGAGCTCTGCTATGAGACACACAGTCTCTACCCCGACTTGGTTCGCCAGTTCCTCGCCTCTGCCTACATCACCTACAACAACCCCGATCATCCGAGCTTCGACACAACAAACCTGTCTTTCTTCGCCAGCGGTACCAAGTACACAGTCACCTTGGATGATTTCACCGAGGCACTCAAGCTGGAGAATGAGCCTACCGACCTCAAATTCCCTAACCAATTCAGGCCGGCTCAAGCTTTCTGGAACCTCATTGCTCACGGCGAGTACAAGCCGCACTCAACCAACCAGTCACTCATCATGAACCCAACCATCCGGGTTGCACCGAAGGTGATGAGCACATTGCTCTTCAACAAGGACTGCAAATCTAGAGTCACCTCGGGCGAGTTGCAATACCTTTACTTGGGAATGGAAGATGAGGTGAGGAAGGGTGCTCCTGAGATACCTACTGCAGAGGTCACCACAAACCCTGGGTTTGTGTTCGCAAAGGCACTTACAGAGAAGAAAGGCAGAGCGCTCCAGAAGGAGGGTCCGACGAATGCAAAGCGATGCGGCAGCCTGCTCACCCCTTTGTTCACGCACTGTGACATTGATCTCACACCATACCAGGTCAATGACACAACATAGTACATTGATCTGGCCTATCTCGAAAAGTGCTAGATACTCAGGGATGTGAGCACCTACATCTTTCAGGACCGCGATGGGAACACCCTCTACTGTCCCTTGCCACAGCGCTCCATCACCACCATCCACAACTTTGAGAACATCAGGTTTCTCCCTGGAGCAGAACACTTGTGCGCTGACCCAAGAGCACCACCACCATAGCTACCAGGTCTTGACACTGATTATGTGGAAGATGTGACACCAGGCACCTATGACTTGGGACCTCTTGACGAGGACGCAGATGAGGGAACGTATAGGCGTTGGGTAGTGGACTCGCACCGCAAGAACAACAGTCTCATGCAGAAGATCCTCAGCACACTCTCCGGAAGCTATCTCTGCAATCCCACCACCGGCTCGCGCAAGAGGGGAACGAGCCGCACACTGCAGTCCACCGAAGCAGGAACATCCTCCAAAGGAGAGCGATTGGGCAGGAACAGGCGCAGCGCTGAGCACTACGACAACGAGGACACCAAATTAGTATCACCCACCTTATCCTATCTCTTTCTCTGTACCATACGCTACTGTCTTTGTATAATTTGGCTGACTCTGGATTTATTTTCACACCGGAGACGATGTGAAGTTAGTCTGGGGGAGGCACCTGCGTGTGTCTAGACTATTTGCACTTGTTTCTGTTTATTGAGTCAGTCCAATTTATGTGGGGATCAGGACCTTATATTATGATGTTATCTAACCACCTCGTGCTTTAAGTATCTTATTCAGTGACCTTGGCAGTGATGAAAGACGTTCACTTGGACCTGGAACACCCCTTGACTTTATCTCACCTTGCTCTCCAGAAGATTTCTGCCTGTAGAGTTTATTCTGGAAAGACTCAAACTCCACCTAACTTGAACCTAATTTTGACTTAATTCTTCTTGTTATGGGTGTTAGATTAGGGAAACGAGATTACACTCATGACATCTTAATCCTTTCTATCCATCTTGTCGATCGTGAGTGGCTAGCTCATCTTTAGCTAGTTCCCACCTTGAACCTTGAATCCTTCGTTTCACCCTCATGCATTCTGTTTTTAAGTTTCATATGTGCAGATATGTGCAAAAGGGTCGGAGAGGAAATGATCAACACTGCTCTCACTCGTTTTGCTCACAGACTACGCTTCAGAGCAAGGTGGTACATGATCCAACCAGAAGAGAGCAAGTCAGTAGGTTGATCCGAGCAGAAAAGTCAAAATGTTGAAAGAATGGCTAAATCAGAACCACCAGGGGCACACTACATGTAATTACCTCATTCTCGTCATCATCATCATCATCATCATCATCTTAACTCATCACATTATTCAGTATTGAAAGTAAAAAAAAAAAAAATCAGTGTTATTATGTCACAAGAGTTCTAAATGATGATGAGAAGGAGAAGAACCCAAACAGTGTCATTGATAGATCAGAAAAGAAGAGCTGAAGTGGAAATGAAATTGTGTGTAAGAAGGGTGATCTGATTGGAAGAGAGCAACATGTCAAAGAAAAGAGGGACGATGAGCGATTGCTCTGCAGAGAAAACGAGTGAGGGTTGTGGAGATCAATGGATCCGTCCTCTCTGGCAATTTTGTGTAATATCTTGCATCCTCTGCAAAGACATGGTAAACCCTAAACACTGGTTAACTCCACTTTAAACACTGAAAAAGCATGTCTCATACCTATCCCGTCTACCCTGAATAATGCCTGTGACAAGTAGTTCACACTGATCTTAAATGAATATAAGGAGTTTTTGTCTGGAAGGTTTGACTTTTGCAGGTTGGAGATATAGAGTATGGAGCCGATTTGAACAGCAGTCAGTGGGGGTTCTGGTAAGAGTGTGACCCTAATATCTCTGCTTGTGTGGTTCAGAGATTTGTGGTTAAAGTATGGTTGCTGAAATGAGAGAGTCCCCACACTTTCAAACCTTTCCCACTGATCTAGAAACTTGACATTGTTTGAGGACAAACAAGGATCTAAGTCTGGGGGAATTGATATGTTGTGTTTTTGACACCATTTTCATGTGTTTTTGATATCATCTAAGTGCTACCCTGGAGTTCTCTTAGTGTGTTTTGAGTCATTTCAGGTGGAGAATGTGCTGGATCGCACTAGAGGTACGCATGAATGAAAAGGTGCAAAAAGAGAGTGTTGTGTTGCGCGGAGCAGCATCATGGATAGTTACATGCGTAGCGGAGCGACATCCACCTTTCTCCCGCGTTTTTAATGAGCCATGATCTATTTNAGTGCTACCCTGGAGTTCTCTTAGTGTGTTTTGAGTCATTTCAGGTGGAGAATGTGCTGGATCGCACTAGAGGTACGCATGAATGAAAAGGTGCAAAAAGAGAGTGTTGTGTTGCGCGGAGCAGCATCATGGATAGTTACATGCGTAGCGGAGCGACATCCACCTTTCTCCCGCGTTTTTAATGAGCCATGATCTATTTTGGGAAAGATTCTGTCTGCCCTAACAGAAGTTTATTTAACCTACTAAGAGGACTCTGGCCGCCTCTCCTCACTCACTTTTCGACCAGAGATAGAAACACATTAGTTTTTACAAGTTTTGAGAGTTCTTGTTGAAGATTTGTTCTTGCTATTTTGTAAGGGTCAAGGCTTGCTCCTCTTGGTTTTCTAGAGAAGAAATCCTTGAACCCTCTTGATACTCAATTTATTTGATGCATTATTCAGTATTGATTCATGTGTTTTCTTGTGTTATGGTTGAGTAGTTGATTTGTTAGCCTAGGGTTCTAGGGTGTTGATCCAATGAACTGAACATAGAGAAGCATCATTTTTGCCTTTGCTCTCCTCTGTCCTTAATGCCTATACTGATCTGATCACTTAGTATTTGATTCCAAGTTTAATATTTTATCATTAATCCTGAATTAGATTGCTAGATCTGTTAAGAGCAAGCATCACATCCCTGATCAGCGAAAGTAGATATCAGGGTGTGATGTGAGCATTTTAGGTATGTGCTTACTGTTTGCTGTTGAGCCGTGATACACGCGAGAGCACAGTATGTCATTGCTTTACCGCGAAAGGTGCACGCCTGCGAGAGCAGGGTGCTCTAGTTAGAAATCTAAGTTCTAGGCTGTTCTTAAAAAGCTTGAATAATTGTTTGGTTCAATATGGTCAACACCCAATGAGATACCCTAGGTTAGCATCCTTATATCCTGATTGTTAAATCCAATTGTTACTTGTTACTCAAGAATTTTTTTTCACAACACTTAATTTTTTTTAGCTTGAATTTGATCATATAGTAATAAAGTGTAGATTTTTGTCTCTGTGGATTCGATCCTTAAGTGGTACATCGACATACCATTCGATTGTGGTAGTGTGCACATTAGGTTAATTGGTGTGTGTTTCACGCAATATCAAGCATGAGGGCCAAATACCGAAGAACCAGAGAAGTACTGCTCCTACCACAAAAGCAAGAAGCATGACACAAAAGAATGCAAGATCTTATACGAGCACTTCTTCTCATCCATCGCTAGTGGCAAACTGGAGATCGAGCCCCCCAAAGTGAAGCCGGAAAGCAATAACTGGAGCAAAAATAAGGAAAAGAAGGCTCAAAAATTCCAGGGCAAAATTCCACGAGCCGAGCAGAAAACAAATACCGAGAAGAACGCTCCCAAGACGCAAGAGAAGGGAGATTCGTCTGCCGACGAGAGCAGCCGAGGAACCAAAGAAGGGTTGAAGTCATTCTCGCGCACCCGATCTCATCGGCAGACAAGGAAACAGAACCCTGCCGAGAGGACCTGCGCGTGCACATCAACAAGCGACTTACCGAGAGGGGCAATCTAAGTCCCGAGGACCTACGACCCAGGCTGAAGCGAAGGAACATCACAACCAAGATAGCACCATTAGATCCTACCAGGGCAGGAGATAAAGTCACCATCATGACACCCGAACAACCCGGAATCGTAGACAATCCAGACGTGTGCTATTCTCTCCAAGATTGAATCGATTTGAGGAATCACCTTAACTCAAAGGTCGCAGACCTCCGCCTCAAACTCGGAAAGTCGAAATTCCAAGACCTGCGGCAGCAGCTTGACTCGAGAAAGGATAACCTAGCGAAGCACCCAATAGTCGCGTACTCGCATTACGACCTGCACTCGCAGATCCAAGGTACGTGAGGAAAATTTATCATGGGAGGTTCGCCTCCGTGTGGGAACTCAGTCCGGTTCGTCAAAGCCCACCAGCGGCAAGCAAAGACCTCGCAGAAGTGGCATTCCGTGCCCAAGAGCGATCTCACGATCATGTTCTCGGCTGACGATGCTCTAGGAGTCCACATGCCGCACAACGACCCGATCCTTGTTGAATTGGGCATTGGAGATTGTGAAGTAACAAAAGTACTGATTGACCCCGGCAGTTCGGTGGATCTTATCTTTCATAAAACCCTGGAAAAGATGGGAGCCGACTTACGCCTCATGAAACCATCCAACCACTCCTTAACCGGGTTCAACGGAGTATCAGAAGAAATGATCGACACTATCAGACTCCCAGTATATGCTGGCGGAGTTACTCATATGGTTAAGTTCTCTGTTATCGCGACCGAAGCACCTTACCATGTTATACTCGGCACACCATGGCTCCACTCGATAAAAGAAATCTCCTCCACGTACCATCAATGTGTCAAGTTTCGTGGAAACGATGGTCGGATCAAGACGTTACGAGGTGTTCAGCAGGCCTCGCAAGATATACTAGTCGCCAACGTTAAGCTCCAACAATCCGCTCCTCGGGTCAATGCAGTCGCCAAACCCATTCACAAGATCTACCCTCAGAAGGACGAAATCCTCGAATGCAGATAGACAACAACGACCCCAGCAAGATCGTAAGAATAGTAGCCTTCATATCCGACAAGATGCAACAGACAATCATTGCTTTTCTTAAGGAAAACATATCGACCTTCGCGTGGACCACTTCGGATATGAAAGGGATCGACCCAAAAATTACCTCTCATGACCTTAACGTCGATCCCACCTTTAAGCCCATCCGACAGAAACGTCGAAAGCTCGGTCAAGAACAATCAAAGGCTGTCAACGAAGAAGTCGAGCGACTGCTCGCCGCCGGATCGATCACCGAGGTACGATACCCTGAGTGGCTAGCAATCCCGGTCGTCGTGAAGAAGAAGAACAGGAAGTGGCGCGTTTGTGTCGATTTCATTGACCTTAATAAGGCGTGCCCCAAGGATAGCTTTCCTCTCCCGCACATAGATCGATTGGTCGAATCAACAGCCGGCAATGAACTCCTCACGTTCATGGACGCGTTTTCTGGGTACCATCAGATCACAATGCATCCCGATGACCGGGAAAAAATCGCATTCATAACCGATAGAGGAACGTACTACTACAAGGTCATGCCCTTCGCATTGAAAAAAACCAACGCAACGTACGGACGTCTGGTCAACAAGATGTTCGCCGACAAACTCGTCAAAAAGATGGAAGTATACATCGATGACATGCTGGTCAAGTCGCTGCACGCAGCCGACTATCCAGCCCACCTGCGCAAATGGCTGAGACACACGAAGAGCCGAAGGCAATCATTCGGGCGGACGAGCCCTCGCTCTGAAAGTAAAAACCTTAGGATTTTATTGGCCAACCATGATTACAGATTGCGAGACATTTGCACGGTAATGC
>CAKOAT010215266.1:5128-46847 GCA_932364175.1 Eruca vesicaria subsp. sativa | reverse complement strand
TTTTATTCATTTTATTAACAAATCCATCTGGATGCAGATGCAAGTTAAAAAAACAAACGAACATAGTTACATTTAGATGATTCATCTAGATAGATAGACGAAATAGAGAAACGAACAACATCCAGATGGAGCATCTGGATAAGACATCTAGATGGACCATCTGGATGCATCTTTCAGATGTACAAACGAACAGGGCCTTATTATGTCATATTGTCATGTGCAGCCTAATACAACAAACCGTAAAAATAGGAATTACAGTTACATATCACTCTATCAGTTTTTTGTTCTTTTTAAACAAGAAATGTAGACGGAAATCAAAGTGAATAATGGCCTCATTGAGGTATCCATTAGTTGTTCGTTACTTCGTTAAAAGAAAATATGACTCGGAAACAGTTATGAAAAATAGTACACTCCTATTTTTATATTGCAGAAAATTAATGGTTGATGCGCTGTGGCTGTGGGCAAGCGATTGGCGAACAAGATTTTGTTTCTCCAATCTTATCGTGTACAGGGAGAGAGAGAGAGAGAGAGAGATGTTATTGACCTAGCTGCTATCAATTACCTTGATCAGTCTCTTATAAAAATATTTTTGTTTCTTCTTCAGAGATGCATGAAACATGTGATGTTGTTTGTTTGTTGTTATACGTTGTACATATAACTTGTAGCGATAAGTTTATATGCTGGAAAAAAAATTATATGCTGGCGAGTAAGGAGTTCAATGATGTGAAGATAAACTCGTTAGTTAGTGACTTCAATGTTGTCTTTTTTGCTAAAAGACTTCAATGTTGTCCCAACAAGGGAAACATCATACATACTATTGAGCGGCACATCTTGAATCAATTCAACTATATTGTTACCTGTTTGAATCGAGAACATAAGTACAAACAAGAAGAGAACAACGGGTTCTTTTTCTTAAGCACAAGCACACGAAGAATCTTTCTCCCAAAAGAAGACTTCAACGGCCGAATCTTTTTACATATAATTGCATAAACATGCATACGGGATCGTGTGGAAGCGAGGCCCTAACTGTCAGTGGGTCCATCAATGGCATACCTTTCGTAAATAAGTAGAAGTAGTCAGGGTCATAACTGGCACGAACACAATGCATTTTGATTTGATGCAAAAAGGCTTCTCTTCTCTTTCCTTTACATCCCATTTTCTATTTAACCCCCAAACTACACATACTCTCTCCCACTCCCACTCCATTTAGATATTTTTTTGCTAATCAATACAAGTGTGGTTTTTCGCCGGTGGAAATGCAGCTCCTACCGACACTCTGCTTCTTGTTCTTGCAGCTGCTGCCTAGAGGAGGAGACGCATCGGCCTCTCACTCTAATCCCCACAGATCAGCCCCTCATTGGCTCCCCGCCACCGCCACATGGTACGGAAGTCCCGAGGGCGATGGCAGCAGCGGTAACAACCGCTACACCCTCTTCTTTCTTTTACTTGGTTATTTGGCCACAATTTATCTTGATTTTTTTTTTACTGCAACAAATTAAGAGTTTAGGCATTTATTGCAAAACTAAAAACAATATAATAATGAAACTGAAGGAGGAGCATGCGGGTACGGGTCGCTGGTGGACGTGAAGCCGTTCAAGGCTCGTGTTGGAGCAGTGAGTCCGTTGCTGTTCAAGAACGGCGAAGGCTGCGGCGCGTGCTACAAGGTCAGGTGTCTGGACAAGAGCATCTGCTCAAAGAGAGCAGTCACAATCATTGTCACCGACCAGTCACCATCAGGACCATCTGCTCGAGCAAAGCACACTCACTTTGACCTTAGTGGCGCCGCATTTGGACATTTGGCTATCCCCGGCCATTCCGGCATCATCCGCAACCGCGGCCTCATCTCCCTCCTCTACCGCCGGTAACCTCTTTTTCTTCCTTTTTTGTTGGCGCTAAATATAATTTGATCAATGGCTGCTAAATGCTAACGAACAAATGAGTGTGTGTGTATGTATTATTTTATTTTACTTTTACATTGAAAGGAGTAAACAATTAAGTTTAACTTTAACGGCGTTCTGGTTTTCGATGGTCCCATAGTTTGACCGTTGACTATATATGACTTCACAAATCACACACAACATAACTCTCGATGCTCTGACACACACACACTACAATGGTTATCTGTCTGTTATTTTACTTTATAAATAACATATTTACATTGAGCTAAACTAGTTGGTAAAAAAAACAGGACGGCATGCAAATACAGAGAGAAGAACATAGCGTTCCATGTGAACGCGGGATCAACAGCTTATTGGTTATCTCTTCTCATTGAGTATGAAGATGGAGAAGGGGACATTGGCTCTATGCACATTCGTCAAGTATGTATATTCCTTTAATTAGCATTCTTTTTTTTTAAATAATAATAATTCCTTCTTCTTCTTCTTTCCTTATAGTTCGTTTCTTTTTGTAATGCAGGCGGGGTCGAAGGAGTGGATAGCAATGAAGCACATATGGGGAGCAAACTGGTGCATCGTCGGAGGACCACTAAAGGGACCACTCTCCGTTAAGCTCACCACTTTGTCAAATAACAAAACGCTCTCAGCCGCCGACGTCATTCCCAAAAAATGGGTTCCCAAAGCTACTTACACCTCCCGCCTCAACTTCTCCCCTGTCCTCTAACTAAACCGAAGCTCCCCCCATTTCTCTGTCCTCACTTCTTTTTTGTTGGGACAGAAAATCCGGTGAGGATACTGAGTGAGTGAGAGTGAGAGGATGCTCTCCTCCTTCTTCCCTCGTTTTTTGTTTTGTTCTGTTTGGGGTTGTGTTTATGTGTGTTGGTGAGTGAAGCCATGAGAGCTTGATTATGTGACTACTTACTACAGTACTACTTACTACTTACTAATGTTGGATCCAGTCTACTCTATGTAATCTTTTTTTTCCTTAACCATGTAAAAGGCGATGGGAATAAAGTGTATTATTATATCTAGTGTCGTTTGTGGGACATTATTATATAATGAGACAGCCTGCAAATGCATAATAATAGCTACCACAATATCCAAAATCTCATTGCTTTCTCTTCTAACTCTTTCACGGAGTTCACTCCTTCTCCAATGAAAACAACTTGGGGACCCTTTCGATGTAATAATTTCTCAAACGTCTTCATTTCTCTTACGTGGAGGAGGCATTCATTCATTCTTCAACTTGCTCTTTACATACCTTGTCTGGAAACAGACAAAGCAACTAGACCTCACCACCACGTGCATCCCACGCCATTATTTTCCAGACACTCAGGTCAGGAAAAAAAAATGTTAAGATGGTTCACTTGGCACACAATCACTACACTCTCACCATCCAAACTACTGACAGACAACATATGCCCACATCATATGTATGATTCATCCAACAATCTTTAACCGTAATCCTCAAGTCTTGCAAATATAATACGCGGAATCAATATAATTAACTTTAACATCATCCCAGACAATATCCTCATCGCCAAATTATGAAGAACAAATAAATAATGGTAATACAAAATAGAAAACCAAAACAAAAGACTAAGATTATCTGTCTCTCTCCAGAAGAGTATCGTAAGCCACAGAAAGCCTCCTAAACGAAGCTTCTATGTGCACATGTTTACCTTTTCATATTTTCCCCGCATGTAGCTAATTTGACACCAATACCAATGTATCTAATCCCCTAACAGTAATGCTAACAAATCCTATTCCTTCACTCTGCCTTGGCTCCCTCATCCTCAGCGACATGTTTCTCACCCTCCTCTCCCGGGGCAGCAGCAGCAGCAACCTCCGGGTTTAGGACCCTGGATAGCCGTCACAGATGGTTTCTTATCAGGACTTGTTTCCCTCTCTTCTTCCTAACCTCACGCAGGGTAAGCTCTGCAACTGCTTTTTCCAGTAATGCTTATGAAGGAATCGTCCTGTTGGGAGGGAGAATCGGTATGAGCGGGGAAGTCTCCGTCGTCGAAAGAGGCCATGATGGTCAAGGGAGATTTAGCAGAAAGAGAAGAAGAAGCTTACGGAGCCCTGTCGTCCCATCTGATTTTACTTCTTTTTTTTTTTGCATTAGAAAAGGGGCACGTTGGCCAAAACGTGTAACCAACTCACCGAATCTGAAGCGATGCCGTTTTTGCTTTATCCGTCCTTACCTTTGTACTTTGTAGGAAGCTAATCATTTGATTTCGAGCAAACTCCACTCCCTCGAAAGATGGCGGATCGGTTCTTCAACAATCTGATGCCTGACCTTTCGCAAACTGTAGCGGAAGATGGAGATTCCCTCATGAATCTTCTTGCTATGCCCTACTCGTCTCTCTCCCACCACCTCAAACGCTCTGCCTTGGATCTTAAAGAAACTGTAAGCCTCAGTTTTTCTTTCTTTCTTATTATATATATATAGATTCCATTCCATTGGGCCTTTGATCTATGTTTCTCAGGTAGTGATAGAGACTTGGGGTTTCAGTGGTCAGCTTGTTCACGACTTCACTCTTTACTCGGGAACCCTTGGTACTGCCTTTTTGCTCTTTAGAGCTTATCAGGTCACTGCCAACGCCAACGACCTTTCCCTTTGCTTGCAAATCCTTAAAGCTTGTGATGCTGCTTCTGCCTCCTCTCGGTACACCCTCTTTCCTCCTCTCTCTCCCTGTAGCTTAGTGCTTTGAGTTGTTGTTGAGAGTAGTATGAGACTGGTTGGTAGGGATGTAACTTTTATCTGTGGTCGAGCTGGCGTTTGTGCTCTTGGCGCTGCTGCTGCCAAGCGTTCTGGTGACCAAGAGTTGCTCAATTACTATTTGGCACAATTCCATCAGGTTTTGCTTCTCCACTTTGTTCTTCCTCCATTTTTTCCTTTTTACTGAATCGAGACTTTTTTTTAAATAACAGATTAAACTATCTAACGATATTCCTAACGAGCTCTTGTACGGAAGAGTTGGTTATCTATGGGCTTGTCTCTTTCTGAACAAATATGTTGGTGCAGAAACTTTGTCTTCAACTACCATTGTAAGTCAAATCCTCATGACTGATGAATCGCCTTTTTGTCATCACTATAATGACAAAGACTCAGTGTGCAGCGCCAAGTTACTGAGGAGATTATCAAGGAAGGTAGATCAATGGCTAAGAATGGAAGCTCTCCCCTTATGTTTGAATGGTATGGCCAAAGGTACTGGGGCGCAGCACATGGGCTTGCTGGTATTATGCATGTCTTGATGGATGTTCAGCTGAAGCCAGACGAGGCAGAGGATGTGAAGGGTACCCTTAAGTATATGATCAACAATCGGTTTCCAAGTGGAAATTACCCTGCTAGTGAAGAGGATATGAGAAGAGATTTTCTTGTGCATTGGTGTCATGGAGCTCCTGGGATTGCCCTCACGCTTGTTAAGGCAGCTCAGGTGATGATTCCTTTCTCGTTTTATTAATTCTTTCTTAGACATCATTGAGAATATGAAAAACGATACACAGGTTTTTGGGGAGAGAGAGTTCCTGGAGGCTGGTGCAGCTGCAGCAGAGGTGGTTTGGAACCGTGGATTGCTCAAGAAGGTGGGGATATGTCATGGAATCAGTGGAAATGCATATGTTTTTCTCTCCTTATATAGAGCTACGGGAAAGAGCGAGTATCTGCACCGTGCAAAAGCCTTCGCCAGCTTTCTGCTTGACAGAGGCCACAAGCTACTCTCAAAAGGAGAAATGCACGGAGGTGATAGTCCTTATTCCTTGTTTGAAGGCGTTGGAGGGATGGCCTATCTGTTCCTTGACATGGTCGACCCATCTCAGGCCAGGTTCCCGGGTTACGAGCTTTGAAGTTTTAGTTAATGTATCTTTGTTACTTCGAATCCTTTTCCTGTAGTAATAAAGTAGTAAAGCAAAATGTTGTTGTTTTTTGGTGATGAATCAGTCAGAGTTGATATGTCTAGTGAAAGTGTATGGAGATGTCTCTGGAAACTGTTTTTTAATTATATGAATGTTAGGGGGGAGGGTGTGAAACATGAAGTGACCACTAAGGTTCAACCTTTCTATATTGTCTGTGAGTATTTTGCATTGAAAAGAGTCTGTATAAATTCTCTTCGGCCTCTCCTCTTGTTTAACAATCACCTTTTTAATGCAATTTTCATTGATATCTTTTAGTGTTGCTCCAGGTTTACTTCATCTTCTACTTTTGTTTTTTAGAGACACTTGCAAATGTTGTATGCTCAGACAGACTCCAATCAGTTTCTATATGTTGTGAGTGTGATAATTCAAATTCAGTGAAGTATCACTTACGAGAGATATTTGCTTCAAAGTGTATCAGATTCAGTTTAACAGAATAACAACAAACCCTATAATATTGGCGACCAGAGTGGGAGCCAACTCATTTATTCAAAAGTTTGGTTTCTTTTTTTGAAAGTTAAAAAAAAAAAAAATCTTTATAAAGGTTAACAAGCAAAGCTTCTTTCTCTCTCTCTAAGAGTAACAATGAATAGCTCTGAGCATGAAAATGTTTCCCTCAAAAAAAGCAGAGGAAAGTCCCGCGTGATTAGTTCACGTTTCCTCTCTCCGTCTCCATCTTCTTCTCCTATCCGCAGAAACTCCACTTCCAATGCATCGACCAACAACGTCCATCTCGGTCTGAAAAAGCATGATCGGTTGTCAGATGGCACAAGAGTTTGTTTTAGGACCCCAAATCAAAGTCATGGTCCTCAAGTTGACACAAAAGAAAACTGTAAGCCTTCCCCATGGATCGATGATGAGGATAATGTCATACTTCCTGGCAGATTTTCCGTTGACGAATGTGCACTGCACAGAACATCATCATCATCAAGTAGAACCTCATCCTCCTCTCTACTGTATCATAATGGTGAATCTGATTCAGAGTCGAGTGACGTGTCCTTTGCTTCAACTCGGAGCCATAAACCTGGTATCAAAGTCTCTTCTAAATATCTGCATGATGCAAGAGGAGAACGACCCAACAATATGAGGTTACAACAATATCTGAAGAGGACTAACTTAGCGGCTAGGTATGGTGGCGGTTCGATGTCTGCGTGGGCGCTGTCACCAGGAAGATCATTGGACGCAGCTCATCAGGCCTCGAGCATATTTCCAAGTTCGAACCTCAAGCCTCCAAGAGACAAAGGCCTTGGTAAACTACTCAACCTTGGTTTTGATTTCTTCAGGAGCAAGAAGAAGCCTTCTTCACCGTTAAAACCAAAGACAACAGAGGCTGCTCATCAGCTGAAACTTATGAACAATCGGTTGGTTCAGTGGAGGTTTGTCAATGCTAGAGCATCGGCTGCAAACAATAATGTAGCCTCCCGAGCAAATGTAATGTTCTTTCTACTCTCTAACAAATAAATACAGTCATCATCACTTGTACTCATGAAACCTTTGCACAGAAACAATTACTCTGTGCATGGGATGCTCTGACCAAATTACAAAATTTGGTTCTGCAAGAGAGAATTAATCTGCAAAAGAAAAACCTGGAAATGAAGCTGGCTCATGTCCTTCTTTCTCAAGTAAGTCTCAGTTCCAAACCCATTTGTTCATTCTGGTAGTGCCTAACCCGCAGAGAATGTCTTTGCTGGTTTCTTTGAAGTAAGTCTATATATATATGAAATAGGTTAAGCATCTTGAGGAATGGGAGGACATGGGAAGACAACACTTTTCATCTATTTCCATGACCATACAAGTCTTGCAGTCTCTTCTTTCTAGGGTACCCCTAAGGGAAGGTGCAAAGGTAAATTAGATCATGCTCCTCACCTTTTTTGTTTTTTTGTTTTGGCAATAACAAGTAAGGTTTTCAGGTGAACATAGAATCTGCTGTCACTATATTTCAGAGGGGAGAAGCAGTCTCTGATGCTATCATTTCAACTGTGAATCGTTTTGCTCCTACGGTATATTTCGATGCAGTGACATCTAAGTAGGTGGTTTTTAGTAACTTAACGAATTTCCATTTGCAGACAGAGGAAATAGTTCCATTTGCCTCTCAACTTGCTGAAGTGGTGGCAAAACAGAAGCTAATGCTGGAGCAGTGCCATGATCTTTTGAAAGTGACATCTGAGTTAGAGGTACGAATATTTATGTGTGCAAGAAAATCTCTCAGAACACATTTCTTTTCTTCTCTTTCTCTGATCATATACTTTTGGATGCAAGCAGATGCAGGAGAGGAGCTTAAAGTGCTACCTTATGATTCAACACAAAAAGACTTTGTATGGAAAACTTGTTCAAGACTAGGGCTTTGGTTTCCACTGAGTCAAAGCTCATTTTTATCAAGGTTTCTTAGGCTATTTTTGTATTAGTAAAAGTTAGTATTTTGAGAGCATAATAAAGATTAGTCGAACATGATTTTGACAAATAAGGGAAAGAGCTTTTACTGGTTCCAGATTTAGTTAGCGTGATGCCATTTACATATATGTGATACGTGCCTAGCTGATTACAAACATACATGAGACATGGTTTTAACTGAACCAAGGAGGATCTTCTTTGTTTATGATGGAAGCCTCTGGCCGAGAAGGAAGTTTCTCCTAATCAAAACGACGCCATTTCTGGTTTTCATAAAACGTCCTCTTTTCTGTTATAGAATCAGAATCGATCTCTCCTGAAACTCGCGAACCCTAAATCAGAAATCGATGGCGTCGTTGGCTCGCAGAGCAATGAGCCTAACTCAGATTCCATCTGCACGAGTGCCCGCCTCTGTTTGTCAGCGTCGCGGTCTCGCCGGCGCCGCTGGTATATTCTTCTTTTCTCTTCCCATATTTGCTTAGATCGTGTTTTTTGGGTTCGTAATTTCTTTGCACCATAAGATGGTGGAGAAATGTTTGCATTTGATTGATTGTTGAGAATGTTGCAGATCATCATGGATCTACCAAGGTTGACTTCTGGAAACAGCCCACGAATCCAGGAAACTGGAAAGAGGAGCATGTACGTTTCCATATCTCCTCCTCTCTTCTCTTGTCTTGTGTGTGTGTGTTTTTTTATAGATTCTCTCTCTCTGATGAAAAAAACAAATCTCTGCAGTTTGTTCTGATTTCGCTCTCTGGCTGGGGCTTGCTTTTCTACAGTGGTTACAAACTCTTCACCGGTGGTAAAGCAGAGGTATAATTGCTTTCTCTTCTTCCTTTTCAGAAAACGCCTCTACCCCTTCTTACATATGTTTTGTTCATCTTTTGCAGAAGCCTGTCGATGCTCCACAATGAATTTATTACACAAGAGAGCTCTCCTTCTACTGCATTTGCCTTTCTTTGTCTGGTCTTGTATCAAAGCCAGCCATTACTACTTGACAATATCTTTGTTTGCTTTCTTTTAAAATAATATATATGCACCAAACACTTTTTAGATGGTAATCATGTCTCGAATGGATGATCCCTCTGGCTGTTTTGCGTTTCACAATTTCCATATGCTTTGAATTGAAACATATCAAGTTCTTAGCATTGTGATATGCTTTGGATCATTCTAATTGTATGGTCTGGATACGATTTTTTTTTGTTCCTTCCGACCCTTCCCCTCTAAGTAGATTACAAATCATTTCCTTGGTCAACATTTGTCATTAACAGTTTGACTGATCCAAATGTTGCTTGTTCGTGGCAAATAGATAGATCTTGAGAGGACGAAACATCCTCTTCAACGTTCTCAGCTTGCGTCTTGTTTAGTTTCGTGTTATCCATCTTTGGACTTGTGTATATTTGGTGGAGTTGCTATTAGATTAAAGAGGCATGTTCTCCTAGTGTTACTAGACTTGCTTTCAAAGCACAACTTTTATAGTTTATTTTTGGATTCTGATCCAGTCACCACAAATCAAAAAGCTATAATTATAAGGCGAATCCAGCAGCCATCATACAAGAATTGCAGACAAATTTAAAGTAAAAAAGTTAGAGAAATAAAGTCAAATGGGTTTGGTGTTGGTGGTGAAGTCGAGGCAAGTCTGGCAGTTACAATCAGAGAAACGACAGAGGTTGCAGCCGAAGCAGACGCAAGAAGTGCAGCCTTTGCAAGACGGAGAACGAGTGCAACCTCTGTAAACTTTCCTGCTCACTCTCTCTTCCTCCTCCTCACATGTTATCCTGCATGCACAACCACCATTCCAAACGGATTCAATTAGTAGTGATTCTCTATTGTACATATCATAAGAAGTAACTATAAACAACAAATGTCCCACTTGTGGTATGGGTAATCGCAGCATTTCCAATTGGGCTCAGCCAAGGCATCATGGTGCTCCCTGCACTCCCCTCTGCTCCTCAACCTGAACCTCCTCTCCTTGCCACACCTGCTGCATCCAACAAACTCATCTCGATGAATAACTTTGGATCCGTTGGAGTTATTAGTCTTCAATGTTTGGTTGTAATATCTGAGCAGCACTGTCTTTGAAAGCGGAACTTTGTCTCCCTCAATGAACACCCACACGTTGTTCCTCCAGTTTCTAGAGGTTTCTCTCTCAGAATGCTTCTCAAAGGCAGCAGGCGATAACTTGTCTACGATGATCAATCATAAAATCAAACTAAAAGGTTCAGAGCATTAACTCATGGAAATATATGTTAATAAACTGGCGATACCACGCGTGTTCACATGTAACATGCATTAAGCTAATAAAAGGAGAAGAGACCTTCATGGCAAGCAGGAGTGCATTGGCAAGTGATTTGGAGGTCTCCATCTGAGAAAACCCTAAGCCTAGCAATGGCGTCTCCGTAACGGTGGCTCGTGCAGCCACACATCACCTCCACGTAATCATCTCCAACAATGACCCCACTAATCTCTTGCAGCTCCTCTTCGCTGAACAAGGTCTTCTTCGACCCGCATTCTCTCTCCATCCCCCGATCTACGATCTCCTATACTAAAAGTATCGTAGTATTGTGAGAGTTATAGACGAATGATGATAGTACATATTTATATAGGATGTTAAGAGCCATGACTCTCTAGGGTCAAAAAGGTAATTCGACATATGAGTAGACGAGAGGAAAAAAAGGGCCTAAAAGGAGGTTAGCATGGATCTGAATTTTCATATCCAAATATCTCCAAAAGGTTTCATGCAATACAGCTTTTGCCTTTTGGAGTAAAACAAAAAGAGAGAGACTTTGGAGGTCCTTTGAATTAGGTTTTAGAGGGCTTTGAAAGAAATAAACTCTCTAATACAGACAGACGCAGATGATGGGATTGTGTTGGCGGATGCGAATTAGGTGGCCAAAGTAAAAAACAAGAGAGCCGTGAGGCATGAAAATTGTGATTCTTCTTTTGTTTTTCATTAAATTAATTACTATTTAAATTTTATCTTCTTTCAATTTTTGGATTTAAATAACATATCTATACACATATGTAACGTACATGCTTAGATGTGTTGTACTCTCTAATCTTATTGATTGTCAGGTAATTTGTTTGTCTGCAGAACAGAGAAGGCTGTTTTCTCAACCCACAGATTTATTTTATAATTAAACGCTTCTCTAATTGCAATTTCACCCAGATAATAAGTATAAAAAGTTACTAGTTAAGTTGTTACCTCTGTTCTTTCTGACTTCTGAGCTCTCTTATGTAAAGTGTTTTTTTTTTTGTTCTTTCAATTGGCTATATATTTGTGTCCCAGTTTTCCAATGTGCCCATCTTTATATGTTACATACATATATGTATTTAATGCTCAGGACTAAGTTGGCATATATACAAAGAGACTTATTAGGAAATCTCATTTATTGGAATTAGGAACTTGGTAATGTTTCCAAATTAAGAAACAGAGTTTGTGGACTAAAGTATCTCATGCAATGCTTTTAGACCTCTTTCGTCTTTGGAACCTACTAAGTTGAGCCTGGCTTAACATTGAAACCCACGTTTGATGATTTCCAATGTCAATGAAAGTTGTTGTAACTGTTGAATTTTACAGCTGGTCCAACTTTAAATGTGTCGTTGTCAAATGTTATTATGTCTGTATAGGCATGTTATGCTAGCTACATCATGAGTTGGCCTTACCGCCTCCATCGTATGTAACGTGAGTTATTATTGCAAAGCCAACAAAAGAATTCTTGTTAGTTACGAGCCGCACCAAACTCCACCTCATCCACGTTTTTTTCTTCTATAGACCTTTGACTCTTCATTTCTATCTACGACTCAATCTACATATTTAAAGAGGTTATACTTAAATGTAAAAATGTATTTTCCTTTTCAAAAATCATGAAATGATGATATAGACCACAACTTATAGATACGGATTTGAAGGACAGAGATCTCAACTTTAGACATCACCCATTTGTTCAATGACTTGCATGCATTGCCAATTTGCTATACACTTTGGAAACACTCAATAGGTACAAATCGCCGGAGATAAGCTTTTAAGAACGATAAGGGAGGCAGAGGGCAGGGCATCCCTCGCACAATCATATCGTTTTGAGACAAAACACCAATGATGGGATTTGATCTTTTTGTCTCTTAACATATGAACTAATATCATATTCTATCCTTTCATTTATTTTAATCTCCGCTAATATCAATCTAGAATCGTGATAATAACAATACAGAAAACACAGAACTGCAAAAAAAGAAGAAGAAGAACATCATATTGTTTTTTGACTTTATGGTCAAGTGTGTCAAGCTACTTAAAAGGGCCATGTATTCGAACCCGTGACACTATTTTTTCTTTACTTTAAAATTTCTTATTTTAAACACAAACAATTTATTGACAAAAAAAAAAACACAAACAATTTATGTATGATGTGATTTTTTGATGAGCAAGTCTTTGTAGCGTTGAGTGATCTGGTCGGCTATATAGTACAAGCAGACCTTCCTCTCTGCCAAGCCTCTCGATCAATCCTTGAACTTCATCTCTTGGCTTGGATTCAACAAGTTACAGGCAACCTCTATGACTCCCGCCCCGTCCACACTAGAGCCATTGTCTGCACCGAAGCAAAGCCCCCTCCTCTCTCGCTTGCCTTCCTCGCCATTCTCCTTACTGCCTTGAGATCAGTTGACATGACTGGCACGTCGTAGTTACTGACCCACCCGAACGCCCCAACCGCTACAACCCCTTTGTCTTTGCTCACCTCCACTGGGGCCTTGCGTCTGGCTTCACAGGCAACACCTCCAGCTCCATTCATGTCCCTCTCTATTGGTCTTGAAGTACCCCAGCTTCCTTCTGATGGAATCCAGCGTGCACTGCTCCATTATGTAGGAACTGCACCAAGGCTATCTCCAAATTTTCAGCAATGATCAAAAAAATTACAAAACAACTCCAGCTACAAGCTAAGAATTGTGCTGCCTTTTACTAAGCTTGATAGCTATCTTTTTTATATTTGAATTTTTTTTTCTTTTCAAAACAGTCCACAACTGAGATCCTCTATCAAAAGCAAGCACTAACCCTTGAGAATGGAGCTGATATCCCTTGCCAAGGAAGTCGCAACTGCTGAAACTTGGTCAGTGGAAGTTTGAGACAAAGGGTGAAAGCCTATATATGTGGTCGACCACTCCAAGCCGTGGATGGGATCCAGAATGCAACTCGAGGTTGATAGTATGAACTATGAAGGACAGTCTTGACCATAGCGAAGACAGCGTTCTTCAGGGGAGAAGATGATGATGATGATGACCCCTCTCCTCGTGTGCTAGGGTCGAAACAAAAGTATGACCAACCCTGCCATAAGCAGCGTTTTCAAACTTGTTGACGATTGTGGCTGGTGGAAAAGGCTTTGCAGCTCTCTCAATGGCCGTCTCATTGCATGCTTCAGAAATGTAAACCTTGCAGCAAGCAAGCAGTTCTCTCCTCATCATATTCCCCAAAACACTAATAAATAAATATGCGTTGGTTACTAACTGCTACTACTACATGTCCATGCTGTCTAAAGTAGAGAAAAAGAAGCTGCAATATTATGCACCACTCTTAAATATGTGGCCAGCATTCACACATGTCCTGGAAAAAAAAGGATAAACCAATACAAAGCAAAGCTAATATTGCTTATGTGTCTGATGAAAAAAAAACAAAAACTTATACAAATACAATACATAGATCAGACGAGACTCATGTGTTTGTTTAGAAATCGAGATTGGAAGAAGGGTTTGGGTATCCCTTGTACACCAATTGTTTCTTGGATATGCCTAAAGATGCGCAAATGATGTTGAATTTGACCCTGAGTTCATCCTTGATCTCGTCTTTGGTCTCGTCCTCGGGATCCAAGAGCGGGAACTTATCGAGCAAGCCTTGGAACTCATGGAGATGCTTTTGGAGCTGAGAAGAGAATTGAGCAAGGAGAGCAGGAGAGTTCCAGAGGGAAGAGCAGCCTTTGTAGAAACCGATCAGCTCGCCTGTCTCGAACCCAAGTTTCAAACCCAAATGACGAGCGTCTTCCCGACCTGACACAAGACCCGCTTCGTAACCCTCTTCGAAGCCTTGCTGTATGTGTGTTTCCTCTAGTCGCAATATACAATCGAAGATGTCTTCCTTCACTTCCGAATTCATCATTTGCTTTGGCAAAAAAAGACAAAAACGTAAAATCAAAAGAGGAACGAACGAGAGTCAAACACAAAACTTACCAACTGATGAAAAGATAGATCGCAGCAGCAGAATCGGACAGGAGGTTTCAAATTTGTTTAGGAGGAGATTCCTTTTGGGTTTGTAAATAAGCGGCCCAACATATCACTGGGCCTTCCTCAGATGTGTTCTCTTTGACAGAGAGAGCATTCAATAGGTGAAAGCTGTAAAGCAATTGGACGGTGGTCTGTTTTGATCCCTATATTCATTGCTTCATTCCATCATGTCATGTGCCTTTCTTATTCTTCTATTAACTTTTCTTACCAAACTCTTGTGCTTTTGCTATTCAGTTTAGGACAAGCAAAACCAGAATTAATGCGTATGCCATCATCCATCTCAAAATCTTTATAGAATATTAGTCTTAAAAAGAGCTGAATAACAAATAAGGGTCTATAGAAGAGAACTAGGCAAACAAGCTATATACAATGGCAAGTAGCTTGATTCGTTACGACCAACAAATTTGAATTAAAAAACAAAAACAGAAACAAGATGAAGAAGACGTTGGGGACTTGGTTGGTTCATAAATCATCGCTCTCATTAGTGGTAAGATTTGAGGACGGCGCCACAGAAGTGACAGACGATGGCCTTCCATGCTTTGCGGTAAAAAGGGACCCCACAGAATCTAGTAGATGTTTTCATGTCCGCCACCACTGCTCCTCCTCCGCATCTTGAGCATAAACCGGCGGCCGGCTTTCTCCCCCGGACTTGCTTTCTCTGATCGACAAGGAAACAGAAGATGGCCATATCCTATTCTTCTTCGCTCTCACTCCAGATATATAGATGAATAAATGTTTGTGTGTTAAGACTTGTTCAGGTCTTCAAGTTGAAGGGGGAGGGTAACTGAGGTCTTGTTCGTTTCGTGAATTGGATGAGAATTCCAGACGCAGCATCCACGCGCAGTAATTGGATGCAGCATTCAGATATTGTTCGTTCGCGATTCTGGAAATTTTGGATCATGCATCTGGAAATTATATCTGGATGCAATTATGTTCGTTTTGTATTCTTTATTTTGTATCTGGATGAGTTTTATGTCAAATGACCAAAAACTCCTTATCTTCTCTTTTGGTCTAAACATGTATATAATTATATCCAAAAATTCAATTTTAATGTTTTAACTTGTAAAAAATTACGTTAAACTACAAATAAAATAGTCATAAATAAAAATAAATATTAAATTCAATTTTTCATGTTTTCTAACATTATAAAGTAACAATAATAAACATTAAACTCAAAGTATTGAAATAACAAAATAAAAACTCAAAGTCTTGATTCAAAACACAAAAACTAAAACACTCAAACCTGAAACACTCAAACCTGAAACATAAACCCTTGACATAAACCCTTGACATAATCTTCAGATGTCTTGAATACTCAAACCTGAAAAATATAGTAAACATATAGTAAGATATACACAAAATACTATCTCAAGCAACCCAAGAGCAATAACCACAGTTACACAATGCTGAAGCTGCAATATATCTTTCCTAAACCTCAAATAAAAGAACCAAACCACACTAAGCAACACATAAGCAAACGCCATATACACATAGAACTTCACCAACACATAAGCAAACGAAATGTGTCACTTTCAGTCACTTTCACATACTAGAACACATCCTTCTTTACAAGTTTTACATAATGATCAGACCTTAACCGGTTTAATATAACCGTCTGAAACATCAAACCATTAAATCAGACCCAGTAGTAAACATTAAACCATTAAATCAGACCAAGTAGGACTCTAACTATTAATAATCCGTGAATACAGGGTCTTTTGTGTAAATACTTTAAAAACTCAAAAACTGGTTTTGGATAATGCTTAAACTAACGAGAGGTGGTTACTCTGTGCACATATAAACTTAAATTCTCTGTGATAGCAAATTTAAAAGTTTTAACAGACGCATTATCTTGTTCAGGACCACAAAATAAACTGTAATTTAAGCAACGGGAAAACAGAAGATCTGAGTGATCTATAACTCTCAAATTTTCAGTTTATTCAGTGACCCATCGCAGCAAGGGATATCCATTAATCAATCTCGGTTTCAGAAGTTTAAACACCAGAAAAACGGTTCAGGAAAACACAAACTGATGAATCAAAACAACGACAACCATGAGAAACCACAACAACGACAAGTAGTAGATAAAAGACACAAATCTCCACCATGAGAAACTTCACAAGCTTAAAAGACTCAAATCAAGTTAGCTCTTTTATTACTGTTACAACCTTAAACTACTCTCAAGCTTAAACTTCCCATCGTTGCTTTCTGATAAAATTAAACTAACAAACGAAGCTTAAAATTAAATAAAACTACACATTTAAAACTACACAAATCTCCACCATGAGAAACTTCACAAGCTTAAATTTAAACTACTCTCAAGCTTAAACTTCCCAGCTCTTTACTGTTTTTGGCTTATTGAAGCAAGTTAACACAAAGAGTAGACATAAAATCTCAGTATCCCAATCTGATAAAATTAAACTAACAAACCAACACACAAGAGGCCAACACAAAGCAACTCTCACATAACATTTCACAAAGCTCAACACAATACAGCTTTACTTTTCACAAAGCTCAACACAATACAACACAATGAAGCATAAATTAAGAGGAAGCTTACCAGAACAGAGACAGCTCGAGAGAAAGCTTGAAAGCTTGAAACTTGATGCTAAGAAAAACAAAACAAATGAGATCTCCAAAAGGGTATCTAAGTTACAGATTAAATGTGACAAAAACAACACAAAAGCTTACCAATAGAGCGTGAGAGAGGGAGAGACTGCGAGAGAGAAAGAGAGACTGCGAGAAAGAGAGAGACTGGGAGAGAGAGAGAGGAGTGCGAGAGAGAGAGGAGTGCGAGAGAGAGAGGAGTACGACAGAGATTTAGGGTTCTGGGATCAATATGAGAAAATTCCAGAGAGTTTTCATGGAGATTCGAGAGGTTGAAGAGAGATTGAAGAGAGGAGTCAGATTTGTTTGACGGCACAAAAATTAGGTTTAGAAATCAAAGGGTAATTTTTAGAATAAAGTAAGGGTATTATCGACTTTTAATACTTTTGGATGAGTTTACTGCAGCTGGAAGCGTTGTAAAATCTCATCCAGAATTTCCGAAAAACCCGGATGAGTTGTGGAAAAATATCTGGATGCTGCATCCAACTTAACCTCCTATTTCGCACCAAACGAACATCGGCCCGCGTCTGCGTCTGGATGCCGCATCCAGTTCACGAAACGAACAGGACCTGACTTAAATAGAGCATTTTTGCGAGTTCCCTCAGCCACTTGGACTCAATCCCCTCGTGTCACTTACAAATACAGTTGTCTCGCTGACTTCCCTTGCTCTCGCTGACTTTATTTTTATTTCCCACATTTCAAAACTTGCATTGAATTAATCAACACTTGTGCAACAATGTATCAACTGCCTCCTTATTAGTAGGGCTGGGCACAAATACCCGTTACTCGCCTTATACTCGTTACTCGCCCCGTACTTGACTCGGTTTTTCAAGTACTCGTTGTTATCAAGTCGAGTATCAAGTATTAGAAATTAGATACTTGCAAGTACAATGCAAGTAACAAGTATGAAAAAAAATAACTATTCGCCTTGATATTATTCGTTACTTGGTTAAAGAAGATGTTTTTGTTATTATGAGAAGTAAATAATGTTCCTATACAGAGATATATGTTTTTTCTTGGTTCTTCTTTTTTTATAACATGTACAAATATTTTGTTTATTATAATTTTTTTTATGTTTTAAGTAGAATAAACAAAATAAACTTCTATGTGCATATTTAGTAAATAATTATTGAGAAAATAATTCTTTAAATACTCGTAGTTATATATGTAATTCACAAGTACTCACATATAACTCACAAGTATTTGCAAATAGGAAGTAATAAATCAAGGTAAGTAACTTGCAAGTAATTCATTCTTCAGTAAGTACTCGGAAAACAAGTACTCGTTTTTAACAAGGCAAGTACGAGCCGAAATTTTCATTACTCGAATAAAGCAAGTTAAGTATCAAATATCGCTATAAATTTTCATTACTCGAATAAAGCAAGTTAAGTATCAAATATCGCTAAAATAGCAAGTACCCGCCTTGTACCCACCCCCTACTTATTACCACACTCACAACTGCCTGACTATTTAACACGATACCAGAAAGCCAGAGAAAGCCCATCCCCCATTTCCTATACCCATAGACTTTTCTCATTTAACATTTATTATTTTGCACCGAAATGATATGATAATTTCTCGTTGTAAGGTTACCCATTGCGGGATATATCCAAACATTGCGTATTTATGAAATAAGAATTTTGGGGATTTTTAAAATTTAAGTAATCAAAATATGATTAAAAGGAAATCAAAAGTTTTGTTACTCTTAGTTAAATAGAGTAAAAAATAGGACTGAAAGGAAAAGATCTGTTTGTATGTTATCTTCAGGGTTACGACTCAAGGGTGTGTGTGTGGTCAAAGAGCTGCCATCATTGCTCGTCTTGTTGCCTCCTGCTTCATCTCTGCAGCTTTACCACTCCCCCTGAAGTACATGTACACTTGCTGTTCCCACAATACAAACAAGTTTAGTGCTTCCTTCCTTCTTTTGTTTTTGCATTTTACTTATCCAAAGATAATTAATTAATTGATTTAGGAGAGAGGGAGGCAACCTGAATAACCCAGATGCTCACGAGTGACTCAAGGCAGAAGAATCCAAACCCAATGAAGTAGAATATCTGCCACCGAAACTCAAAAGTAGTCAACTACATCAGTTTTAAAGATTTTTGGCATTATATCTAATGCTTTCAACTTACTCCAACCAATATGTTCCCGCTCAACACGTCAATCGCCGGCAATATTCCCCTACATAACACATCAATCATAGTTCCAATTCAGTTTACTGTTACCTCTTTCTTTCCTCTGTGTTTAGAAACTACTTACGTCAGGGATTTCCCCTTGAAGATGATTGGAGGAGCCACCGCGGCGAATACACAAAACCCTATGTGAAACTGCATTTTTTATTTCAAGTCTTTTTACTATCATTTACTTTGGATGTGTCCAAACTACCCAAAAAGGTATTCACTAAAATCGAATGAAAAACTCACCAGATACGTGAAGAAAAACCACCCAAACTTCAGAGCACTATCAGTCCTGCACACAACCAATGCAAGTTTTAAAAGTTGCTATCCCTTACTCTTTACTAACATGCTATCTGGTAGTTTTTTTTCTCTTTGTAAATGAAGGAACATACACACACAGCAGCAGCAGTAGATAGAGTACAGTATTCTAAAAGAATAATCTTAAGTGGCATGGATACCTCATGGCACGGTAAAGAGGTCGATACCACAAGACATATGCCCCAGGAACCCCTGATATGAAATAGATTATAGCAAGAAACCATATCGTTGGACCTACACCCAAAAGAAAAACGAGTCAGCAGATCAGATCAGCATCAATACAAGTTTGATCAATCTGCTAGGCAACTGTTCTAAGACTAACCTTCTCCCTTAATCCACGCGGTGGTGACAGCAACAATGTTCCATAAGAGGCACCCCACAAGACCTGTCAAAGAGAGGTAGAAAATAAGAATTCAACAAGTCTTTTCCAATAATGGCAGATGGTGAGAAGACATACCCAGAAACGATGTGAATGCGACATATTGGATTCTCTGGAGATGGATGGGAATCTCATTAGAAATGTCATGATGGATGAGAGGAAAAACCGGTGGCCAGTTTTTCTCTTCTATCACAATCCCGGCTACCAAAAAGAAGACGACAACATGAGCGTGAAGTGGAACAAAATGCCAGGTTCCTAAAAAGATAGATAAAACTGACCCTGTGCTATAGCATCCTCTTTCCGCTTGAGCTCCTGAACACCAAAGATTTTTTTTTAAAAGCCGTTACTTGAAAGGTTGTAGCTGTAAACCATTCTGGTTAAAAGCCAAATCCAAATCACTAATTGATTACCTGCTCCCGTCTCTTCAATTCAGTTTCTTTGGCCTGGAGTTCCTTCTCCTTAGCTTTCAGATCCTACAAGTTTTTAGTTCTGTCTCAGAGATTATTTGTGAGCATATAATAATCTGAGAGTAGAAAAATACATACATACCTTCCCAGAGTCTAGAGGTATATCAGTTGTGGCACCACCACGGTTATACTGTGGCGCTGCAGCTGGAACAGTTGAAGGATTCTGAAATTCGAATACAGAGAGTTAATAGGAAAACCACATGGGTCAATGATGGAGATGTATGAATATGGTTACAGCGATACAAGACAAGGAAAACTGAAAAACAAAAAAAATTGAATCACGCAACTGAGTCAAGTAGATTCTCATCCACATTATAAAGCAGTGAGAGATCAAATTCTTAAGTCTTAACCAAATTCTACCTCACAGTTGGCACGCATTGAAAAATAAGATGTCATTTGTTTGTTACACGTATTGTAGAATGATCGGATTAGCCGAGCAACCATATATGAAGATCCGAACAAACACAAGACACCGCAATAGAAAAAAAAAAGAAATCAATCGGTTCCGGATTCCTTGTGGATCCCAGAAATTGGAGTAAATCACTAACATTACGACTCCTATCAAAGATCGTGTGTAATACAAAGCACCCTTGCATCTAAGAAACCAAAGATAGATCTAACAAGGCAGATCTAACATTGCAATTCCACACGACTAACTTTTTTTATAAAAGGGAATCTAGTTGAGGAGACAGAATCATCAAATTACCGCAAACGGATTAACCTCGCCGTCGTCAAAGGAAGGAGACTCGTAGCGAGACATTTGCACCACCCTACTCAGCAGATCCAATCTAATCTACTAGAGACGATTTGGAAGAGTAATGCTTTTCCTTTTCAGTTTCTTCTCTCCTAAGTGTGTTAAGGACGTGTTTGGCGCGTCGAGGAAAGGGTAAGTCTCGCTCCCAAACCGGTTTCCTAAACCAGATATAACCAAACGTTACTGAAGAAAATTCATTGCTTAAGATATTTCATAATTGGATTCAGAACAAATATATATATATTGTCCAAAAAACAAATCTCTTTTTTTTTAAAAAAAAAAACTAGGTGGCTTCCTGCACCATGTGCAGAAATAAATTTTTAAAAATAGATTTATATTTAAAAATAAAATTTAACTAATTTTTAAATTTATTATTTTATTACATTATTAATTTTATATTAATTATATGTAAAAATTAAGAGAAAATAAACAGTTTTATTTAAATATATGACAATTCTCTCAAATAGAACTTTTTTAGGTTTTTTCACAAAAATAGATCTTAAAACTAAAATGACCAAAACATCATTTTTTATTTTGAAAATTTCAACTTTAAAAAAAAAAAATTGTAATCCTATCCCAAAACCCCACTCCTCAACTTTAAACAAAAAAGGTTTACGATTAGTTAACCCAAAGGATATAAGTATATATTTACTTATTTTTGATAAACCATTTAAGTCTATCTTGATCATTTTTATTTTAAGGTCTATATTTGTGATTAAAACTTTTTTTTAAGTCTATCTTAAAAAAAAATTCTTAAATTTATATTTAATAATATATATGTATCTTTTATCTTTTGGTTAAATTATATTAAATCAGATTCTATTGTATTAAGAGAAAATTTTGTTAGATATATAATTTTCAAAATATAAAACTAAATAATATTTCTAAAATTTATAGATGTTATAAATAAAGCTAATGGTATTGGGATTAGAAAATTTTAATTTTTAAAAATACTGCATAAAATTTTGAAAAAAAAATTCATTAATAAAAAATATATAATTAAAAAAATACACTTAAAAATATTTCAATATTTGTAATATTATTATATTTATATTTCTACTATTATATTATTTATTATCTTAATGATAATTTATTAGTTTTTTTTCTTATCACTATTTTAATACATTTTTTTGTTTAATCAAACATAAAAAGTAATATAAAAATATTTTTCTTTATTTTAAATTAGATTTAAGAATATGCATGTATATACTTAAAATTATAATCTTAGATAATTTTTTATCTATTTATTTTAATTAAATATATTAAATCAATTTGTAGAAAATTTTATAATTATCAAAAATTAAAATTAGACAATATTTATTAAATTTTTAAATAAAGAAATTAATAATTTTAGAATTAAATTTTAATAATTTTCAAAAATGTAAAATTTTTTGAAATTTTTGTAATAAAATTGTATACTTTTAAAATATATAATTAAAAGATATTTTCGAAATTTTTAATGCCATATTGGTATATATTTATTTTAATGATGATTTATTAGTTATTACCATATTTTAAAAATATTTCCAAAAATATAAATCGACATTAAATGTAATATATGAGTTGTTACCATATTTTATAAAGTTTTCCAAAAATATATATTAACATTAAATGCAATTGTCCATGTCATATTTAATCATATGCCATGTCATCAATTCTAGTAGACATGTCACCATTTTTTTGTGAAACTGATTTTAGAGAGGACATGTGGCAAAATCACTTTACAAATAATATATAGGGGATGGGACACATATATTGTCCAAAAAACAAAGAATGAAACATTCAGAACTTAGATTTGTCTTAATATAATTTTTAGAAGATTATTTAGAAAACTAAGATTTTGGATCCAATTGATAATGATTGTTGTTTTAAAAAAATTATAGATTTTTTGCTATAATTTGAGATTTTATTTCTGTAAAATTATTTTTGTAGATATTTAATTTTACAAAACACATGTATCTTTATAGGTTATTTCAAGAACTATGATTTTTTTAAAAAATGAATAAAATTTGATTGCTTTGAATTTGATATTGCAGAAATAAATAGGATTATAGATAGCATATATATCAATGACCAATCACACCACACCCTTCAATTCCTGTATAAGTACCATACTACTTTTACAATTAACTAAATAATATGAATTATAAATAATAATTTTTATAATTGATTTAATATTAAAAGAATAAAAAAGTAAAAAAAAGAGAGACGATGTTCACATAAATCCGAGTTCTTCTGTGTAACTTTATTATAATAAAAATATATACATATTTGATTGAGAAATTTTCTAGGATAGACCTAAAAAAGTTTTTATCACTAATATAAATTTTAAAAATAAAAATGATAAAAATAGATTTAAATATTTTATAAAAAATAAATAAATATACACTTATACTTTTGGATTAAATAATTTTAGATTTTTTTTTTGTTTAGAGTTGAGGAGTGGATTTTGGAGGTAAGATTTCCAATTTTTTTTTAAAAAAAAACTTAAAATTTTCAAAATAAAAATACTATTTTAGTCATTTTAGTTTTTAAGATCTATTTTATGATAAAAAATTAAAAAGATCTATTTGAGAGATTTGTCCTATTTTATTCTCAAAACAACATATATTAAATTGTACATAATCTTATTAAATCTATTTACAAATTTAAGACAAGAATAAATTAAAATGCAAATGAAAAAATGAATCATTAGAACAAAATTATGGGCGATCGAGAGTATGAGGAATTTGCGTCAATTTCACGTAACATTTGCAACAAATTGTGCTCAACTGGTGAAGATGGTGTCTGAACCAGATGAATGACCAGCATTTTCAAATTACTTGGAAGATATCAAGACGCTACAAAGGAGTTTTCACAGCTCGACAATCGTCTATGTATCAAGGACATTGAATTCACAGACGGATAGTCTAGCAAGCAGTGTGAGAAAACAATCGTCTTTCGTTGTTCACATGGATATAGAGCTACCAGTTTGGTTCGCAGAGTTTATATGAGTATGTTATTTTCGATGTCAAAAAAAAAGAACAAAATTATTCTGGTTGAACTAGAAAATAGATGTTTATATTATATATCCAAATAATATATCTAATTACAATAACATAATATTATTTAAATAAATTATTATAGCAATTGCAAAACAATTTAAAGTTAAAATAATATATTAATAAATTATGATAATGTATGTACTATGTAAATTTTTATATCTGTGCATATGAACCGGGAAAATCACAAATAAACTGTGATTAGAAACCAAGTTCTGAAGGTCTTTGTTGCGGTTAAAAAACATCAAGACGTTTACATGTTTTGTTGTAAACATGCATGACGGTTCAATGGCATAAAAGACGGCACGTAGTCGTAGAAGGCGAAGTAAAAACTGAGGGAGTGGGAGAGGGTCAAGACTGATAACCGAATCGAAGGGCCATCATAGATTTGTCACTAGGCGCTTTTCCCGTTCCCTCTTTGCCAAGGCTCTAAAGCAAATCCATATTTTTCCGGCGAGAAATTTGGCACTGTCTCTCCAAGGTAAATATCTGCTTCGAATTTTTGGAATCGTTGAAAACAATCTGACTTGATTTTGGTTTTTTAAGTTGTTGACTTTATTGAGAAGAGATTATAATTTTGTTAGTGCAGAAAGATCAATGGGGGGAGTTAGGTTATCGCTTCTCAAGTCAATGTACAGATCTTCAACAAGAACCTCCTCCTCCTCGTTGTCTTCTTGTAAAACTCTCTCAAGCAGACCTTTCTCGAGACTAGCTGAATATGCTGCTAATGATGTGAGACCAGTAAAGCCATCCCCTTTCAGTCATGCTAGGGCCATTGGTTCCGGATACCCTCTTTATGGGTCTTCTTACTCCACCCCTTTATTTGCACGAGCTTTCAGCTCTGGCACTGGTGATGGCGATTGGGTTCACAAGGCCAAGGATGTGTTGCATTCTGGTGTTACTAAGGCTAAAGAAGTCTCTGACGAGCTCACTCCTCATTTTCAACAATTAATTGACTCCAACCCTTATCTTAAAGATGTCATGGTCCCTGTCTCTCTCACCATGACTGGTACTTTGTTCGCTTGGGTTGTCATGCCTACCGTTTTCAGGAGGTTTCACAGATATTCTATCCACAGCTCTTCTGCTTTGCTTCCACAAGGCTTCTCTATTGATGATCTTCCCTACGAGAAAAGCTTTTGGGGTGCTTTGGAGGATCCTGCTCGCTACTTAATCACCTTCACTGCTTTTGCACAAATGTTAGTCAGCTTTTTTAAACTTTTCAGCATTAATTATGAATATTATATCTAAATGATTTGATGTAATTCTGCTGCAGTGCGTCAATGGTGGCCCCAACAACAGTAGCAGCTCAGTATTTTTTCCCGGCATTGAAGGGGGCAGTCATCCTCTCTTTGGTCTGGTTCCTACATCGCTGGAAAACCAACGTGATTTCTAGAGTCTTGTCTGCTAAGAGTGTTGCTGGGCTTGACAGGGAGAAGATATTGACTTTGGACAAAGTATCATCTGTTGGTCTCTTTGCAATCGGTTTAATGGCTTCTGCTGAAGCTTGTGGGGTAGCTGTTCAGTCTATCTTGACTGTTGGTGGAGTTGGAGGTCTGTGTATTTTGTTTTGCTCTCAATCTATAATTATTCTCTTCTACTCATAACTCATCACTTGTTTTGCAGGAGTGGCCACTGCTTTTGCTGCAAGAGATATCCTTGGGAATGTGCTAAGTGGTCTGTCCATGCAATTCTCAAGGCCTTTCTCCATGGGAGATACGATTAAAGTTAGTTGAGCAAGAGAAATCTTTTGTGTCTCTTGTTTTCATGTCTTACTTGTCCTTATGTTTTTATAGGCTGGATCAGTAGAAGGCCAAGTGGTTGAGATGGGGCTTACAACAACATCCTTGTTGAACGCCGAAAAATTTCCAGTCTTGGTACCTAATTCCTTGTTTTCCAGTCAGGTTAGTTTTATTTGTTTCGCATCATATATCTTTGATGTAGGAGAAGCTTTTATGCTCTCGCTTTCAGAATTATTTCATACTCAATGGCGCAACCATTTATTACATTGTTATGGAGAAAAATGCGAATTGCCCTGAAGTAGAATTAACACATATATATACAGGTGATTGTGAACAAGTCACGAGCTCAGTGGCGTGCGATAGCATCCAAGATCCCACTGCAGATAGATGACTTGGATAAGATCCCTGAAATATCAGAAGAGATAAAGGAAACGTTGAGGTCAAACCCAAAAGTATTCTTAGGGAAAGAAGCTCCTCATTGTTACTTATCCCGAGTGGAAAAATCATTTGCTGAACTCTCCATTGGATGCAATCTTAAATACATGGTACCGTCTCTCTCTCTTTACTCTTTGTAACATTTGCTTGTCATAGAAAAAAGGATTTAATTATTTTACTGGTGGTGTCTCAGGGGAAAGAGGAGCTTTATGCAACACAACAAGAAGTTCTTCTTGAGTCGGTCAAGATTATAAAGAAGCATGGTGCGTCATTGGGTACCACCTGGGACAATTCTACAACAGCTTGAGTGATCATCTGGTAAAGACGAAAGGAAAAATGCTGATCAAACATGGGTTCTTTTGGATCATTACAGGAAAAATACGTATTTGCCTTTTTGACTGTAGAGAGGGTTACAAAAATATTTGTGTAAAGGAAAAAAAACCCAAAGCAACCTGTTTTCGAGCTGAGGATTTGTTTTTGTTTTTAAATCACAATCTTTTTAAGCCACACCGACACGTATGAGAAATTTGGAAGCTTTGTTTTTTTAAAGAAAAAGTCTTTTGTGTGTATACGTTTACAAAGCAGATGATCCTTTCTTACAGAGATAGTATGCCAAGTCTTACTATTATCTCTTTTTGTATAACCAATGGACAAACTAGGAATACAATTTCAGATTTAAAAGCAACCCAAATCACAAAACGCGTCGGAAATTATTAGAACTAGGTGATTTTCCCGTGCTCATGCATGGTTATGAATATTCATAAAACTAAAATTTTATAATCACTGATTGTTATTTAATTTTAGTTTTAGTTTTGAATCAATTTATATGTATAATTTATATTAATAAATATTACATTATTCTAATTATACATATGACTTTTGATATATTATTATCGGTTTAATTAATTTTTTGATCAATAGTCGGTTTGGTTATCAATTTGGTATATTGGATAATATCTATTTTCAAATTCAGCTATAATATTTTAATTCTAAATAGAATAAAAATTTCATTAATTTTCTTATTTTTATTTCGGTTGATTATTGTCTTTAGATATGTAAATATATTATAGTCAAATTATGTATCTCTATAATATTATTTGAGAAGTCAGTATCCTATGTGTCGCTCTCACGTTCATTCTCGATGGTTGATTACATTGATACCCTTAATGAATTAAAAATAATTGAAAATAATATTATTAATTCTTTTATTTTTAGTTTTTCCTTTTCAAAAATTTCCAAAACGATATGTAATAAAAAAACATTTTTTTATAAAGTCATAAAAACAAATTTAATACGAAAATATATGTATATATAATATGATTTCATAAAAAGGAAAGTTGACAAAATAGTAATAATACATTTAAAAATATTTTTAAATAACATAAATATGTATATATAATATAATTTCATAAAAAAGGAAAGTTCACAAAATAGTAATAATACATTTAAAAATATTTTTAAATAATATAAAATATGCTTTTAGAGTAATAAAATAATTTATAATTAGTATTATTGAATTTTTATTTATTTTTCATATATTTAGTTGACTATAATATCTTTCAATTACAGAAAATTATCTAGAACTTATATTTTACTTATATAATATTATTTTCAAATACAATCACAATTTTGTATAGTGCTTATTATAAAGAGATATTAAAAACTAAAAAATAAATTTAACAATAAACATCGTTTGGTCAAAATAATTGTTCTAATGAACTAGATATATGATATTTTATCATTATTAAAATTATTTATTTTATTAATATTAATTGTTTTAAATTTTATGTTTTATGTTTGTGAAACTAAATATAACAATAATCAAAATATCAAAGCAAATCTGAATTCTCAATTTAAGATTATTTAAAATAAATTTCATTTTACATTCAATAAATCTAAATCATAAAGTTATTTAGAATTTATAAATGCATGTAACCTTTTATTGATCATATGATAACTCATAACATATTAACAAATAAAAATAAATACTAACCAACTCTTACAATTTTAGTTCTTTTGTAAAATTTATATATATCCATGAGACTTTAGAATATATTCGTTATATAAATTTACGTATTTTGGAATCAGACACTTTAGTTAATTTTTAATTCATTCTAAGCACAATATATCTTAAGTTATACATAATTTTCCTAAAATATATTTACATATCTAAGATAACACCCACCATATGCAAATAAGTAACTAATTAAAAATTAATATATTTTAAAAATATTACAGTTGAATTCAGAGATGCAATCCAATTTATCCAAATAATAACTAAACCAACCGTAAAACAACAAAATTGACTAGATATAACATATATAAAATTACAGTATAAGTAAAGTAATATAATACTATTAATATAAATGATGCATAAAATTATAAATTAATTTAAAATTAAATTTAAATAATAATCAATTATTATTATATATTTAATTTAAAAATATTTATACCCGTGCATGAGCACGGGAAAATCACCTAGTAACTTAATATATATTGTGCTTAAAATGAAATAAAAAATAAGCTGAAGTGTTTAATTCAAAATTACATAAATGAATATAATGATAATATTTTAAAGTCTCATGCATATAAATTGATTAATATATTTTTTTTTAATACGCTTTGAGCCAACCTCTAATTTATATGTATAAAATTAAATATATTATTATAAAATTATAAGATGTTTAATTTTGGATATAAATTATATCAGTCGAGTCATTCATTTTGTGAGTATATTGAGTTAAATATATTTTTAAATTAAACTGAAGTATAATTACTTTTTCTTTTAGTCAAGTCATATCAAATAAGTTTTATTTATCGCTTAAATATACATGTATTTTCATAATATTTATTTACTCTTTATTTTAGTTAAGTCAAATCAAATTATTTTTATTTATCTCTTAAATATACATGTATTTTCATAATATTTATCAAATTATATGTTGATTTCTAAAAAATATTAGAAAATAAAGTGTAATTGATAAATTTTTAGATGTTCATGAACATAAATATATATATTTTTATTATTTTAAAAATATATTTATGTTATTTAAAATATATATTAATGGAGGTATTACTATTTTGTGAACTTTCTTTTTTAATAAAGTCCTATTATATACATATATTTCGTTTTAAAATTTTAGAAATATTTCTTTTTTCTTATATATCTTATTTGGAAAAAGGTAAAAAAAGAATAATAATATTAAAATCTAATAATTCATTAAGGGTATCTATGTAATCAACCATCGCAAGAGTTAACGTGAGCACGACACGTAGGAAACTGAGTCTCAAATAATATTATAGAGATATATCTTCTGAAAGCATAAAAGTTTAACAAACTGAAAATATGTAGAAACATAATAGAAGAGGGTAGATATTGTGAATGTGGACCAATTAGGACAGTTTGACCAGCGTTTGCTTCTCCGATATTAACGAAAAAGAAAGCAGGAATTGAAATTTACAGAGTCGAGAGAGACTCTTTCTCGTCTTTGTTGGATACCATTGTCAACGCGGGTAAGGTAAATCCGTCTTTCATCCTTCAAAGCAATCGAGATTGCTTCCCCTCCCTCCTCTTGATTCATTCTTCAAGCACTGTGTGTGTCGTTGTTGATCTTATGCAGTTTTAAATACAGTTACGCTAATTTGAGTTTGAGTATTGAGAAAAAATGGATAATTATGGTTATCAACAACACTCTTATTACCCAGGAGCTCCTCCTCCAACTTCAGATCCATACCCTCCTCCTCCTACCCAAGCTTATCCTCCACCGCCACTTCATCACCACCAGTATGGTTCCATGTCTCATTCCGGTCCTTTAGATTACGCCCATCCTCCTCCTCCTCAACCATTTCACCACCAACAGTATGGGTCAATGTCTCCTTCTGATTATACCCACTACCGTCCACCACCACATTATTCCTATGATCCCCAACACCAACCCCAACCTCCTCATCCTCATGCTTACCCTTATCCTCCTCCTCCTCAACAACAACCTACACCCCATAATTCCTTTTCCTCCTATGGTTCCTATCATGAGCCACCACCCCCTCCTCCACCTCATCATGATAATTTCGGATCACATGTTTACCCTCCTCCTCCTCCTCTTCATGACCTTATGGGTGGTCTCAGTGTTTCTTCTCATCATCCCCCACCATCCCCCGGCTCCTACCATGCTTACCACTCCTCCTTTTCAACCCATTCTCATTTATCTCACTCCGGTAGGCTTGATTCCCCACTCCCACATAGTCCCAGCTTACAGATTGTTCCCTCTGGTAAACCCTCCTTGAAAGTCCTCTTGCTGCACGGTAATCTCGACATCTGGATTTCCCGCGCAAACAACCTCCCCAACATGGACTTGTTCCACAACACTCTGGGCGCCGTCTTTGGCAGCATAAGCAACATGATCGAAGGCCAGTTGAGCAAGAAAATCACCAGCGACCCTTACGTTTCCATCTCACTCGCCGGTGCTGTCGTTGGAAGAACCTACGTCATGAGCAACAGCGAGAACCCTGTCTGGGATCAGCACTTTTACGTCCCTGTTGCCCATCACGCCGCCGAGGTCCATTTCGTTGTCAAGGACAGTGATGTAGTTGGTTCTCAGCTTATAGGACTCGTTACCATCCCTGTCGAGCAGATACACTCTGGTGCTAGAATTGAAGGAACTTACTCCATTCTCAGCAGCAATGGGAAGCCTTGTAAACCTGGGGCCACTCTGACGCTGTCTATTCAATATACCTCAACGGATAAACTCAGTGTTTACCACAGCGGAGTTGGTGGGGGTCAGGGTGTCCCTGGAACATATTTTCCTCTCAGGGAAGGTGGGAGCGTGACGCTGTATCAAGATGCGCACGTGCCTGAAGGGATGCTCCCGAGGATAAGACTCGGGAATGGGATGTATTACGATAATGGCAAGTGTTGGCATGATATGTTTCATGCCATTTGTCAGGCTAGGCGTTTGATTTACATCACGGGTTGGTCTGTGTGGCATAATGTCAGGCTTGCTCGGGATAAAGGAAATCCTGCTTCGGAATGTACACTTGGTGAGCTCCTTAAATCAAGGTCCCGAGAAGGTGTAAGAGTCTTGCTTCTTGTTTGGGACGACCCTACTTCACGAGACATCTTGGGATATAAGACTGTAAGTTTACTAGAACCTTCCTTAAGCCAGTACTACTCTTTTTTTTTTTTGCTCTAAACATAGATAGAAGTAAGCACATCTTCATGTTCAAGGTTCCTTCTGTCTACTAGGAAGTACTCTCAGTTGGGTTTAAACTTCAGTATGATGCAATTTAGAGATGACATTGGGATTTATGTTAATTTGGAACAGGATGGGGTGATGGGAACCCATGACGAGGAGACGCGCCGTTTCTTCAAGCACTCCTCAGTTCAAATCTTGCTATGCCCTCGAAATGCTGGGAAGCGACATAGTTGGGTCAAACAAACGGTAAAAAGCATGAATTATTTTCTTTTAGTTGAGGTGGTATTCGGGCTTCTATTTATGTTTTTTAGTCGAACAGGAAGTTGGAACCATCTATACACACCACCAAAAAACCTTGATAGTAGATGCTGATGCTGGCGGTAACAGGAGGAAAATCGTAGCTTTTGTAGGCGGACTTGATCTCTGTGATGGTCGATATGATACACCTCAACATCCCTTGTTTAGGACGCTGCAAACAGATCATAAAGGTGACTACCACAACCCCACTTTCACGGTATGATTTCTTTTTTTCTTTATGCCCCATTTCCCTTTTTATAATACTCACTGGTGGCGAATACTTAATTTTCTTAAATGATTTTCATTCTTTCTTTGTCCTCTTCAGTTCTTGACTTGGTTACTTTGGTTTTGAGTGAGAAAATTATCTTAACTTGGATGTACTAAAATGTAATGTAATTTAGGGTAACCTCTCCGGTTGTCCAAGAGAACCTTGGCATGATTTGCACAGCAAGATTGATGGCCCAGCTGCGTACGATGTCCTGACCAATTTTGAGGAGAGGTGGTTAAAGGCTGCGAAGCCTCACCGAATCAATAAGTTGAAGACATCATATGATGATGCATTGCTCAGGATTGAAAGGATTCCAGATATATTAGGAGTCTTTGATGCTCCTACTGTTAGCGCAAACGACCCTGAGGCTTGGCATGTTCAGGTAAGCACCTCGAAACTCCTCTTGTATATGCAATTTACGTCACTCTTTCCCCTGCATTTGGGTTGGGGATAGAAAATTTGATGAAGTTCATAATTGGTCAGAAAACATGGAGAAACCAGTTATTGATAGTCACTCACTCTTTTAGTTTGTTTGTTTTGATTTTCTGCGCCAATTATTGTTTGGGATTCTTTCAACAACATATAGACTTAGCGTTGGTGTATTCATACTCTCTGTACTTGCAATGGGGTTTGGAGGAAGAGAAAAGATTTGATGAATCCCTTATTTATGTATAACTAGAAAGCAACCATAGATTCTGAATATTTTTTTATTATCTCTGCCAATTTATGTATGGAATTCTTTCTACAGCGTATAGAGTGAAGCCAGTTTTGATGTATTTATTTCTTGTTTTAAGTCCCTCCAGGGATATTAAAAAAAGGATGTTTTGGACTTTGGGTCCGCAGATAGTTTCCAATTAATTTTGTTGATAAGCTGATGGTTTTTCTCAGATCTTCCGTTCCATCGATTCAAACTCTGTCAAAGGTTTCCCAAAGGATCCAAAATATGCTACAAGCAAGGTGAGTTGATAATAATAATAATTGTGCTGTCATTATGGATGGGAAAATGATTGGATACAAGGGTTTTGTTTGGACAGAATTTGATGTGCGGTAAGAACGTTCTCATCGACATGAGTATACACACCGCATATGTAAAGGCCATTCGTGCAGCTCAACACTTCATCTACATTGAGAACCAGTATTTCATTGGATCCGCCTACAACTGGAATGCTCACAAGGATATAGGTTTTGTTTTTTGTTTTTTTCAAATGAGCTACTGATTAAAGAAACTCAAAATTAGGATAATCTACTCAAAGATGCAATGTATATATAATTGATAAAAATACAAGATATCTGAGTATTTGTCTCAGTTAAGAATTAGTGTTGCATGTTTGAATGTCTGCCTAAAGCTTTTTCTTCGAGTCTACTAGTTCTGCTCTTATTTCCTAAAACACTTTTGAGGCTTTTTCGAGTTTTATGACTAAAAGCTGATTTTTTTTCCAGTGAAAAAGGATTCATGGAAACAGAGACTATTTTGATAGCTTTTCAAATGCATTAGCCTTGTTTGTGGTTACGTTGAAGTGTCTTTCCTATCCAAATATTGAGCATTATGTCTAGCGTTTTTTGCTTTTTGAGTCAATCAATCTGGTTTAAGGTTGCTTATTGTTTGTTGATGGTCATGTAGGTGCCAATAACCTGATTCCTATGGAAATTGCTTTGAAGATTGCTGATAAGATCAGGGCAAATGAAAGGTTTGCTGCCTATATTGTCATTCCAATGTGGCCGGAGGGAGTTCCTACCGGTGCTGCTACACAGAGGATTCTATATTGGCAGGTAAGTCCAGGAAGACATGACTTTACAACCGTTAGTCTTATATGTAGCTGGAGACTAGAATTTCTTACAGGCACATTTTGATATAATAGAACAATAGGGATCCAGAAAAAAAAAAGCAACATGTTATTCATTCATTTTGAATGGGTTATGATTTATAAGCTTGAAAAATAGAATGTTCCTTCCTTCCATCACTGGAAACTGAATGTCATAGTTATTGTCCTTGTAGCACAAGACGATGCAAATGATGTATGGGACCATCTATAATGCGTTAGTGGAGGCCGGGCTTGATGATAAATTCTCCCCACAAGACTATCTGAATTTTTTCTGTCTTGGAAACCGAGAGATGGTGGACGGAAATAGTGAAAGAAGTCAAAGCAACGAGAACACTCCTCAGGTAGAAAGCTGCTACCATGTATATTCATTCATATTATCATTGTTAACTGAAATGTTGTTGTTGTTGTTATAGGCATCATGTCGAAAGAGCAGAAGATTTATGATATATGTGCATTCAAAAGGGATGGTTGTTGATGACGAGTATGTGGTAATTGGATCTGCAAACATAAACCAAAGATCAATGGAAGGCTCGAGAGACACGGAGATTGCAATGGGAGCTTATCAGCCTCAACATACGTGGGCAAGAAGACAGTCTGGTCCTCGCGGCCAGGTAAGTAATCTCTTAGATGATTTCATATATCTGAGCCATATTGAAAACACTTTGTATATCAAATTTCTGCAGATATACGGGTATAGAATGTCGCTATGGGCAGAACACATGGCTACGTTAGATGATAGCTTTGAGGAGCCAGAGAGCCTAGAGTGTGTAAGCAAGGTGAGAAGAATGGGGGAGGAGAACTGGGAACAGTTTAGGGCAGAGCAAGTGTCGGAGATGAAGGGACATCTGTTGAAGTATCCGGTGGAAGTTGATCGGAAAGGCAAAGTACGGCCACTACCCGGGAGCGAGGAGTTCCCTGACGTTGGGGGAAATATTGTCGGATCCTTCCTTGCCATACAGGAGAATCTTACAATCTGATTGAAACCATTGATGATTGTTATTGACTTGCACATTCTTTTATTGGGGGTGTAAAATTAAACATTATATAAACAAAAATTGATTGGACATTTGTTTGTGTAGATTGATTCATACATAATAAAGGACATTTGCAATATCAGACATCATCCTTAAAAGAAAGGCTTGTTCTTCGGATGTAAATGTCCCATTCCTTCCACACATCTCTCTGGTAAAAACCATAGCCAGCCATCTCTTTGGTGATTCCCTCCCATCACTACGGTAGTCTTGTCCCAATGGTGAGAGACGTGTTCCTCGTAAGTGAATTAGTATGGATTGATTGCTTGGGACTAGAGAAAAAGGATTACAAGAAAATTGTAGCAAAGCTAAGGGTGAGATGATGATGTTTCTTTTATGTCCGTCTCTTTCACTTTGTTTGTTTCATATTTTACTGTTTGATGGAACAAAACACTAACATGTCTTATTTTAGAATACCATTGGTTTCAGTTTACACGAATTCATCTTGTAGTCACCGAATTGTGTCTTTGTTTGTTTGTTTCCAGCAACACTTTATACAAATGCAAAAATTAGAATAATACACTGTGTCCCTAAAACTTATATAATATTTGGCGTATAAGCTTTTAGGGGGTTTACCCAGGGCCGGCTCTGATTGGGACCCACTGTTGTGGGTTCAGCGAGTCTACGAGCTGTCTCTTTGTTCAAAGAAACAAAAACCTTGGGGACCACTGTGCTTTGTACGTAGTGTTTAGCTGAAGAAGACAAAGATAACGTTTTTCTCTGTGGTCGAACATGGTCCTCTCTTTTCGTCTCCGAGTTCTGGTGGGTACATGGCAAGTTTGAACCTTGGAGCTGCTGCTTCGTTGATCAACGAGTCTTCCGGCTCCTCCTTAAAACTACGGATTGGCTTCAGAAATAAACGGGTTAGACGAGTTGCAGAGGTTAGATTACAATCTAAGATACTCTCTCGTTCCGTAAAGTCTTTTTTCAAGATTTTTGATTGTTTTTTTGAAGTTAAGAGTATAGTTCTGTTCTGTTTTGGCATTTGTAGAAATGGAGGTTTCGTGTTCAGCAAATGTCAGGAATGGAACAGATGACCAAACATGAGCTAGCTCGATCTGCTAAAAGGTGATGTGTTTTTTGTACTACTCTGTGTATTAATTATTATTATTATGTTAAAAGGGAAAAAAGTGTTTTTGAGCTTCATCACTCATTGAGTAGTGTTGTGGAGTTGAGATAGTTATGATAAGTATTGTGTGGATGATATCTTTCATCTAAACCTTAATAGAATTTGTCTCTCTCTCTTTCTCTTGATGCAGAAGCGAGTCTTTGAGACAGATTCTAAAGCAATATGGAATATCAGTAGAAAGCCCTGAAAATAATAAGACTAGTAGTAGTAGACTTGATGACGACCTGAACTGTCAAGAGAAGCACGACGATGCTGTTCCTTCTTCTGTCATAGATGACTCTGAGACGGTATTTAATACAAGTCATGGATCTCTAGGTTTTCAAGTTTGTTCTTGTTGTTGAGTGAGAATCCCAAATTTACTTTAAGACCTTATGAAGTGTTGATGGATATTGACAGAACACAACTGAGGAGTTACTTGATTTAAGCTGGCAAGAGAAACATGGTAGCATCACCGAGGATCTTTCAGAACTAAAACACCACAACTGTAAAGAGAAGCATGACGCTGTCATAGATGACTCTAAAATGGTACTCGTTGAAGTTGTGGATTTGTATCTTTTGTGTTTGAATTTATTATTTGAGTTTCTGACTTTCATTAGTCTTTGAAATATTTTAATGAGTATTTGACAGAACACAACTGTGGAATTATCTGATAATGTGAGCACCACAGGGGAAGTTTCAGGACAACATCACCACAGGTTTCCCCATGTAAGAACATATCTTTACAATGTCACCCCCCGCCCCCCCCCCTCCCTTTCTAAATGATTTTGAGTTTTCTTACTGTGTTTAAACGATGCTTCGGTTGTGTTAGCTTAGATTCCTTTTGGATCTCTGATTTAGCTTAGCCTTGGATACACTCCCAGCCTGTAACCATGTGTGTCTTTAGTTAAAAACAGGTGCTTTGTTCACTTCTTCTCTGCTTCCTGTTCTTGGTTTCTGCATGTTATGCATTATTGGAACGCTACACGCAGTAATCTCCAGTAAAACGTCACGAGGTCATCACGACGATGGCTCCAAAACAACAAGGTGGGAAACCGCATTGATGAGTGAAAGGAACGGCGAGCCCGTTGCTTCTGATGAACATGACACGTCGCCAGAATACACAGTCAGTTAACACAACTTTTCTGAGTAGTATTCGTTTTCCAGATTTTTTTTGCGTCCGTTTTTGAAGAAGCAAAGTGCATGCAGGTCAGTTCAGCGTATCATGAAGCTACTAATGAAGTGGATGAAGCATGTAGCAAAGTAGAGCGTGAGTACAAGAGGTTTCTTTTGGAATGTGGACTAAGTGAAACTTAGGTTCCTACTTCCTTGTTCATACTAAGTAGTTCTTGAGCAAAACAAAAACTCAATTGTGTTTGGTTTAAGTCAATCAGGTGGTTTTGTAGCTGGTTCGATGAATTTGGTCCCTGGTTTACTCAATTGATTTTTCTTGTGTAGGAAGAACAAATGTTGACAAATATCGAGGGTGGACTAAGAGTTTTGAAAGGAAGAACAAATGTTGACATAATTGTACAGAAAGCTTTCGATCGTTAGGGTTTTTCCATCAATATAAAAGGAAACTTTACAACAATTAGGGAGTTTTGTAGAGCATCTGGAGCGTTTTAAAAGATTAAACCAATCAAAGTCTTAGTAAGTAATGACTATTAGGGTCAAAATACGTCTTACCATTATCAACGGCTAAAATTACTAGAAAAACTTATTGTCTACACAACTCAGTCGGGAATGATTTCGAATAAATGGGATGTGTTGCTTTCTGTTGAAGATCTTGTTTTAGCTTTGTGACTTCAACATCATCATTAGCCGTGATGATATATAAATGTGTTCTTTGAATTACTTGGTGCTTTTTGTTTTCGTTAAATCTCGATTCTACAAGAGGTAACGGAGTTTGGAGTGGAGTCTTCAATGTTTCTGGTTCACCGCAGCAAGTTATAAGCCTGATGACTTCTAGAGAGGCTGGAAGAGATTTACAGACAATGGGTATAGAGAATGTGATAACAGGAGGACTTGCAGTAATAAACTGGCCTTTGTACGAGGGCATGTTGTTGAGGGAAGGACAAAGGGAAGATGGCAAGGACCGTGATAGTCAAAGCATTTGTCTTAGCTTTGACTGCTTTGCACTTGTTGTATTGAAAGATAGAACCAATATATTGATACAATGGGCATAAAGTATGGATGCAACTACTAAATAATGTTTGTGAAGTTTTCAACATCAATTTTATTATAAAGATTTTTGCTTTACAAAATCTAAAAAGAAAGAGGGAATCCTAATAGTCGAACATATATAGACAGATAAAAACTAGCCTCTCCAGTTTCTATTCATTATGCAGTCTTTATCGAAACCACTCCTTATCCTGCCTTCAATTCTTCGAAGAAGATCTGCCATGGAACCAATGAAATTTTGAGATTTGTATGGTAAAAACATTTGTTTCGAAACAGCATTTCTGGAGGATGTACAAGTATGAAGCTTACTTGCATATACAGAGTAGTCAGAAAGAATGGAGGACTGATGATGGGCTTTCACTGGTTCTGAAGGTGACCAGTTTCAGGAAGCTTTGTCAAGCAAACCCAAAACCTTCACTGGCTTCGTGAATGGCAAGTAGCAGGCGTTCCTGAAGTTGTTCCTTGGATGGATACTCAGGGAGGTCTAGTTGGTTAAAACTGTAGCAGAAAAGAAGAGAGAATTAAGGCGACTATTAATCGTTTATATGAGTAAAGGCTTTGTAACCATGTATGAGCTGATGGCAACCGCTCTGGACCTTCATATGCTTTATGGATTTGTAATCTATGAGGTCCAGAAATACCTTGCAGTGCCTTGAAACCTTCTAAAGGAACCTGAAAACGAGATGCACCTCTCGTTAAATCAAAACAAAATTTCCCTATTCTTTTCAAAAAGGGAAGATTGGCAGCATGATACGAAGAATATCAACAACAAAGAAATAAACCATATATATTTCACGTGACTTCGGCCGAAGCTAAGCTGCTGATATTTGGTTTTACCTTTGATGTTCCGGTGACAAACTGAAGAAATCTAGCCATATCTTCTTTGTTAAAAGTTTAACGACCTCCCAGAACCAATGAATAACAGGGGATCCTACCGTATAGCTGGTATACTCCGTATTGGCTTTAAGATCATCGACTGAAAAAACGAAATAACAGGAGACTGTTATTATAACTTAAATGCATAGACAATCACATATAAACAATACAATCCAACTTACAATCAATCTCAGGCAATCCACTGATTAGGAGCTCGAGCTCTTTATCATTAAAAATGGATACAAGCTCACGAGGTATCAGCTCATTAAAGCCTTCAAGGAAGGCGTTGATTTGTGGCCGAATAGCATTGGTAAGTATATGTCCGGCCACAAGGTCAACATACTCATGTTTTGTTTCTTCTGTCACCCGTATGTGTCGTCCCCCAGGTTTAAGCTCATAGTCCGTCACCTTTTCAATAAAAATAAAATAAACAGTTCAACATGGTATAGGCCCTTTGGCAGAAAAGCAAACATCTATTATGATATTATCACACACCTCAGTCTTTTCTATTTTAAAGATGCTAACTTCTATTTTTTGAGCTTTTAATAATACATGAAAAAGGTAAATTAAAATTAGCTCCACAAACCTCTAACAACCACTTCAAATTCTTGTAGTAATCAGGACCCACGGTCTCGATGTCCTGATAAGTCATCTTCACACCAAGTATGTGCTTATAAAAGGAACGAGTAAAATAAACATCCAAAAGCTGCCCATCAAACAATGCCTTCGCCACCTGCAATGACAATCACAAACACATCAGATAGCAAAAACAAACAATTGGATCATTGCAACGACATGATCCTGCTATTACCATGCGACCAACAAATTTGAAGTATGACAGATGCTCGGTTTGGTAAACCGAATTTGGATTAGGCTGGAAGGTGGCATCATTTCCAACGGTAGTGAAAGCAACGCTCCTTTGTCAAATATAACTCTTGACAGTAACTGATACCATTCTCTTGTAAGACCACCAGCATCAATACCTTCCTCACCTTGAAACTGCACATTCAGACGTCCTTTCAGATCCTGTGGGGAGCGCATACGTAACTGGTTGTATGAATCTTCTAACACATAAGCTCGGCGGACACTAATACGCAATGGCCCAGAAATGTGTTGATCATGCTGGTGTCTTATCCTTGACCTGAAGTAGGATTTCTTGTTGTCAAAATTAATCAGCCTTGGTGCCTTGAGCATCATCGAAAGGGACTTCTCCAGTAAACTTGGATTTTGCCTAACAAATGAATTCAACAGTCGCCTATGCTTCTCCGCAAACTTTGAAAAAGTAACAGAGCAGTTTTTTTCCTGAGAATCTGCACTGGTTTTAGATGATGAACTGTGAGCAGACTCCTTCACTTCTCCCGCTGTCACATTCACATGATCCTGCTGTAATATTGGCGGAGTTTGAATTTTCTCACACAGAACAAAGAAAGCCTCAATAAGAGGTAGGAGCCTTTGAGTTCCTGGAGAAAGAGAGCCCGGAGGAGAGACCCCTAAGACATGATCACCAGAGTTTGCATTGGAAACAGTTGTTGTAGCGGCAGTATGATCCAGCTGCAACTCATTCACGCTGATACACTGGCTAAGTTCTTGCCAAAGGGGCTCTAGTGCCACGTCTAGTCTCTGCATAATGTTTTGTTCCTCCTGCTCAGTTTCCTTTTCGGTTCCCACTTTGCTATCATCAATAGGGGAAGTTAGTGAGCTAAGCACTTGTAGAACACGGAGAATTGAAGCACCTGCCATGGAACATGTACTATGACTAATCTTCTGCGTATTGCTCAATGTTGCCAGCTCACGCACAGTTGAGGCACTCAAACCACTAGCCAATTGTTCTTTCGTGAAAAACTTGCAATGAGCCACATCTACGGCAGCCAGCTTCTTCAATACCTCTCCTGCTAACGAGTAAATTTTATCCGATAACCTATTAAGGTATTAAAACATGTGTCAGTTTAAAGCAATTCAGGGATATAATAGAAATCAGGGTAAGAAAACACGTATGTTATGTAGACTACGACATACTACATAAATATAAGAAGAAATAGGAAAAACAGGAAAGCAATTAACAAACGAAAAGAGGGCTCGTACCCTTCATATCCAAGAAGAATGCAAAGATTGCAGAGATCGGACTGTGGCAACTGCAGGAATATGTTATATATATCAGTACAGTTCTTCCTTCTTGCAACAGATAGCTCAGCATCACCCAGTAGCTCAGATTCAGCATCCTTTTGTGTTTCAATCAAAGCTTCTTCACCAACCGGATTCTTCTCTGATTTCTCAGGCACTCCTGATGACGGGGACCAACCCTCAATTCGGGATGCTGATGTGTAGACAACTACTTGTAGTAAACCCATGACCTGAAACATACGGGGATTAACTCCATATACCCCATGCCCTCATAAACTCAACCTTACTACCCTAACCCTATTCATCCTATCCCTTTATCCTTGCACTTCCTAAATTAGCCTTGCATCTATTTATTCCCCAATTAAATAATTCAACCATATCCCAACTACCTATATGGCCCACATAGGCAACCTTAACCAATCAAATTTTTTTGTCCCCAC